>JACDJE010000474.1:188634-521033 GCA_016647715.1 Pavo muticus | reverse complement strand
CCCCACCCCCCAGCCCACCCCTCCATGACGTGTAGGGGCAGGTAGCCGGATTAGAGTGTTAACACTTTAACTCCCAATGCACTACATGATGTTATGATGTGGAATACTGAAAAACCAAAATCACGAAACCGTGACAACATGCCATGTAGAATCAAATTATGTGGCCTAGAGGAAACATGACATGTTTTTTTTACATAGATGCCACATATAAAAACGCCATTCTCAGCTGAAGAAGACCTCTTCACTATCATTGCAGCTGATCTTAAATCCTCTATGACTTTTATATAAAAGACTGTAAAAATACTCCCCTCAAAAAACAGAACAGTGTAGTTCTACATACTCCAAAGTGGCCTAAGCAATAATTTTGTAAAGCCTTTTCATTAATGGTTTGGATAGCCTTATTGGTCCCGAGACCTCAAGAATGATTGAGAAATGTAACAAAGCCTCCCAATTAGACTTCAGTAATGCTAAAATAAAACCTGAAACAAAGAAGTATTGAAAGAAGAATGATACTCACAGACCACAAACTGTCACCTTCAGCTTCTCGTCAAGAATGGTGATAACCTTGGGCATTTTCACTGTTACTTCAAATTTTGGAAGCACTGCAGCAAAACCAAAGGAGAAAAGTTTATGTGGTGGGGAATAACATAAGAATGAGACCTGATGGCCACTCTAAGGCTATTCTTACAAATGTCCTGAAAGCATTTTGCATTCAAGCTGTCAGATTTTTGTGGCCAGTGTCATCTACACATCCCACTGAAGTCAAAGAAAACCACTGGCATTCAGCCAGCCTCTGTGCCAGGTAAGAAAACAGGTTTATGACACCATCTATTGAAATAAAGCAGCTCCTTAGGTAACACAAGGGTTATCAGTCTCACAGCAGTATGATACAGAGAGTTAAGTCAAAGGTTTCTCACAAATATTTAGAGATTGGACTGCAGCCTGATCTCTGCATTTACAAAGCACATAGACCTTACCAGTCTGGAAACTAGGAATGATCCAGTAGCTTCTCTGCTGACTTACCACAAGATGACCTCACATCCAAACCCTGCCACAGGAGAGGTCATAGACAGTGACCATCTTGGGAGAACTAAGAGAAATTCAGGGCAGCCATGCAAATTAAAGAGGACAGTGAGCTTCCAGAAGGCTCATCTGGGCTGTATGATCACAGCAGACCATGTAATGCAGGCTGCACTTGGCTTGCTGAGGTGTTGTGATCACTGGAGGTGATAACAGGAGGAAGTAGGAGCCATGTGCAAGTTTGTACTAGGATTCCATTTCCTAGCCAAGCAGACTGGACTAACACAGGAATGAGATCACCAGAGAAGGCACTGAGGCATCATGAGAGGCTTGTGGAGGAGGACAGGAAAGATTTACAGCCCCAGCCTATACCAGAAGGTCAGAACTTTGCAACTCGAGGGAGACAAAGATTCAGAGTATGACACTTAACATGTGTAGCCAGCTGAAGATGAGGCTGTGACTTCAATCACCTCTGAAAGGAAGTACAGCCACACAGACTGCTACACGCATACTTGCTCCTGCTAGACGCCTTGTTGATATGGGCACTGCATGGCCTGGGTTTTAGGAAGGAGTAGAGATGGGTTGCTCAAGTCCTTCAGTATTCACTCCTCCAGAACAGATGATGCTTATGAAGGAGAAAATACAGAGATATTTTCCAGCCCTGCTGGACATCTTGATCATATCTACCACCCTGTCCAATTCCTCTTTCATGCCCCTGCTGGAATAGCTGCTAGGAACCTGAAACTGCTGCAACAATTACCATACTCCTCCACAGAGAAGGGATGCTGGATTGTCTTCCCAGAAGCCTTCTGTGCCACCACCAAGTAAGTCCCTTGAATGGGCTCAGTAGTGAGGTTGAAAGACAGCTGGATTAACCCTTCCTCTAACTCAGCCTTTGTCCACTGGTACAAACGGTTTTTCTTTGGGTCCTACAGGTAATGAGACCACAAGGAGATTGTGAGAACAGTGTGAGGCTGCAATAATAACTAACTAAAAAGCACTAGCGAAAGTAGTGAGGGTAGGCACAACCCCAGTATCAAAGGAGGCTGCAGGGCAGAAATAGCAGGATTGTCCAGGGAGTTCAGGGCTGGACAACAAAATGAGCCCTAGGCCATAGGTATCATAATACAAGTTAAAACTTCATGTGTTTGAATAAATATTATGGACCTGCTGTATAAATTAAATAGACAAGAATCATCTTGAGGCAACTGGGAAGTGTGATAGATCTGAACATGAATTTAATAAATATACATACCTGAATATAGACCAGCGGAAGCTAGAAAGGGAAGAAATTAAACAGCATATTTAGAATCCATGTTTAGAGAGAGTGCAAATAATAAAGTCAAATGACTAGGGCTACAAACATATTTTGGGGGAAAAGCTGATAATACAATGGGATAAGGAAGAAAGCCCCTGATAGGGAGCAACAGAGCACTTTGATGTACATCAAGAGAGTGGCAACCATTTGTATTAAGCATTTGCACAGGACAGAAAAGTCAGCTAAAACCAACTATGGCACATGTCCACTATGATAATGGCAGATTTTCTCACTGTTGAGGTTTTTACACCAGCATTGTTAATTTAAAGTTATGTTCTCTAACCTCTCCAAGAACGTAGAAATCTGAAGAACAGATCCTGTAAGCAAGATCTGAAATAACCTGGGAATTGCACAACTATCTCTGTGTGCTGAGAGTTCTCCACAAAAGACACCTCTTTCCTCACTTTTCCCACAAAGGTGACTTAGAACCAAACAATGACTGAAAAAGAAGTGTCATACTTACCACCTCATTCAAGGGATGGAAGTTTGCATCCAGAGAAACAATTCTGAAAAGGACTGATGGACAAAGGCAGAGAGTGAGGTTCCACAGAGCAGACACCAACCAGAAAACATTAGTTGCAAACACAGATGGTGCAATAGGGAACAGAGTAATTCTCTTCTACAGAAATTCCATTCACTAGAAAGCTAAATCATGCTATATTACCCATGTAAGAGATATTAATTAGAGGATGCTAGGACCAAAATCATGGCAGTGTGAACATCTTACTGACGGTGGGCATCAAAAACTGTTTAATTGAGACCAAAGTTAAATTTAAGTTGCCTTTGTCTACTTTGCAACATCATGTTTTCACATTGGAATTAACATGTGTCTTGTAATTTTGTTCTAACTAGATTGACTTCTCAGGAAGGATGAATGCAAGCAAATCATTTTGGCACCTAGCTGCAAGTTTGTGTTGGCTCTGGATGAACACAGAATTCAGTGTCTCTTTTAGGACATTTGTTCCTGTCCAGGCCAAGTTTAGAAGATGAATGGCCCAGAAGAAATGGCTTATATAGCTTTATCTATCTTCATAGTGCAAAATCAGCTATCACTTTGAAAACTATTTCATGACAGCCTGAACTTTCACTCTGTTTTCTATAAGATAAATATCCAGTCACTGCTCCAGTTTTTGTGGTTTTAACAAAAGAGTTCAAAACTGCACATAAGGGGATCAAACTGCATGGACCACAACAACAGAACTCCCAGAGGCAAAGGAAATGTTTGTAGGTGCCCCAGTTACATGCATATTCTTTAAAATTCTCCAAATTGTTCCCATGTGGAGCATTAAAAACATACGCCTCAGCCATGAGAGACTGATCTTCCAATCTCCACTGAAAGCAGTCAACATCTGGCCTGAATAGCACAACAGTTTTAGGAATTTCTGCTTCAAGTGCAAATCTCCACCCCCCTTTGTACCTGTCTGTCCAGGCTTGTAGATGGGTTTGTCTGTCTGGACGAAGACCAAACTCTCAGAATTCTTGACCAGCACTGACTTGCGGCTTCTGAACTGCAAAGTCTCCCCCTTCACTGTCACAGTAATAAATGTGACGGTTGACTGGCTCCTTGATTTTGGAATCTGGAGAATTGTAAGAAGGCAACTGAGTTATGGACTACTTGTAAAGGCCTCTTGAAAAGGCTTTCCTAAAATAATAGATCGAATGTAATCCTGACAGGCCCAGCACAGAGATGAAGGGACTGGAATCAGGAACAAGAGACTGATCTTTTCTTGTACTATATTCCTCTACTTTCCTACTGCTATGCAGTGATTATGCAAGTATTATGCAGTAAAGGAACTCAACTCTGCAGCCCATTTTTAAGAAGTCCTTACTGCATTGATGAAAATCTGTCCTTTTCATCTTGACATTCACAGAGGAATGGAGTAATCCCCCTCTTTTTTCAGGTAATGTCTCTAGTCTTTGCGAAACATTTCCTTTTTCAAACCAGACATACCAGATCTCTATATATCTCTCTCCAAGTGACAAAATAGCAGTCTTCAATATACGCATGACATAGATGTCAACCTGTTAAGTATCCTGAAAGCCAGTTCTTCAGCCTTCAGGCCAAAGATATAATCTGTATAGTGAGCCAGGTGACCAACATTCCCAGTTGCCCAGGACTGTTGCTTTAGACTTAAGAACTACCAATTACATAGGTCACTCCAAAAATAATGCCTCCTATTTGTTTCCATGGAAACTAAAACAGATATATAGAGCACGATAATACTATTTGGTAGAGCAAATCCTCAGCTACAAAACAATATTTTTTAACATATTTGCCAAATCCACTTCTTTCTCCAGGCCTCTCCTCCTCCTGTCCTAGACAGGGGCAGGTTTTCCAGGATTCAGCATTTCCCATTTAGATATCTTTGCTAAAGAGAGCTCAGAAGTGACAGTGTTTTGAGGATAGACATGAGTATACCTGTGGCCAAGAGGAAAGCGAATACCAATTCAGAGTTACTCTGTTCATTACTACTCAGAGCCTTTACAGTTTATCCTACAGGGATTAAGATACTCACAGTGAAAGGAATGCAGGTAAACACATCCTTCTCCGACACCACATCATCAATCAAGCTCCTGTTTTCCCCTTGATACTCAATTGCAGCATTCAGTGTCACAGACTCATTCAGGTGAGTCAGCTGAACACAGATTTTCTCAGGAGAATCAGTGTGTATCAGAAAGGGCAGAAGCACCATGTACTGCCTGGAAAGAGGAGGGGAGATTTAGGTGAGATTTGCAGGATCAGGTAGCTGGAGCTGTACAGAAAGAGCAAATAAACCAATCTGACTTCACTGTACAGGAAGAGGATTTCCATCATGTCTGTTAACAGCAGGGGAAAGCAGAGAGGCTGCTGTTGGAAATAAAATACCACAGAAGATTCTCAATGGAAATGTCTGGAAGGGATATTTTTTCCAGGCTCTGGTACAACAGAAACACTATCTTCTGAGACCATGAATGGTGTGGTGAAAAAAGCAAAAAGTCAATTGTCACCTTTGCCAGACAATGTTTGTCACTACTTCACATAACAACAGGGCAAAAGGGAGTGAGGAAAGAACGCAGTAAGATACAGGCTTGCTGTCTGCTAGCACTCCACAGATCTAACAGCCACAGTTCTACAGTGACATATAACCCTGGGTGAGAAGGAAATTTTCATTTCATTGGCTGAACTGAAGAATATGAATTAAGAAATAAAACCATTTTTGGTCACGCCAGATCTGTTATTTGCTCTTTTTTTTTTCCCATGTTATCAATCAAAAAAACACTCTAATTTCCCAATCATTTAGATCTAGGAGTAAAGTAATAAATGAATGAAATGTTTGTCTTTTCGAAAACAGTTTCTCTGAAGAAAAAAATGTGTGTGTCAACAGTTATAAAAAGTTGTCTTTTAAGTAAATAATCAATTTGGTGCAAGAAGTTTTGCTAAATCCTGTCAGCTCTGTGGAAAAGCAAAAGCTCTTTCTTTCTGCTCTCCTTCTTTTCATTTATTTATTTAGGCTGCCTCAACTGCACAGACTTCTCTGGGTCCCTCAAAAGCACTAGAGCTGCTGTTTGTAGAAAATATTTTACCCAGCCCTTGTGTCTTTATTCCAAGGTAAAAGAAGGTAGTTGAAAGATGAAAGACAAAGAAACAGATAAATAAACCCAGGTCTCCAGCCTGCCCTGAATCTCCCCTGTGTAGCTTACGGTTCTGTGATGGGTGAAGCGTCTGCAGGGAGGAAGAAGAGGAGAATGAAGATGTTTAATTTGCTGGACCCTTCTTTCCCCATGGTGCAGAACAGGATGTGGTGGGTAAAACATCCACTCAGCCTAGTCCAGTGGTGCTCATACTGCTACTCTGTCGCTGAGTCAACTCCTTTATACTCCGCTGCAAACAGTCCAGGGGCTGGAGTAGATAAGGACTAGAGTCCAGGCACCATCCAGAAATGGGGGAGGCTGCAAGGAGGAGCTAGAACTCTCTGAATCCGGGCAGAAGTCCAGATGCAGAAGGAAAGAGGGAGGGGAGAATGCCTGCAGGATAGAGCTGTCTCTCTTTGGGGCAGGGCAGCAAGCAATGGAGGAGGAATGGTGGTAGCTAGAGCAAAGAAGCGTTAACAGCTGAGGGTAGGAGAAAGACCTCAATTTATGGCAAGGCTCCTTGTGTAGGGCTGGACGCATCTCTGACCCTGGAGGCTGCTGGAGGAGAGATTATTTCCTTTCAGTTGGGAGCAGGAGAATGAGTGAATCTTTGGGAAGCAAGAGTTATTACGAGCAGGACAAATATGTCATTACTGTAAAGGATCTGAAATCAGGGAATGCAAACTATGAAAACGTTACTCCTCTACCCACTCTGCTCTCTTATTCTCTCCATTCCTAGTCTCACAATAGCTAATGCCAGGAAAAGGGGCCAGAGAGCAGCTGGGCAATCAAATCTGAGATAGTCTGACCTTCACCTGATAGAAAAAGGGACAGTAACGTGAGGGGAAGCTGCCAAAAGGTCAACCCAACAACAGCATGTAACACATTAACCACTGCCCGGAGCAGCACTTGCTCACATGCTGCAGAACATATGCAGCCTGTGTCATGCTTTGTCTATTACTGGTTCTTGTTCCAGGTCAAGTTATTGGGATATATAGATCAAATTATTTCTGTTTGATGGAGTCCTTCTTGGTTTCAATACCTGAAAATCCATGTAATGCAGTGTGATGGGTAATGTATCTAGAGCAAAATTTCTTTTTGACAATTGTCTTTACTGTAGTTACCTTGGTCTGCAGCACGAAGATCAATAGCTCTGGTAATTATTACCCTTGCAAGTGGCTGGACATGTCTGTCTTTCTCTTAGTCCTAACTCAAACTCCAAAGAATAGACATCTGTGTTACAGAATGTAAAACATAATTTGGGCATTAAAAAAGCTATAGAATAAAATGACTACCTGTCTGTCCTTCCCCCCTCCTACTACCATCATAAGTTTCCTAAGCTCAGGAAGCTTGGCGTTAAGAAATCCAAGGGCAATTACACAACAGCCCTTCATTAGAGACCTCGTTCCGTCCTGTAGTGACCTGGATGAGAAGGAAAAGAGGATAGTTGTGCATGTCTGAGTTCCTTGGGGAATTCACAAAAGAAACACAGCCCAAGATTGTGCTCTGCCTTCTCTGTATGGTGCCTTAACGTTGTTCTGTCTGCCCAGAAGAAATGTAACCCAGATTTGCCTCACTCACACAGAAGAGGATTTGTACATGGGATGGTCAAAGCCCTTTTGTTTACATTAGTTTGAACTGACTGACTAGTTACAGGAAAGAGGTGTAGGACTGCACGCAGCAGGAGAAGCCCAAAGCTAAACTTTTTAGAAAATAGTCTCACACTGATCAAAAAACAGGTCCCTATCTTTAGTCTTAAAGATCCTTCTTGGTCCTAAGAGCACTCTGTAGCCAAAATCTGAGAAATGTTTACTGTCAGTTAAGGGAGCAGGTTTGTAAAGGCTTGAAAATTCCAGTAGGTACCAGTGAACACATGCAGATACCAAACCACCTTTCAAAATTTGCCCTCAAGCTGCTTGGCGTCCATAACACTCCCAATAGCATCTTTGGCTCTGCCAGCCTGATTTCTAGGGTTTATGCATGACCAGTGTGTTTCACTTTATAGGTGATAGCATAGACAAGGCAGTGACAATGAGCTTTCCCTCAATCTCCTTTTATTTCCATCTGCAGGTACAGCTGAGAATGTCAGTAGGCTTTCTAGAGTTTTTTTTGGCTAACTTTAAAAGGTTATCTCTGAGGTCCTCAAGGAAACACCATGGAGGTGTTCAAGGCTATGCTGGATGGGGCCCTAAGCAACCTGATCTAGTGCTTGATCTAGCAATTGGCAATTCTGCCTGTGGCAGGGGAGTTGGAACTAGATGATCTTTGAGGTCCCTTCCAACCCAAGTAGTTCTATGATTGTATGAAAACTCCTTGTCCTGTTTTCAGCTGGAATAGAGTTAATTTTCTTCAGAGTGAACGGTATGATGCCATGTTTTTGATTTAGGGGAAAACAATGCTGATAATACAGTGGTGTTTCAGTAGTTGTTGAACAGTGCTTACATTAAGTCAAGGGCTTTTCAGATTCTCATGCTACCCTGCCAGTGAAGAGGCTGGGGCTGGACAAGGAGCTGGGAGGTGACACAGCTAGGACAGCTGACCAGGACTGACCAAAGGGATATTCTGTACTGGCATCATGTTGAACAGTAAAGCCGATGGAGTTAGCCAGGGTGGCATGGCTATTGCTTGGGAACTGGCTGGGCATCAGTTGCTGAGTGGTGAGCAATTGCATTGTGTCATTTGTTTTAGATATTGTCCTGGTTTTATCAGTATTCCATATCATAACATCGTGTGACAGACTATTCAGTAGAGAGACACAGTGGACTGTGGAGCTGTGCTTCCTGTTTAGCAGACTCACATGAGTTCTGACAATCCAACGGGATCCTTATCTTCCAAGGGGAAGATACACTGGGGAATACTGCATCTCCCAGGAGCCTCCACATGATTTCCAGTTCCGGGTGACAGGAATGTCGTCAGGTCCTGTGGATTTGTGCATCTTTAGGTTTATTAGATGGTCTCAAACATCTGATCTTCACTTAGAGCAGGCAGATCTTCCTTCTCCAAGTTCTTATCTTTGCTTTTTGCAGCTTGGGCAATGTGGCTAGAGCCCTTGCTGGTGAAGACTGAGGTGAAGAAGTCATGGAGCACCTCAGCTTTCTCCATATCCCTCATGACCAGGTCTCCAGTTTCCTTACAGAGAGGGCCAATATATTCCCTGGCCTTCATTTAATCACTGATACACTTGTAGAGTTTCTTCTTGTTCCCCCTTTACATCCCTGGCTAGATTTAACTTTATCTGGGTTTTAGCTTTCCTAACCTGATCCCTGGTTGCTCAGACAACTTCTTTGTAAGTCTGCCTCCTGTTCCCTTCCTGCTTTCAACTCCCTGCAGACTTTCTTTTTGTGCTTAAGTAAGTCCAGGAGCTCCTTGTTGATCTATGGAGGCCTCATAAATTAAATTCTCCTATCTCAGTCAGGATTTTCCGTCTTCTTTTCTCCTCAGTGGGGAGCGAGGGACATCATATGATTAACTCTTCAAAATGCAACACTATTTTGGCACTCAATGTGGGGCTCAAACCCATGACCCCGGGATTAACACTATCAAGGACAACTTCACTGACAAAGGAGGGTCTGGCTGAAGCAGTGAAAGTAGAGGGCAGCCTTGGTTGCAGTGACCATGATATGGTGGAGTTCAGGATTCCACGTGGCAGGAACAGAATACCAAGCAGAATCACAACCCTGGACTTCAGTAGGGTCAACTTTGGCCTTTTCAATCAATTGCTAGGGAAAATCACATGGAATGGGGTACTTGAAGGTAAAGGGGCCCAAGATAGTTGGCTAGCATTCAAGGAGCACTTCTTCCAAGCTCAAGATCAGAGCATCCCAACAGGTAGGAAGTCAAGAAAGGGAGCCAGGAGACCTGCATGGTTAAACAGAGAACTGCTGGGCAAACTCAAGTGGAAGAGGAGAGTCTACAGTATACGTTGAGGACTGACCTGTTCGAGAGCAGCATAGGGGAAAGGGATCTGGGCATGACCATGAGCCAGCACTGCGCCCTTGTGGCCAAGAAGGCCAATGGCATCCTCCAGTGTATTAGAAGGGGTGTGGTTAGTAGGTTGAGAGAGGTTCTCCTCCCCCTCTACTCTGCCCTGGTGAGATCGCGTCTGCAATATTGTGTCCAGTTCTGGGCCCCTCAGTTCAAGGAGGACAGGGAACTGCTTGAAAGAGTCCGGTGCAGAGCCACAAAGATGATAAAGGGAATGGAGCATCTCCCTTATAAGGAAAGGCTGAGGGAGATGGGTCTCTTTAGCTTGGAGAAGACTGAGAGGTGACCTCATTAATGTTTATAAATATGTAAAGAGTGAGTGTCAGGAGGATGCAGCCAGGCTCTTCTCAGTAACATCCAATGATAGGACAAGGGGCAATGTGTGCAAGGTGGAACATAGGAGGTTCCACATAAACATGAGAAAAAACTTCATGGTGAGGGTAACAGAACACTGGAACAGGCTGCACAGAGACATTGCGGGGTCTCCTTCTCTGGAGACATTCTAAACCCACCTAGACGCGTTCCAGTGCGACCTAATCTAGGTGTTCCTGCTCCAGCAGTGGGATTGGACTAGATGATATTTCGTGATCCCTTCCAATCCCTGAGATTCTGTGATTCTCTGATTAAGAGTCCCATGCTCTACTGACTGAGCTAGCTGGGTTCTGAAAGAGATGGCTGATGAGAGCTGAGCCGCTCTCCATCATATTTGAAAAATCATGGCTGCTGGGTGAAATCCTCAGTGACTGGAAAAAGGGAAACGTTACTCCCATTTTTAAGAAAGGAAGAAAGGATGACCTGGGGCCGGTGAGCCCCACCTCTGTACCTGGGAAGATCATGGAGCAGATCCTCCTGGAACTGCAAAGTCTCCAGTGGAACTCATGAAATCTCAGGTGCTTCTCTCTTGATTGTGTCACAAAACCCAAAAAACATATTATAAAAGATATATATATATAAAAGATGTTAGAAGTCTAATGAATAAAATGGAGGAAGGAGAATACCAAATACACTACCTCAATAAGCACATCAGAGACTTGGTTGAAGAAGGGCTATGAGTAGGATATTAGAACAATGGGATACAAAAGACATAGGGAAGCCAGAGAAGGCTATTTTCCATCCGAGTAAAATTAAGGTCAAAGTAGGTTATTAAATTAACTGCATTAATATACAGTAGTAACAGGAACCTCACAGACCGGGCAAATACTACTAAATACACAGGAACAGAACTATGTTACAGATTGTAAGACGAGCATGGTGAAAGCAGTCATGTATTAGTAAATCACCTCAAGAGCAGCAAGTCAGGAAACACACAGAAATAGGATCAGCTTGTGACTGCCATGAACTGTGTACAGGCCCTGGCTTAGCACAGTTCAATCCAGCAGCTTCTCTGCCACAGTGACCACAAATGCAGAGTTTCAACAGAAAGGGGGGAGTGGGAGGGTGCGCGATGGAAGCACAATGAGGTAACAATTCCAAAATAAGAAGCTACAGGCAAATGAGGAAGTTTGTCAAAGAGGAATTAAAAGGCACGGCTAAAAGAACTAAATATTTGTTCTTTAGGGAAAACTTCATTAGGAGAGACTATTTTTAGGATCCCTTGGTAGAGGATGAAAACAAACACATACGACATATCAAGAATACTGTGAAAGCACAAAAGAAAGTCAGTGCTAAAACAGAAGGGGAAGGGACTTAACTTAAAAACAAGAATACCAGCTCTGAGTATTGAAAGCTTAGTTCAAATAAAGAAAATAGACTAGATCATGAACTCTGGCAAATTAATGTGAAATTTCAGGAAGACAAAGAGATTACTGTACGGACCTATCACTACATATTTAGCCTGCTACTACATCTTCCCCTGGGAGTTAGCTATTGGTCATTCTCAGGGAAATATTACCACTCATGACAGCCCATTCCAATGTTCTGTACTCAGAACCATCTGAGGTGATCTGTTTCTATTAATTTATTTTTATTCTTAGAGAGGTTTTCAGACTCAGTTGTTTTAAAACTTTTCTGTCTTATAGCATTATATTTAGACCTGTGGTTTTGGCTTAAAAAAAATTCAAGAGAAACAAGGTACAGTGTGACAGAGTTTAATTCTAAGCATTATCTTTCTGATAGAAAGATCTTTCCTAAGGCAAAGGTTCTGTAGCATTTCTGGAAGCTAGTCAGTCTGGAACAGCTAAACTAGGTGATCTTTGAAGGTCCGTTCCAACTGAACTATTCTATCCTATTTTTGATTACATGGACTTGCATGATCTTCTAGCTGCCTCACTCGTAGATTAAAAGGTATATGTTTTAAAACCCTTATTAAAGAAAAAAATACATATTTCCTGTTACGTCATATAGAATGACTCTCACCTTTGCACGTGGAAGAACAATGGGACAACCGAAGAACTTGAACTTGGTAGCTGTGTCTGCTTACTCTTGTAAAGTCACCTTTGCATCTCTGGTGACATACTTTTTAATCAATCAAATAATCAAATTAAGCCTCAAGAGAATGGAATCAACCTGAACTTAAAGGCGGTGTAGAGGTTCTCTGCAGATCACAGAATCCAAGAATGGTAAAGGCGTCGGTCCATCTGGTCCAACCCTTGCTCAAGCAGGGACACCCAGAGCAGACTGCCCAGGACCACGTCCAGGCAGCTTTTGAAGATTCCCAAGAAGAGAGACTTCACAACTTCTCTGGGCAATTTTACAACTGAAAACTAAGCAAAAGGGGATAAGTATCCGCTGAAACATAATTATTTGTTTTGAGACCACATGCTCAGAAAAAATTGAGCATTTGCACTTCTGTTTTTATTCCTCTGTTTCCTCTCAAAGTAGGCATCTCTTGCATCCTCCAGGTTCCTGCTTTTAGGGGAAACTGCTCCCAGGAGAAGGCTATAGGAATGTTAGTGAAACAGTTACTTCTTAAATGCCATCTGAGCTGGTACCTACTGGCAAGAAGTAGAGCAGTTCACTCTCCATTGTTTCAAACCAAATGCAGAAAAGAAGAAACAAACCTTATTCAGCAAATCAGCACTAAAAATCTCAGGGCACCTCTACAAACCAGAGCAGTGGGAGAGTTCACTTCAGTCTTTAAAACAAAAAAAAACTATACCGTTAAATAATTTTGTAGAAGAAAAAAAAAGTGAAGGAGGCAAGTTTATATCGAAGCGTTCAACCTTAATGTGAGCCTCACTTGAGTTGCAATGATCAACTCAGGAAAGTGGAATAAAAAAATTCATAAATCAAGGCTATTACTACTTGCAGAAGGGTGTTCTTGCATTCCCTCTTCCTAAGACAGGTTCACGAGTTTCTTCTTGGTTCTCAATCACTGTGAATACCATATGAAGAAGCTCCTGTAGAAAACTGAGAGTGAAGAACCTGAGATGGGTTTGAAAAGAGGAGGGATATCTGAGTGGAGCATCCAGACATATTTGCATGTTGTTGTCTGGGGAACTGTGGAAGAGATTCCCAAAGCATAAGTAGAGGTTGCCTGCTGGATATTTAATGTAAATATCCAATGTTATAGCTTGCTAGTACAAAAAAAAAAAAATCCCATTTAATTCTATCAGAGCTCTGATGCAACTACTGTGATATAAGAGCATTCATCTGCAAACATTGCGACCCACTATATTTAGGTCCGGGAGTTCAGATTTGGTTAAAAAACTGAAAGTTGCTAGCATTTTATAATTCAAGTCTTCTAGGACCATCTGAAGAATGTCAATGCACTGTCCCAGACAAATTCCCTCAGCTGGTACCTGTGTCAGTATGGGGGCAATGTGACTATGTGAAACCAGGAAGAGTAGAGGATGGGAGAAACGAGGATCCCATCCTGTGGCACAAACCTGGTTACTCGCTGTTACTACAAGCATGTCATAGAGTCTAACACTGTTTTAAATGACTACAGGACTGGTATTTTGGTAGCGTAGAATATTTCACGCTCTCCAGCAGCCAGAGAGGACACAGCTAGTACAGCTACTCATTTTTGAGAGCCCACATGAGACAATACCATCTGGTTGACCAGAGGACTGATCTATGCACCTGTGATACACCTATGATACTGGTCACAGAGATGATTTAGTGCATTTGAAAACAGAAATAAAAACCTGAGAGCACAACTCTCAAAAGTGATGGGGGCAGGGAGAGGGAGGAGCGGAGCATGTTGAAAACAAAGGTCTTCCAAAGAAAGTTACTTAAACTGCTCTCCTTAGGGACTCCTTGCATGCAGAAGAGAGCTGAGAAATATAGAATAGGCATAGAAATTCTGTTAAAATATCAGCTCTTTCAGGCTCTTTGATTTTAGCACAAAAAAAAAGGTGATGCTTAAGCAATTTGGATAGGAGGAATATTAAAAGGAAAACTGCAAACATCTCAACACAGCATCCTGAAATTCCCATCTCTAACAGGGTTGGGGTGAACACAAACAGTGGGGAATTAAATGATGCCGCTGCATTTTCTGATGCATTTGAAGATGTGTTTTCTGATGAGAGCACCTGCAAAAACAAGATTGCCTCCCAAGCCAATGGAGCGAGATTGCCGGATACAAACTCTGGGGGTTCTGTGCCAACCACATATATACACAATTATTCTGATCAGGGCACAGACATCTACTATCCCAAAAAGTCCCCTTTGCTGAAACAGCTCTGAAAAAATAGCTAGGGTCAGCTAGTAGTTTGCTTAAACACATAAACATTTAGAGGAAAAGCAATCAGCTCAGGAGAAGGAGATGTTTATAAGAAAAATGACCATCAATGCAAAATCTCACTCTTCCAAGGTGAGATTTCTCAACTAAGAGAAATTGTTCAGTGTGACATTTGCTAGGCCTAAACAGAGGGAATGGAGCAGAAATTTTAGGAAAGCACTAAGAAAATCTTCCTGATAGTAAACTACCCTACAGGACTGTGTCAAGCTGGAAAATTGCTCATTGGGAAGTATGTAAAACTAGAAGAGAGACAACACAGGAAGAAGCTTATCAGAAGAATTACACAGACACACAATGGAGAAAGACTTGATGATCTCATACACCTCTTCTGTCTCTAATTTCTGATTAAATGCCTCTAATTTATTACTTACATCTCATCTGCCATTCAAAGAGCTATTGATGACAATTTCTTAGTGCTGCCAAGCTGACAACTTGAAAAGTGCAAGCCTCTTTTGAAGAAAGGAGTGCCTGGATTGAATGCCCAATAGCAGACACTGAAAGGGGCTTGACAGAGTGAGGAATGAAGCGAGAGAAGGAGGAGTGGAAGTAGGAAGGGAGGGAGGGGAACATCGCCAGGTCACTGACTCATCTGCTTCAATGTTTTCATTAGATCTCACTTTTGCTAGAAATAAAACCCAGCTTCCTTACCTCTCCTTTCCTGTCTGGTTTTGTCCCTTGGAGAAGTAGTAGGAGAGAATTTGACAGAAGTATAGATTATTTCCTGACTTGTTTCTGCTGAAGAAGTCTCTAATCTGCTTTCCCACACACACAAAGAATGCATGACAAGATGTTTCAATCAGGCTGCTGTGTGCTAGGGTTCAATGCCTATGAAACAGGAAACTTGAGGCTACATTCAGAAGACAAAAAATGTGAAGTTGGAAAGCTGTGCAAAATAACTCAATTTGTATCAGAATGGGAAGCGTTGGAGATACAACATTTCTTACGCTGCCAAGGGATATCTTAAAAGCAGCACTGAGTGGAAGAGGTGATTACTTGCAAAATTCATGTTCTTTGCTTGCCAATGCAAAAGGCCTTAATTGCATTGCAGCAATAATTGCGAGAGTGTGCAGGTCTGAAGTGCTCCCTCTCAAGACAGAAGCAGATGGATAGGTATAGTACAAGATTAAAAAGACTACTGGGATGAGCAGTGGCTACGGCAAGCCAGAAGCCCAACTGCTGTCAAAAGGGAAGTAGAGGTGTTGTTCAAAAAGCAGATTAATAGCCTGATGTGTAAGGTCAATAATCACATACTCAGGAGAGACATTCCTTATTTATTTCAGATTTGTGCAAGCCTAGGTGCTCGGTGCTCGGTGATTTCCCACAAATCAAGCACACCAAACAAAACTATCCACCACTATAGTTATACACAAAACTTGCAAAGTTAATAATTTTTCGAGCCCATACTCCTTGTGATGACTGGTTAGTAGTTTTTATACAATTATAATATTGTTGACTATATACTTTCTCTACTATGCATGCACCTGGGCAGGGGTCTTTTCAACCTATGAGTGTGACTTTTAACGTTATAATGAAGGTAGTTCAGGTGAGCATACACGGACCTTGAGTTTTCTGGCCAAGTTGGCAACATCCTCAAACCATCCTGATTAATGTCCTTCTCAAGGTATGCTGGTTTTGTGATGTCCCTGGTTAAAGGATACTAACAGTTTATTCTTCTGATACCT
This sequence comes from Pavo muticus, assembly GCA_016647715.1. NCBI lineage: Eukaryota > Metazoa > Chordata > Aves > Galliformes > Phasianidae > Pavo > Pavo muticus. The sequence continues at coordinate 504,733 of JACDJE010000474.1, read as the reverse complement.
AAACACAACACTAGCCCAGAGTTCATTGTTCTGATGCCTCTTACAATGTTAGCTCAGTTTTTAGAGTTAGTTTTCAATAGAGGTGTACAGTGTAGTTTTGGAAAAAGCAGCCTTGTGAGCTTTGAACACTTTTACAGAAATCTCTTTCTATATTCAACACCCAGTACAAACGTGCTTGAGAAACAGGCGGGCACTGGGAGCTGGCATCTCTCAAGACCCCCAACAGTCAACTTCTCAACAGTGTCAGTAACGAGAGAAACTGAGCTAGTGAAGAGAGTCCAGCAAAGGACCATTAAGCACCATGACTAAGAAGCATCTCACATGTGATGAGAGGGTGAGAGAGCTGGGACTGTTCAGTCTGGTGAAGAAAAGGCTCAGAGGGATCTCATTACTGTATATAAACACTTGCGAAGAGGGTGCAGAGAAAATGAAGCCAGGCTCTTCTCAATGGTGCCCAGTGCCAAGATCAAGGAAACTGGCACAAACTGGAGCACAGGATGTTCCCTCTGAACACTAGGAAGCACTTCTGGGCTGTGGGAGTGATGGAACACAGGCAGAGATACTGTGGGGTCTCCTCCTTGGAGATCTTCAAAAGCCACCTGGATGTGGTCCTGGTGAACCCACTCTAGGTGGCCTTACCTCAGCAGAGTGACCAGGTAACCTCCAAGGGTGCCAGTCAACCTCAGCAACCTCAGTCTTTTGGACATCAGAGCAACACAGGATGTCTTTCCTGAATGATTTCAGTGGAAACTAGATAAGTGTAGGAATGGTTGTCAAACTCAGCGAGGGAAAAAATTGCTATAGTCATTTTGAGAGCTTAGCTGGGAACCTAAAGTGTGGCTGGAAAGAAATCAACAAAATTCAGATACTGCTTAAATACCCAGACTAAGGAGGGAAGGCTATGACCAACAGCTGAAAAGGAATTAGGAAAAGGAAGATGTTATCTGTGGAAAAGTGAAGGATGGTGAGGAAGAATTAAGAGCTCTGTTTGATTTTAAAAAAAAAAAATCTCCCTCAAATATCAGCAGTAAAGTAGAACCCTTAGTTTGGACACAGAAAACTGACAGATACGCAGACAGCACAGTTAACAGCTAACTGTGCGTGTAAATAAATTTTATGCAGCTTATGCAGATGCCTGTGCCATGCTCATGGTAGAATCAGCAATATGGTACAAACTGTCAGACTCAATCAATCTGCTTTCCAGGACACATTCAATGCTTCTAACCAGTTCTTCTCTGCTCAGCAAGTATATCAATATACAAAAGTCTCCTCCCAAACCAGTGACTTCTCTAGCACGTTTACAGTTATTAGACCCTGCATTTCCTTCTTACTAAAAGACACACAAGGCCCAGTTGTCCCACCTCTTCTAAAAAAAAAAAAAAAAAAAAAAAAAGCAGAGCACTAGAAATTGGGCTGTCACCATCACAGTTGGGGTAAACATCACTTAAATAGGCCGGTCTAAGATCAAGTAGAGCTTTATTAATCGCACTTAGGATGTTCAAGCATACTAAACTCACCTGTGAGCAGCTGGAACTCCTCTACAGTGACACAGAACATTCAGTGGCTGTAGGAGACACTCTTATTCAGAAGCACAGCCCATATGAAGAACAGATGTTCAGCTCCAGAGGATGAGATCCGCTACAGGGGCAAACCAGCCGAGTACTGACCACCTGGACCCAGGCAGTCCGCTACCCGCGACCCCACCACCTGCCTGGGCATCCCGCGGCATGGCCTCGCGACGGACCGTGCGTGCTCCGCTACCGTTGGGCGAGCCACTCCCGCCTCCACCGCGCTCCTCCGCTGCCATTCGCGGCGAGAAGGTAGTCATAGGGTACTACTTCGGAGACTCTCTTCTGCGTTCATTAGGAGGGAAGCGAAACGGGTAGTAACGTCGACACCTTTTTCTGTTGTCTATTGGATGGAGAAGAGAAAGGAGGCGGGCTCCAGAATAGCTCCACTTATAGGCTGGGGCGGGGTTTGAGAGCCCCCCCTTTCTGTCTCCGCTTCTCATTGGCTGAAGAGCGGCTATAGGCACGCCTATGCCTCGTCGCTGAGGCTTCCTTAGGCGGCGCGGCGCATTAGTTTTTGTCATACTCTTCCTATTTCCGGTTCACGGGGCGGGTGAAGGTAGCGAGACGGCCATGGCCGTCGCTGTGGCCCTTGTGCTGTGCTCCTGCCCGCCAGCCACGGCCTGTCCCTGAGCAGCCCCCACTTCTCCGTCGGGCCGTGGTGCGGGCAGAGAGGACCGTGCGCGGCAGCAGGTGGGTGTGGCGGCAGCGAGCTTGGCTTCCGCCGCATGCTTATGCGGTGGGCACGGGGCGGCGGGGACGAAGTGGCGGGGCTGCCCCGGGCTGACTCTGCCCAGCTGTGAGCAGGTGGTTCCGGGCAGCTGCCACTCAGGCCTAGTTTGTCAGCCTGAGCGGTGACTGGTTGGCAGAAGCCGACAGCAGTGCCGTGCAGTTTCTTCCTCCTGTGTCTGTACAAAGGAGGCGTTTTCAGATAGGTTGCCCGAGGAAGTCTGTTCTAGTAGCGAGGGAAGAGTTCTTCTTTTGTCTCGTGAGGAGTGAATCACGAGTTCTTGTGTCCTGGGCCTCAGCAGTGTGGTGTATCCAACCTCTGAACGTATCTAGCCTCTCCATACTCGTGTTTCTCTCCATGGTGATTACAACTGGCTCAGATGATGCTGGCTGTGAGGGGCAAAGATGACGTTCCACCAAATAGCTTGCCAGTCTAGTTACAGTGAGGTACTTATGAAACTGTGGTTCATTTGTTCCCAGCATCTGGAACTGACATCCTTGGTGGGAGAAGCAAAAGGGAAATCTGTCCCACTGTTATCCTAGTACAATTGTAGAATGCTTCATGTGCTATTTTAGCATAAGCCTGAAAGCCAAAAGTTCAAGATTTCATGGAATCATTAAGGTTGGAAAAGACCATCTAGTCCAACCATCAACCCATTCCCACTATGCCCACTTGTCTCTGTTACTCCCCCTCTTTTGGATTAACCATAGGATGTTTCAGTTTCCTTTTTCAGTTGGTGAAAACTGTTCTGTGGCGTTGCAGCTGAGTACTACTGAATGCTTTCAGATTCTAAGCTGAAGTAGTACTGGAGGATAACATAATTATTAGGATTAAGGAGCTTGAGCAGACAGAGCCTGACAAAGTCACAGTGGCTCTTCACTGCAAGCTCTTTACACAAAAGCTGCAAAGAGGCTTGATTAGAGGCCTGGTAAATTATTATTTGCTGACTGGCTTCTCAGTGGGATTTGATAATGAACAGTAGTTTGTGCCTGATACTTACACCAGCGTTCAGCCTGCTAGGCTCTGTTTTGGCTGGATCGATATTGATTAACATGCTCAGCAGCAAAACTTTTTGTGGTTCTAAGTCAAAATTCATAGAAGAATCCCAAAAAGGCCTGATAGATTGTTTTTCAGTACAAGAGACTGGAATTTAGTGTCTGTTGAGAACTGAGAGGTGTTTATTGATTTTTACTTCTTTTTGCAGTCAAGATTGAGGGAATGGTCAGTAAGTGACTTTATGTAGTTAGTTTGTAAAGTGCTAAGATGGTTAATGCCATGTGTTCTTTGTGGTATGTATCCAGGATGTCATCACATTGCCATACCTCTGCTGTGCTGGTAGTCTTCATGGCCCTTGCTGTTGGTGCGGGGGCTGAACTGCTGACAGAGAAGAGCTGTGATGTGATTGGTGATGAGACTACTGAGTCGCAAATGGAAAAAGCCCTGCTGAAGAAACTAGAACCCCTGAGCCAAATAAGGTATGGTACAAGCAAGTATTGACTTGCTATGGACCTTAGGGCTTCAGAGTGTTTACACCTACTAGGTTAAGGGGGTGGAAGAATTTGGGGCCAGGCTTTAGGGTGGGCTCTGTCATTAGCATGAGCTGTGACTTGGCTTCCCAGGTCTTGAGTGTCAACTGCTTTGAGCTCAGCTCTTTGTAATTCTGTTGCTTGTCTTCTATCCTCTCTCTGCTGCAGATTTAACACAACTGTGGAGATTGGCACAACTGAAAACTATGCCTACCATTTCAGGGTATGCAGAGAGGTCAACAGCAGCTTGCATGATTTTGCTGGCCTAGTACAAATGGATAGGCAGTCTGGAAAGACTACAGTGATAGGAAGAATCAATGAAACCCAGGTCTTCAATGGAAGTAATACTACTCAATATCTCTCTTACTTCGTGTCTAGCTTTTGCCTTCTGCTCTGGATTTGCAGCCTGTATTCTTTCTCTCTTCACAGGTGACTGGATCATGCTGATTTATAAAGGAGGTGATTCATATGGTAGGCACTGCAGTGGTGAGAAGAGAAGAGCTGTGATAATGATTTCTTGCAAGCGAGGAATTACAGCGGTGAGTGACAGTATGAGGTAGGAGCGGAACAGGAGGCTGTCAGACAAAGCTTGTTTATAAGCAGAAGGGCCTTGAGGGTGCAGTAATGTCTTCTTACGTTCTCTAGTGGGTGGTTCAGCAGTACCAATAGTGCTAAAACTACCTTCTGGTGAAGTTTAGTATAAGCCTGGGTGTATTTTCACATGACTTAACTTTTCCCAAATTGCAGAGTTCATTCAGCATTATTTCAGAAGAGAGGGAAAAGGAGCAGGACTGTTTCTACCTCTTTGAGATGGACAGCAGTGTGGCTTGTCCAGCTGAGGATTCCCACCTCAGCACTGGCTCCATTCTTCTAATCACGTGAGTTGTTGAAAGATGTTATACTAGACTAGATAATTGTAGTATACCTATTCACAGTCACTGTTAGATGTTACTGTGGCTCCAAGCTTTGTAGACAAATTCTAGGTTAAGGCATGATGCTGCAGAGCTGCTCTGTTCCCTTCACAGCTTACAGATCAGTGCACTGAAACACGGAATGTGTGGCTTCCTGGAATTGTACAACAGCTCTTTGCCACAGTTGGAAATTCAGACTAGGAGTCTTGACTTCTCATTTTCTGTTTGTGCTTTGGGGCACTATTTCATGAGGTTGTCCTGAAAAATTTTTACTAGCAGATCTATATGTTTTTTGACCTTTTCTGGTATGGTCTCTCTTCAACTCTTTTCTTAGGTGATGCTCAGCTACTTGCTCTGGTGCCAAACTGATGCAAGTATATCTGGGTTATAAGGGACTACTTGTATAATTTTTCTGTTCTGATTTTTAATTCTGCCCTCTAGGTTTTCTTCAGTAATCGCAGTCTATATCATTGGTGGGTTTCTCTACCAGCGCCTTATAGTGGGAGCAAAGGGCATGGAGCAGTTTCCTCACTTTGCCTTCTGGCAAGATTTGGGCAATTTGCTGGCGGTGAGTGAAAATCCTTGTATATTCCCAATCTAAACCCATGTGTTAAGACATAATAAAATGGCACCTGCATTGTCTTCATAGACTGTTTCTTGGATAGACCTGCCACAGTGTACCCTGTGGGAAAAGAAGGTATCTATCTTATTCTAGGTAAGGGGAACGCTGTTTTTAACTCCTTGATGCAGCTGGTTCCCTACTGCTCATTATGATTAAGACTTTTCAGGTAGGAATGTTCAGCTGGGAACTGTGGAATGTTCAGGTCTGATTATGTGAAACCCTTCCTTGATCACCTTAAGCAGTGTTGTTTATCCGCTGAATGTCTGTGTTGCTGCATAGTCTTAATCAGTACCATGTTCTACCCCAGACCTGACTTAAGTTTCAGGATAAGCTAGGATATCCCTTTGTATGCTCCTCTTATCAGCTTAAGTTCTGTGGATTTGCCCTCAGATAGCACTGGGGTGGGCATGCTCCTGTAGCCAAATGGAATATGCTTTGCTTCGTATCGCTGCTGATTCTGCATACGGTCTGATTCTAGTGTAACAACTTGTGCTTGTAGGATGGCTGTGACTTTGTCTGCCGATCAAAGCCTCGGAATGTACCGGCTGCATACCGTGGTGTGGGTGATGACCAGCTGGGTGATGAGTCAGAGGAACGAGATGACCACTTGCTACCAATGTGATAGGCTTTCAACACTGATTTATTTTCTCCCCATCTACCCCCAGCCAGTTCTTCTCTCTTCTGATTTTTCTTTACATGATATGCTTTGGCTGTCTCTGGTGTGTCAAGTCTCATGGATGCCTTTAGGTGTGAACAGCACTGGTCCCCAAGGGCATGCCTCATTACTGTAATGCTGTTTTGTTTTTCTTCCAAAAAATGCAGCAAAGCAGCAAAGCTATGGGGAGCAAGTGCTGAGAGTTGATAAGACAGCAAGAAAGCAATGTGAGTGTTCAGCGCTAAGCAGGAAAGGGAGTTTCTTCATTGAGAGGAAGAAAGGGCCATGAATGGATGCAGAAAGGGGAAGTCTCAGTTTAAAAAAAACGAGACTATAGCAGAGGGGTCTTTAGTGTATTTTTTTCCCTAGGGTTTACAGAATCTGTTAAACACTTTTTTTTTTTCTTTGAATGCTTTTTTGGCTTTTCTAGCTCCTGCACTGTTGCACACGGTTTTTGTCAGCATAACCTGCATGAAAAGCTCTATGCTGGACTCACTGGAGTTGGAAGAGGCATTAGCACCCCTCTAGTCTTTTTCTAATGCCAATGTGTTGAAAAGTAGACACCTGTTTCCTTCAAGAGGTGTAAAGGGATGCATGCCATCCTCTCAGACTGGAGAGGGTTGATGCTAAAAAGAACTGAGTTAAATGCTGTTTCACTACTTTCTAGTTCAGTCAAAATACTGTCTTCTCAATCACAGAAGAGAGAGAAAAAAATGATTGTTCTCCTAAAGGAAGGGGATGCTTTCTGAATGTGTAAGTGACATCAAGGCGAAATGAGAAAATTAAGACAGCTATCACTTGAGTTCTTTAACAAGCCTCACCTGAAGCTTCATGCCCACGCAGCTCAGTCATGGTCAGAATTACAATCTCATGCTTCCTGAAGCTTCCTTGTTTGGCAGAATGTTTTCCTGGGAAGCTACTAAATTTTTTATTAAAAAGGGTAAGAATGCTAACACACTCAGAACTGTGTTGAGACCCCAGTTGCTGCCCCCTTCAACATAATGCATACCAGTCTTAAGATACTTGCCTTGTGCAGATGGCACTTGAATACTGCTTGGAGCAAGCCTTCCACTTGGGCATTTGTGAAAAGCAGGTACAGCTGAGTTATAAGGCTTGATTCATAATTGCTTTTTGCTTAGAGTCTAGCTCCTCACTTACTCCAGTCTACAATATGGTAGAATGGGAAGAAAACCATCTTTGGTGTTGAGGGCATAGACTGCTGAGTACTGCTAATGGCAGGGTACAGATAAGGCTTGTGGATTTTTATACTGACAAAGCAGTATAACCAATGAATGACAGTAGGGGCAAAGAGATGACCCTGCTTTCTTGCTAGGCTGAGTGGGCAAATAACAAAAGTCAAAGCAGGAATTATGTTATGAGAGACTGAGACCATGGGAAAAAATGAAGTCATTAAGCCAGCTGGTACTGTTTTTCATGGTGGTGTTTAAGGTAACTTGTTTTTTGTACAAAACAACTTTCAAAAATAAAATGACAGAACACCCTGCTGAAGTGTTGTGCTGATGTAATTAACAGCTTTCTTTGGTGCTACACCACCTTTCTTATCCAAGAGTCCTTATTATTATGTGTTATCTTCTTTCTTCTGCTAGGATTCTCTTCTGTTAGTGTAGGGCCTTGAAAGGGCAGAATACAGGAGGAGAAAAGTTCCCTATATTCTTCTGAAAGAATGAAAATCAAAGTTGCTGCATCTCAAAGATCTGACTATTCCTATCAGTCAGGTTCAGACAGTTTAAAAAGCAGCCAGACCTTTAAAACCTGAACAAACAATTTTTATTAAGAACACTGAACATAACATGAAGAAGTGAAACCTTTCAATGTGACTGAAGTTAATCTAGGCCTCAAAAGCAGCAAATGCTGCCTGCCTACCCTGCCAAGAGCTAAAGTAAACACGTTTTGCCATATCCAGCCTACTAATAAAATGGTTTAAAGGCTGCCCTTCTTTGCTATTAAAAGTGTTCACCTCTGCCTTTTTTGCCCCCTCAATTTTCATTGGACTGAAGAGTGTTTTCAAGGTGCAAGAACTGGTGGCTTCCTTTAGGTCTATTTTGATGCAAGGCTTAGAATCCTTCTCTCACAAGAATGAAGATGTCATAAATTCAGACTCAACACTTCAGTTTGAACTGGAAAGTTGACACTACACTTCAGCATCTCCTAAGCGCTTTCCCTCCTTGTATGAGGTGGGTCAATACAGAGACTGGTACAAAGATCTCTGATGGTTTCTTACTTTACACCATTACGCTCCCTCCCATGCCACAACTCTCCTGAAACAATAGATGCCTTCCACATAGAACAGTCTAATGTTTCACTCAAATATCCATGTGAAACTTCTAAAAATAAAAAAGCTGAGACAAATGGCCTAGGAAAAGAAGTCTTGCTTTCACGTATTTGGCTGTAGGGGACACTTACTTACCTCTTCATGCTTTGTATAATTTTTTCCAGATTTTGGTTTTTGTTTTCATTTCGCTTTTATAAAAGTGAAGGTGCTTCTGGAAGAGAACTGCACACTTTTTCATCTTTGGCAAACTTCTAAAAAACTTCAGAACTTGGTCTTTACAAAACCTGCAGGAGCTGAGTGGCAGGGGATTAGCCTCTAAACATAACTGTACCCCTTAGGAAAAAATTGTATTAAAAAAAAATCAAAATTCAGTTGTTGGAGTGTTTTGGTGGTGGTTTTTTTTATATACTGAGGAAGAAAAGTTTGTTTTACAACATCAATTAAAAAAAGTCAGGCAGGTGATACAATCCTGCCAGCTTCAACTTTGTCCCATAAGCTCTCCTGAGGATAATGAAGACAGACAAAAATAATACAAACTGATAAGAGAACAGAAAACAAGCAACAAAAAATGTGAACCAAAATTCCAAGCTTTTTTTTTTTTTTTTCTTTTTTTTTTTTTTTTTTTTAAATGAAGAGCCTTGGCACTTCTGGAGACTGCTTTGGATCTGTAAATTATACCCTATCACACTGACGACACCTAGTGGTGAAGGGTTTTCCAATGTAAGAAGACAACCCCTCCTCCCACTTAGATTTTCCCATCACCTTGTCATAAGTACTCAAGATAAATTCTCTTCTGCTTCAAAGATGGGCATCTGGAGTGAATAGCTGCCAAAATACCTAGTCTTCAATCTGCATCTTTACAGAAGACAGTAAAGCTAAGGTAAGGTAGCTCCTAATGCCATGGGCCTTTGAGTTTGATATGTGTGCTGAAATGGCTATTAAACACAGTTCAAAAAATACCTAGGCTATAACAGAAGCAGCCCCTTTTGCTTTAGTTCTTGTATACCCACCTCTGCCACTTGGACCTTTTTAAATGCCCCAAACACAGCTGCTCCCAAAACCATGCAGGGCAGGAATTTCCTGTACCTCAGGTTCCAACATTACCAAGATCCAACAAACCTGCTGCAGCAAAAAAGGGGCAAGGGCACTTCCCCTCTACAAGGCTGCTAAAACAGAAGGAGGTCTCCTCCTCTTAATGTGGTATATGGGAGAGGCATATTCAAAGAAGGAAGGAAGTTTCGAAGGCCCCAGGTGAGAACTTTCCTCCCTTGTTATAGCACCATTAAAAGACCAAGACATGGGCTTGTACATGGCAGTTTCAGGCAGTTAAATTCCTTCTCATTCTTGAATGCAGGACTACATGGGATTGTCCCATTCCTTGCCCCAGCAGAATGTTTCAAAGCTGGCAGCTGCTCTGGGGTCAGAGCAAAATTGAAACTGCTGGCTTCAGAGCTGTTAGGTCTCCTTGAGGACATTGATCTTGGCACATATCTTGAGAGCAGGTCCTAGCTTGATGTTCATAGCACTCATGAGGTGTTCCTCCTTCAAAAGCAACAGGGCCTGGCCATCTATTTCCTGTGACCGAAACTCTTCAGCAATCTCCTGGCATCCTGTGAAAACAAGGAAAAAGCACTAAGCCATGGACAGTCCCAATTCCCCATCTCACTTGCAGAGGAGTACAACTCATCCATTTGCATGGCCTACTCTAGAAACATGTACAGTTTGAAAGCACGAGGCATCACTATCAAAGATTTCCGAAAAGAGAGTCAACAAATTTCCCCATGTTATTGGCTCACAGGATGGCAGGAATGGACCACAGCTTCACCTTGCAATGATGCAATGAACTCGTACACTTCCTCCACGCTCCAACGACTTGGATTGCTGGACAGGAAGACAGGGTTGATGCCATGTAGATCTGGGGTAGGTGGGGCCATACTAGAGTTAGCCAGGTCTCTCTCTCCATGGCCAGACCTTACTGACAGAGGTCCTGGAGATGTAGGGGACAAAGCCTCATCGTAGCTAGAGTTATCAGAACCTCGACTTGAATCCTCCTGGCCCTATAAGTCCATGAAAAAGAAAGAAAACAAAGTTTTTGTTTGTTTTTTTGCTGGTTTTGTTTTGTTTTAATAAAGAATAAATACATTCACATTTACTGTAAAAATCAGACACTAGGAACAGCAGCAGTTCTCCCACAGTCTGGGACAGCTGTCTCAGGCTGTCGGTCCAGAGGCAGCTGTCACAAGAGCTCGATGATGCCACAAAAGGGAGACTTGACTCTCAACTCCCTTCCTTTTCCTCACTATCCTCCCACAGTCCATCCCTCTTCCTCATGTCAGCTCTGAATCACAGAACCATAAAATGACCTGGGTTGAAAAGGACCACAATGATCATCTGGTTTCAAACTCCCCCACTATGCGCAGGGTCGCCAACCACTAGACCAGGCTGCCCAGAGCCACATCCAGCCTGGCCTTGAATGCCTCCAGGAATGGGGCATCCACAACCTCCCAGGGAAACCTGTTCTAGTGTGACACCACCCTCCATGTAAAAAACTTCCTCCTATTATCTAAACTGAGACAAGTGAGATTTAGGTTAAAACCATTCCCCCTTGTCCTATCACTATCCACCGTTGTAAACAGTCGTACCCCCTCCTGTTTATATGCTCCCTTCAAATATTGAAAGGCCACAATGAAGTCTCCCCAAAGCCTTCTCTTCTCCAAGCTAAACAATCCCAGTTCCCTCAACCTCTCCTCATAGGAGAGGTGCTCCAGCCCTCTGATCATCTTAGTGGCCCTCCTCTGGACTCATTCCAAGATATCCATGCTTTTCTCATGCTGGGGGCCCCAGGCCTGGACACAGTACTCCAGATGGGGCCTCACAAGAGCCGAGTAGAGGGGGACAATCACCTCCCTCTCCCCGCTGGCCACTCCTCTTTTAATGCAGCCCAGAACACAGTTGGCCTTCTGGGCTGCAAGCGCACACTGCTGGCTCATGTTCAGCTTCTCGTCCACCAGGACCCCCAGGTCCTTCTCCACAGGGCTGCTCTCAAGGAGATCTTCCCCCAGTTTGTACAAATACCTGGGATTTCCCCGGTTCAAGTGCAGCACCTTGCACTTGGCCTTGTTAAATCTCATTAGGTTCTCAAGGGCCCACTTCTCCAGCCTGTCCAGGTCCCTCTGGATGGCTTCCCTTCTCTCCAGTGTATCAACTGCACCGTTCAGCTTGGTGTCATCCGCAAACTTGCTGAGGGTGCACTCGATGCCATCGTCTATGTCACTGATGAAGATGTTGAAGAGCACCGGTCCCAAGACCGACCCCTGAGAGACATCGCTTGTGGCCGGCCTCTACAGAACCACTGATCACAACCCTTTGGCTGCAACCAGCCAACCAGTTCTTAATCCACCGAACAGTCCATCCTTCAAATCCATACCCCTCCAATTTAGAGAAAAGGATGTGGTGAGGGACCACATCAAAGGCTTTGCAGAAGTCCAGAGAGATCATTCAATCCTTCTATAATCTTATTCAAATCATTAATCTGAAAGAAAGCTAACCATTCAGGAAAAGCAGATCAGCCTGTCAGATGATCACACTCAGACATCTGTGACATACGTTGGAGTAAATACAGAGTAAATAAAAGTACAAACATGAATCTACTTTTTGCAGCAGATGAGCAAGCAATTGGAGTAGCTCACAGTGCCTTGTGTAACAACTGTGTCAAAACATCCACTTGGCACATACTGTATCACTACATACACTATGAGAACCCAGTGCCTCTAGCAGCAGCAACTTTTACACTGTCCACGGTGACAGAAACAGACAGGACTATGGCCTTACCCTATGACGCTTGCCCTGGATCTTTGTTCGAGTAATTTCAGAGCTGCTGCGCCGTGATCCCCGTCGGCGCACTCGAGCATAGTTAGCTTCCTGGAGTTCTTTCATCTTCTTTCTCTGCAGCCGAAACTGATGGCTGCAGCTGACATTGTACCTCAAACAAGTGGAAACAGAGCAGCAATTAGGAAACAGCAATTAACTAAATTACTGCTTCTCCTTCCTCTAGATGGGGATGAAATTCGTCTTTACCATCAAATTCTGTTCTTCCTCCTAAGAATTCTCCTTGGAAGAAACCAGTCCAGACTTCTGACACAAGCAATATTTGTATACTGAAGTCTTGATCTAACATCTGAAAGGTCAATTAAGTCATTCCCTTAAGGGAAAAGACAACCCATAACAAGTACTATGCTACTGATAGGAGGCAACAATGACTAGTGTAACTTCTTCCCAGGTTTTTCTCCCAGTGCTACCTTGTTTCTTTGTCTAGTATCAATACAGCAGACAGCTGTCAGTATGCATTCATTTAGTCAGCCAAATGTATGTTTGACTGAACAGAGGTTCTCTGAAGCCCAAGAACTTCCCCCTTCCCTTCTGATTTTCTGAGCAAGTAAAAAATCCTGCTTATTCTCAACACCACATCTGCCTCCTCCAGACCTAGAAGCACTCACAGATCATAAATGCAGCCAGTCCCAAAGGATCTGTGTGGTTAGTGCATCCCATGAAGGGAGAATCAGATGTACTTAAAATATTGTACACTACCTGGAAAAAGGGCAAATGCCAGTTCCAGAGAATGTATACTCACATGAAAAGGAAGTGATGTCTTGCTATTACCTTTTAGCGCAGGTCATGGAACAAAACCTCTTGGAGCCACGGAACTGGGTAGCTGGGGCATACTTCCCACAGTATTCACACTTCAGTAAGTTTGCCTTCTTATCAAGCTCTAGTGAGACACAGAGATGCACACCATTTGATTATTTGAACAGAAACAAATCACATGTAAAGATTCCTCATTCTGCTGCTCTTCTCAGAGCAGATTCCAAGCACTCTTTTGAAACTACTAAGCAATTAGCTTGGGGAGAGGCAGAAGCTCCTCTAATTAGGACCCCAAGATATTGAACAGAGTTGTGTACTTCTCCTTGTCAGTACCTTTACACTTAACAAGAAAAAACATATCCCCCATATCCTATAAGGCTGTGCAGGAGTCTCCACCACTGCACTCTCTGCTGTGTCCAAACATCCTTTACAGCCTTAAGTCATTACAGGTACAGTTCAGATTCTGCTTACTACTAACATGTGCTAGATTGTATTAAAAACAAGTAATGTTTTCTGGCACTTGAGAAAAAAAGACCCTGGGTCTGTAGCTTGAGTCTCTAAGGAGTTAGCAGGAGGGCAGGAAGAAAGATAAGTCCGTACTGTATAAAGTAAATAATGAAGTAATAGAAGAAATTTTCAGTACCACTACCTATGTGTTCTGGTGCTGAAACTCACCCATAGAAGCACTGTCCCCTCCTGGAGAATTGCTGGACAGGTTTTCACCCTGGCCAGAAGGAGCCCCTCCCTGCAAAGGTTTCTCAGATTCTTTTAGCAGCTGAGAACAACCCACCTAGGCAGGAAAAGAAAGCATTGAGCCCATCAATAAAGGACCCTCTGTGTCCACCATCCCCTTTCAAGGCATAAGTCCCTCACACCTTCTGACACAAAAGAATCCTTCTGCCTACCAGTGAAGGAGAGATACTGAACAAAGCTATTACTCCTTCCTGACTCACAGATATGGCAGTTCTGTCAACTATCAACAAGTACTGCCTCCCCTGAATATCCTATCCATGTGACTTATTGCCCCTTATTTGCTTAAGCTTCACTTGCTGCTTGTTCAAAATGCATGCAGTGCACCTTTCCCTCACTAAAAATCAGACAGAAGAACCTTCTTACAATTCCCAAAGAATTTACTGCTTTAGGAACTATTGGAGAAAGCAGTTCCCATCACTCTTATGTTACTCTCTCCAATCTGTTCTCTAATAACAACTCTTGATACCTAGCTTCATGCATGAAACCAGCTTCCTTTGCCTTCCTCACTTCTGTGTTTCAAGCTAAGAAAGCTGACTTGGAACATGGGGAAATAAAGTCCTGTTGAAAGATGGATGCCCAACGCCCTTCCAAGAGATGTCTTTCCCTTCCAGCAGTAAATTCTTACCGGAAAGGGCTCTGCACCCTCCTGGATGACAAAGCCCTCAATTATGTGCGTTAGGATCTGGGGCTTAACAATGGCTTGTGGAGGTTTGGAGTCTCCCATCTGACGTGACACCATTGCCAGGTTTGCAGTGGGAACAGAGGTGGAGGTGACTGATGCTCCTTCACTTGAGGTGGCATTTGGGGTTGCAGTAGCAGCAGGATCAGATTTATCTATAATGTTAACAGCCCAAGAGTCAGTGTTACTATCGCTCCATCTACTTTACATGGAACATGAGATCAGATTATTAGTGACATAAACCAGAGCTCTCCTTTGTATCTCACCTCCAAGGCCATTCTTTTCCTCCACGTTTTTGGGGCTATCTGTCACAGGAGAGGACCTGGCAGGCATTAGTGCAGTGACACTGGCTGATACCTCCTTCTCCTCCTCTGACTCTGCCTTGCGCTTTACTGCTAAGCTCTGAGACTTGCCCTGCATGAATAAAGTGGAACACGTAAGCAAAGAGAAGAGCCACAAAGCAGAAAACAACACAGATTGAAGGCAATGCACAGATAGACCCTGGTCCATCGTACTTATCTCCAGTCTGGTTCCAACCCTGGAAATGCCTCCAGCTCCCTCAGAGTACATATCTTTATTTAGGAGTGTTTGTCTAGAACAGAGCCAAACTTTCAAAAGACTGTCAGCCGAAGCCAAACTTCAAAAGATTCACTGTCAGACTACAGTGATTAAGATCTAGAATCCTAGCTGATATATAGATACATTCATGTAATACCAAGACACTGTGAGAACATCGAGGTATTATTCCAGTAAGAAAGAAATGGAATGGCAGTCACTCAGCAGTTTCTAAATAAGCTTTTGTCTACTTCAGATCAGCTCCAATGAAAAAACTGTCAAAACAGTTGGGGGAACATGTTGGATGACAGCAGAATTGTCCCCCCAGTTCTAGGAGTCAGACAAATCCTGTGATAACTTCCTGAAGAAGCAGAGTTTAGAAACAAACTGGCACATTCTGTCCTTGACTATACAAGTGAAGCCCCACTAAAAAGTACAGTCACAGCAACCAGCTGAGGGTATCTAAGCTGGGAAAGTGTTATGTACCAGGGAGTTAGTCAGGTAGGTCCTAGCTGGACAATTCAGAGCAGCATGAGAGAGGCCTGTGGAACAGGAGCCATCTTTGTTTACCTCTGCATAGCCTGTTGCTAGGGAATCCTCTGAGGCCTAGAGCCAGCTCTACCTGCGTGGCTGACACCACACATCAAGGTTTCTCTGACCTGGAGATATCCACACCTAGTAGGGAGAGGGAAGTTCAGTCTTCATGGCCCACACAGCCGCCTTCTCTCTCCTGAGAGAAACAATGAAGAGGCCAGTTGTTGTTAAATAGGATATTTAGTATGTAATGTGGACACCTACCCTGTTTCAGTGAGGGTCCGAGTCTCACCCATTTGTTTCATGCAAGTCTTTGAATGAATGATCATGTGAAAGAGAAATGCTTGTGCTCAGTAACCCCAAGAGCTGGACTGGAATTTGTGTTTTTGAAAGGTAAAGTCTCCGTACATATTTCCTAATTCAAACTTCTTATTCCTCCCATCCCACTGACCCAGGGCTAGAATACAATTAGCTTCCTTGGACTGAACAAAGAGAATCCATACGGTATTCTCTCTCTTGACTTACTGGCAACTGGAGAGACTGCATGTAGAACGCTGTTGGCATCTGAGCCACAACTGGAGAGGAGGCGGGATTCTTCACCATGTGGGCTGTACCTTGAACTTGTGCCAAATTCACCCCTGTAGTGAGAGGAGGAGCTTCCTGTGAGGATATTGGAGCTGAAGAAGGTGGGGAAGGAGCATGGGCTTGGGAAACAGACTGGACCACAGCTGGCATTCCCCGGGAAGTCGGCACTGTTGCAGCAATCTGAGCTAAACCCAGTGCTTGGGCTTGGCCTGAGCTCTGCTGCCGAGTACCCACCACCTGCACAGGGATGTGTGGTGGAGGCTGCTGTGCTGCTGACATTTTGGCAGGCCCAAGCTGAGGTGGTTTGATGGAGGTGACCATAGACTTAGACTGAATTGGAACAGGTGGCTTGGTGGCTGGCTGGCTAGGACTGTCATGCTGGAGTTGAACAGACTGTGGCTGGGACTGTAACATAGGTTGCACCACAAGGGTCTGAGTCTGCTGCTGGTTTTGAGGTGGAGCCTGCTGCTGTGGAGGCTGAGCTTGCTGCTGCTGGGTCAGAGATGATGATTGTTGCTGTTGCTGGGCCAGCTGGAGATGGGTGGCTGTGTGGAGGAGCTGGGACTGGCGGTGCTGGAACTGCTGCTGGTGATGAATGGCAATCTGCTGCTGGATCACCACCTGCTTCTGCAGGTGGATCTGCTGCTGCTGCTGGATCAGTGAGTGTGGCTGAATCTGTGTATATGTAGCTATATACAAACACAGAGCCAAACAAGAAGAGAGAACAAAGGTTATCAATAGCACAGCTGGGAACAAGAAAAAGCAAGCAGCCACTGTACTGCTCTGATTCAGTAAAATGACTCCAAAATGACTGACAGCTTATTAGTAGAGGACTGTGGGGACAGAATGGGCTGAGATCAACTTCTGTCATTAATAGAGCAGGATAATCCCAGGAGAACAGCCTGTGGGAGCACTGAAGCTGGGAGGCATGCTTGGGAACCTCTCACTGCTGGACTTTCAAATGGCGTACTCAGAAAAGCCCAGGAAATTCAAAGAGAAGGAAAAGAGCACCGCTTACCTGAGCTAATCAATGTCTGGCTGGGTGCTGGTGTAGCTGTCCTGGTAAGGTTCATGCCCACAGTCTGCTGTCCACCACTGTCCGTTTCACCCTTTTTTGTGGCTGCATTCTCTGACTCTGTTTGGCTTCCCTGGCTGACAGTCACTGCCTGGGCAGCTGCTACTGGTAATGGCTGAACCACTCCTGTGCCTTTCCGTTGGCAGCTGCCAGCAGCACCTGCAGAGGCTGTCTGGCTTAATGCTGTAGAATTCTGGCTCCCACTACTTGCAACCACACCCCCAGAGACACCACTACTGCCTGCTGCCCCTTGGCTCAAGTTGAGAGACTGGCCCGTGCTGCCAGAAGAGGCTGGAGCCACTGCCACAGTCTGGCCTGTACTTGTGGCCTGTGGTAGGCCTGAAGCCTGGGAGTTTCCTGGCAGAGCCGCCTTCTGAGCAGAGCCTTGGAGCTGGGCATTAGTGGCTGAGGTCTGCTGGCTCCTCACAGCCAAATTCTGAACCTAGAAACACACATACAAAATACAGTCTGTTTTATGCACATTACTTCCTAAAAGTCTAAGAACAGTAGAGAACAAGAGAACGCATAAGCAATACACTCTACTGGGATGCAGGCTGAGTTGATGCTTTAAGTCTCACACATGGAGCTGGCTAACACTGCAGGATAAAGCTCAGCTGCAAGTATTCCCAGAAAATATATAAACCTGAGCTCCCTTTTGCTCCATCTCTGATGGAAGTTAAAGATCTCGTGGCACTTTCTGAACACCACTTGAGAACACCACCATTCTCTCTGAGGCACGCAACAGCCTTTAGACCTGCCTTGCCCTTGCATTGCTAGGATCCACTTTCACATGGTTGTTAAAAGTGCTGAGATAGCCCTTTAAAGACCAGTAATTCCTTTCCAATTTTTGTGTCGCTTGCCTCTTCTCCTGTGCAGGGCTTTCTACTTATGATGTCTGCAGCTATTCTGCAGCCTTTCACTATTTCCTCTGTATTTTGGCATGGCCATCTTCTGTATTTACTCCCCCTCCATATGCAGTGTTATCTTCAAGTCTGATCGGGGCTAACTTGGCCAGAGAAAGTGGTTCAGGCAGGACAAATATGAAGTTACTGAAAATCCCAAGCATGATTGGGATAGGACCAGGAAAATGGGAAGCCACAGCAACCTGTAGAAACATTTGCAGATGAATGCAGGAGCTAACATCTTGTGGCCTGTTCAGTCTTAGGCATTTTTACAACAAACCAACTGGGCAAAGGAATACTACTGCTGGCAAAGACTCTTCCTTGCAGAGTAAATGTCCAAATAAAAAAAATGGACATAGATCTCAGCAATTCTTTTCACACAAGGATAATCAAGTAACTGTGAAGATGTGATTCAGGTTATGTCTCATCTCAGAAATTTTAAGCTGCAATGAACCCTGTTTCTGGAGGCAAAAAGCAAACATTAAGAAATGATGGCAAGAGAACATGTCTTGCCTGCACTACTTACAGGGACACAGAATGGGGATAAAACAGAGCCAGCCTTCTTTATAGGCATTGGTGGCTGGAGCAAAAGACCAGAGAGCAGGTGGCAGAGCACAGGGGAAGGGAAGGACTCTAGGAAGGAGGTGTCACTGACCTGGTCTGTGTCTGCATGGACCCCAGGAGACTGGGTGGGTGGTACCTCCTGCTGGACAGCAGCCACGGCCCCATTAGGCATCAGGATGAGTTGGGAGGCAAGAGGGACATTGCGGCCCAAGGTCCGGTTTACCTGCAACAGGTTTCCCAGCTGCGGCTGTTGGGGGAAGGGTCAGGTGATGTGAAATGAAAGGAACGGAGGAGAATAGAGAAAGAAAGACAGTGAACCACAAGCAGATTAGAGAGCAACACAGGGCTGTAATGCTGCCCTTGGAAAAAATCCCAGCATTCCCTGCAATGTAACAGTAAACATAACCCTCAAAAATAGGAAACTGGAAGCAGTTTCCTTATGGAAACAAACAGTCTGCTATTAAACACGGGCCTGGGTCAACTCCCACAGACTGTCCAGGACTAGCTAAAAGACTTGCGTGTAATTTAATTCTGAGGCGTATATCTGGGACTGGTTGAGCAGCAGAGGTAAAAGACATATCCAAGACTAGGGTTACTTGAAAAGGAGATTACAATCCTTATCTAATGCCATCAAAAACAAAGAACATATTTTTCAAGTAAGTAACCAAACCTGAGATTGATAATAGTGAAGTCTAATGTTTTTTATACAGCAGCACTTCAAACTGATCAAAAGGATGAGGTATTTGTTCTTATTGATTTATGTTCCTAGACGTGCTTGAATCCTGGCTTGTGTCCCTGTGTGGAGTGGCTGAAGGGAGTAATTTACCATATATCTGTTCCAACATTGAACAAGAAAAGTAGTTTTATTTTTGTGAGCCATACTCAAGTCTAGGAAACGTATTTCACACTTGTACTCCAGTGAGAAGTGCCATGGGATCTTTAGCATCTATGCAGAGCAGAGACAAATATGGTTCTTAAGTATCTCAGTACACAATACAAAATTCATCTAA
Organism: Pavo muticus; assembly: GCA_016647715.1. Lineage (NCBI taxonomy): Eukaryota > Metazoa > Chordata > Aves > Galliformes > Phasianidae > Pavo > Pavo muticus. Next base: position 485,130 of record JACDJE010000474.1, on the reverse strand, counting down.
AGCTGAGCCCAGAGTCAAACAGAGTTTCATGGACAAGAACTTCTCCATCTGAATTCAGAACATAGCACTCTTAAATTTTGAGTTAGTCAAATTTGGAGTTAGTCCAGAAGTGTTGGCAGCTCCAAAGAGTGAAACATTAGAGTGTCTAGGAAGTGCGGTTTATAGTCAGGACAAGTTGTGTGTACATATCTCTTACCCGGAGATACATCTGGGCCTGTGACTGGTTGAGAGGTGGTGAAGTGGTATTCCCAAGGAGCACAGACTGCGTCAGAGTTGTGGCAGTGGGAGAACTCACGCTCTGTGAACGACTGATCAGCTGAGCAGCTGATGTGGTGGCTAGGTTGATCTTAAAACAGAGAAAAGTCCCAAATCATATAGGAAGTAATGGGGGCAAAAGAAATACGAACAAATCCACTTACTGGGGCGCAGAAGAAATATTTCATAGATTCTCCCTGTATCATGCAGGGGACCAAGAAGAAAGAAATTCTTGCCTTAGCGGGTTACGCAATCTAAATTAGCCAAAGTCCTGGATGCTAAACTCATTTGTAAGCTAAGCCCAAGTATCTCTGATAGTTTGTAACTTCAATAAGAGATCTACAAATACATTTTCTCCAGCCTCTCAAGTAAAGGAAAAATAAAATCAAACCAGCAAAAACAAAGTAATCTACCTTACCAACTCACCTACTCCCTGAACAAATTGCAGCTTCCCAATATGCACTACAAAAATCATACTCTCACTCATTCAATGAGCTCTGCCAAAGAAAAGAATATTCCCTTCCAAGCTGCTCAAAACTCTTCCTTCTAAGAAGTCCTGACACTCTTCTAAACCATGACAACATATCCCCAAAGCCTCAGGAAAAAGAGATCAGTGACTACCTTTCCAGCTAAGAGGCCTCTCCCACTCAGAAACCTTCTCTGGGCTCCTCAACCCCCACCAATTATGACAGCACCCCAAGTCCTCAAAGTTGTCTGTATCTTGTAGACTCCCAGCATTCTTAGAAGCTGTGTTTCCCTGGCTGACTGCCTTCCTAAAAGACAAAGAGGAGAAAGAACAAGGGCAGAGGAGAGTAGGGGGCAGAGAAAGGCTTTGATATGTGATTACTTACAGAGGCCTGGGTGGTGGTAGTCTGTTGCGGGGTGCTGGTGTTTGGTGAGCTGGCCTGTCTACTAGCTGCAATTGTAGCCTGTAAGATAGATTGACAGAGAAAAGAGTACTTGAAAGAAATGTTTTCATATTTGGTTTTGTATGAACACTGAGTCTCATTATCAGCATCTTCTCCCATTTTCAAGAACTGGAGTACAGTCTAACTACTACAAATATCCCTGCCATGCCCTACAAATCAGGTGCAACAACTCAGCAAGGCACCTCCTTTTCACCAAACCAGTTCAGTCCCATACAATACAGGCAGTGGAAATAAACACTGAAAGTGAACGACCTTCATTCCTGCACCATTAAGTACATATCCTATCGTTGCCTCAGTTTGTCATGCTACATGCTGCAACTCTGATAATGTTCCAGTCCACTCTGTTAACACCCAGATAGTCCCTGCCAATACTAGCAATTTGCTGGGCTAGTCATGCCAGTTATTAACAATACAATGGCAGCACTGCAAGTAACAAATTTCAAATTGAAGCATGTATGGTTAGTAGAGGAAGGTAAATACTGTTAAATACTTTTTTCCTTTCCTATGTGATCCCGCGGCAAGTATACGGTATGTGTCTAGATGGTTTTACAAAAAAGTTTACGATACTTGCAAGAGGATTCTATTCACTCCATGCTATAGAACTACAGGTAGGGATTTGAAAACAATTAAATCTTGGACTAAAAGCCAAGAAGCAAAGCTACTGACAGGGACAGAACTGTACTGTCACATCACATTTATCTTCAACTGACAATAAAGTCTGACAGGTGAGCAAAGTTGCTAAATAAAAAAAACTGCTCAACTATTACGCATCATACATAATCTCAATAAGCAAAACTCAATTAAGGAAACACCCTTACTGATGGATAAGATCTACCCCAGATCCTTCTTGCTAGTAACTAGTAAAGAAAACAGAAGAGTTTTAAGATAGAAAATTCAGAGGATTTCACATTAAGTTTCACATACACAAAACCACAGTTATTCTTAGAGAAATAACCATCCACGGTTCACTTTAAGATTGTTTTACAACATCTCCTGGTGATTTAACCACCTATCTTTTATTTTAAGGAGGTGGAACGGCAAGTCACATGCCTCCAAAGTGCAAGTTCTCATATGGCGAAGCGAAATTTTATCTTCCCCTGCTTTGTACCTGAAAAGCAAACAAATCTTTTCATCAAGCCTCCCGGTTTACTAGCTGTTTGTATTAACCCCACACAATGTGTTCAGGGAATCGCAGATAAGGACCTCAGTGTACAAGCAGAGAATCTCCATATCTTCCTCAGAGAATGATCCAGTGCAACTCACCTGCTGGACAGCAGCCAAGCTGTGAAGCTGGGCACTGTTAAGCTGTTGCTGGAGCATAAATTGATGAAAGTACTGGGCTGCATTGGGTTGTCTCTGGAGTGCCTGAAGGGCCTAAAGAAAGAGGAAAACCCAATTGTGAAAAACAGTGTGTCCTTGAAACATGATTAGAGAGATAAATGAAGAAATAAGTAACAGCCTTGAGACAATCTCTAGTCCCCACGAAAAAAGCAAGGCCACCACATTAGAACATCAAAATAGCTATTAAAGTTACAAAATTGATAAAGACTGAATCAAAGGTATATTCCAAGATAGGAAAAAGCACACTTGCAAAATTTTAACAAACTCCAGGAATCTGGCAGTGTTCATGGTTCAGTAAGCAGACAAGTCTTCCAGTACAGCATGAATACACAGGATAAAGCATGCACGTCCAACCCACAGGCTGCATGCAGCCCAGCACAGTTTGCAGTGCAGCCCGCCCTGTGCTACAAAAGCAGTGTCCCCGCAGAGTGGTCCCAGGCACGCACTCATCACTCAGCAATGGCTAAACACTATTAATGCTGTGTCAACTGGAGCCGAGACATGGGGAGGGCAGTGCTGCGCAGTGCTGACTTAAGTGATGGCAAATAATTGTACGTATTTTGATACATTGGCTAAACACATTCCTGTGAACAGCAAAGAATATGCAGTCATGCTTTCCCTTTTGATAAAAGAATTTGAAAATAGGTTTCAAGATTGCAAAAAAAAGAAATCAATTTATGTTTGCAAGACCATTTTCAGTTGATAAATACATTACCCGCAAATTTTCAAACGGAATGTATAAAGTTGCAATCAGATATTCAACTCAAAAATCTGATCATGTCTCTTTACCAGCCTTTCATAATCCCTCTCTTACCAGAGAAAAATATCCTTCACTTCACAATCACACCTTATTCACGTCATCACTTTTCGGCAGCACACATTTTGAACAATTATTGTCAAGGGTGAAGTACAAGAAGAGTCAAATTTCATAAAAAAATCTCTGATGAACACCTTAGGACCTCACTAAGAATGGCAACCACTGCCATCAAAACAGATTGATGCATTAGTTTCACACACAAGAAAGTCAAATACACCATTAGTTTTATGATTTTGTTCCTCTCTATGTTTTAAGAAAAATATTAAAAATTAACATATAAATAACAAAACATTTTAATGATATTGTATATTTTGCAAGGGCTGCTCCAAAAGCAACACCTCCTGTTTTATTGCATTGGCCCATGATGTCAGAGGCAGACAGTGGCGGTACCGCAGTAGAGGTTGAACCTTTCTACCAGTATCCTGTTATATGTTGTTGCCATGCGACAGATGGCAACAGAGGGGCAGCCTGAAAAACTGCTGTCTGACATGGAAGTGTACATGAAGAAATGGTGTGGAACTGAATTCCTCCATTTTGTACTCACCGACATTCACCAATGCTTGCTTAACAACTATGGAGCCCAAACAGCGGATGTTAGAACAGTGAGGTGGTGGGTGGTGTGTTTCAGCAGCAGTGACAGTGAGTCACTTCAGCTGGTGCATATTTCTTATGAGCGCAGCATGCAGGCTCACGTCATCGCTGGCAAAAACACATCGCTAATGGTAGTGATTACCTTGAAAAATAGCGTTCTGTAGCTGAGAATTTGTTCCATCAAACAGTATTATTGTGCTTTTTGTAGCTGTTGTTGTTTCCATGGAAATAAGTAGGAGGCATTACTTTCAGAGCAACTTATGCATATGCGGCCTAAGACAAATCCTATTCACTCAGTGTGTCCAAGGCCCTACAAAAGGTTGGACACTCATGGGGTAAAGTCTATATAGAAGAAATGGTGTGACAAACTGAGTGACTTCCTCTAGAATAATGGAGCTAAAATGAGTCTACTGGATCACAGTAGACTAAATCTAAGAGGCTGGAGGAGTAACTTATAAAAAATGAAGTAGAAGTCGGGCCTAGCACAAAAATTCCTAAATCCAGAAACAAGACACCCCTTCAAGTCCCACCCTGACACAACGACACAGATGCATACAAAAGGGCTCACCACCCTTTCACTGACGCACGTTTATTCCTAGCACATAGTAGCACCTCACCTGTACAGCCTGCCGCTCATACAGAGACATCTGTGATATCTGAGGACGGGTGCTTCCTCCAGAGCTGGAGCTCCCACTGGCGGAGCCGGAGTTCTGCTCACTCTCAGTCTCCATGGTGACAGAATCCCAAGAGCTTGGCTGAGATTGACTCCAGCTCTAAATTGAGAGAATTGGGAACTAAGTCAGGTTAAAGACACAGTCTTTTTACTTGAATATCCTAGTACCAGGCTTCTTCCACAGCTTTGCTACATCACAGAGGTACAGGGATGCCAGAGGCTGAAACTACCCAGAAATTATACTCACAGTTTAAATATTTCATTACCAGTCTGAAACGTAATACACACATTCTCATATTTTTATTGACATGCTGCGGATGGAAGCTACAGCATACTGAATTCTTAAACAGGTAGCAGAGGGAAGTAGGAGCTGCAGCTCACTCAGACGACAACTTGGTTACAGACCTGATTACTTCTACCTCAAGTCTAAGGAACTGAGGAAAATCAACAGTGCTTCTAGTCTGCCACTGCACTTTTGCAACTTCTTATCACCTCTTCCTCTAGTCCCAACAAGAGGTACAATTATCCTACAACTCTGCTCCCCTGCAGATAGTCTCTTCTCCCACTTTAGCCCCCGCAATTGTTTCCTTCTTTTCTGAACACATGTATTTCCAGCTACTCATTGTTCCTGACAGATCATAACTCATATTAGTTCGGAAGCTGGTATCTGGGGTGGTGAGTTGCTTTAAGCATGGATGGAGCCACAAGCAGACTGGATGAAAGGCTCACTAGCTATGCTTATGAGATGAAAGCTGCTGAAGGAGTCATGCAGAGACAGAGATTTTCCAGCAGCAGAAAGATGAGTTGCAGTGGCCTGCAGGACTGAGAAAGGCCTGAAGATGGCATTCATCAGCCAAGAGGAAGAGAAGCGAGACTGGAAAAAAAAGTACTTAGCAGGAAAGTAATACATGGAGATGATTGAAGGGTTTTCTTGTAGCAAGAAACATATAGGAAGATGGGGGGAGGAGGGGATTGTTAAAAGTCAGAAAAAGGAAGACAAAAATGATCAGCTGGGAACAGAATTATGGAAAGAAAATCTTTTAGAAGGATATCATGTGCATAAGATTAAAAAAAAAATTTTTTTTGATAGTCTCTGTATCACTGACTAAGCCACCAGCTAGCTCCCCTACAGCCCACCTCTGAGACCTCTAAATAAGACCCTTAGGCTTCCAGGATCCCAAAGCACCAGCACAGCCCCTGTATCTACACCTCTTTAAAACCAAACATTTCAAGCTTTCACCAAACTCAACTTTTTCCAGGTCAGTAAGTGAAGTGACCAGCACAGCGTAAAAGGAGGTGAAACAATATTCTCCATCAGTTTTTAAATTCCAGAATGGTGTTAAGAGCGGCAGATATCTTTAAAGCAAAACAACAGCACTGACAGTACTGAGAATGACAAAATCAAGGGAACTGCTGCTCCAAACCAGCTCCTTGAAATCTGTAAAATTCTCTAATTGACCGGCATGTAGATGTTGCTTCAATCCTGGCCCCCCTGTGCATCTTCACCTCTGCCCTCGAGTACTGCCTAGGTGTCTCCCTGCTAATCCAGCACCAGCCTCCTGTATCTGCTTCAGCAGCGACAACAGGCAACCAACTCAACCATGCAGCCATTCTCTCCTCAACTGAAACACGCTCTCCCAGCTGGCCACTACTGTCCTCATCCACAACTCTGTAACAGATAGAAACAGTTCGTCAATAAGCCTACCTAGAAGATAAAAGCTCTGAAGGAGACAACTGAAAATAGAGTAATTGAGAAGGGAGAGAATACAGACATTTTCAAAGGACTGTGGGACAAAGAAGTAGTACATAGAATAGGACAAATATCCCAATCAAAGTGAAACTGCACACATTATAGCACAGCTAGAAGTATTACAGAATGGCTTGGCTTGGAAGGGACCTTACCTTATAGATCATTTAGTTCCAATCCTCCACCCCCTTCTGCTGTGGCCTTGGTTGCCAACCACTAGATCAGGCTGTGAGTGGCTGGCAACTCTGCCCACAGCAGGAGCATTGGAACTAGCTGATCTTTGAAGTCCCCTCTAACCTAAGCCATTCTATGATAGATCAGGCTGCCCAGGGCCCCATCTAACCTGGCTCTGAACCTTCAGAGATGGGGCACCCACAACTTCTCTGAGCAATCTGTTGCAGTGCCTCACCCATCCTCTGAATAAAAAAAAAATTTCTCCCAACATCTAATCAAAGTCTCCCCTTCTTTAGTTTAAAGTTATTCTCCCTTGTCCTGTCACTATCTAACTGTGCAAAAAGTTGCTCCCCTTCCTGCTTATAAGCTTCCCTCAAGAAATGGAAGGCCACAATGAGGTCTCCCCAGAGCCTTCTCTTCTCCAGACTGAACAAGCCCAACTCCCTCAAGCTTTTCGTTGTGGGAGAGGCGCACAAGCCTGCGTATCACTCCTGTGGACCTCCTCTGGGCGTACATCTGCATCTTTCTTGTGCTGGAGGCCCCAGGCCTGGATGCATTACTGCAGGTGGGGCCTCACATGGGCAGAGCAAACTGACACAATCACCCTCCTTGTCCTGCTGGCCACCCTCTTTCAATGCACACCAGGATACAGCTGGCCTTCCAGGCTGCAAGCACACACTTCTGGCTCATATCCAACTTTTCATCCATCAGGACCACCAAATCCTTCTCCATAGGAGACACTGTTCTCTTGCCCACTCTCAATCAGCCCTCACAGGTTCCTCTCAGCATTTACTTCACTTCTGATGCTCACCAGATCTTCCCATCAGTTGACACAACTTGTTAACTTTGAAGAAAAAACACTTTAAACAAGCTTTGTTTTGGCTAGATCAGTGAGTTGAAGTAGCTCAGTTGTGACCCTACAGCTGTCAAGCATGTGTGGAAGAGAAGGTAACTAAATAAGATGTTGGTTCAGCTTAGCTATAGCACATGGCCTTACTCTCAAAAGCTGCATTAGAAAGAGAAACCTAGCTTCAAACTTAGTGCTCCATTCCATCAGCTCATGTTTCCTCAATAAGCAGCATCATCAATTTGTAAGATTTCACACATTTTTGAGATTCACACTGCTCTAGATCTACAAATAATCAAGACCTGGCAGAAGGAGAATCCTCCTGAAACACTAGTACCTCTGGAAAGAGAGGCATCAAAAAATGTTTGGTCTCTCTGTAGGCAAAAGGCCTTTGGGGGCATGGCTAGAGAAGCATACGCTCCCTTTGCAAAAGGGAGGTAAGAATTTAACAAACAGGATTAGCCAACAAAACCCTTTCCAAACACAAAAATGAAGAGGTAAGTTCCACTTCCAACAGGCAAGTACATCTAAGGAGGCAGCTCCATGTTGGTGTTAATCCAATCCAGACACAGGCTATTTCCACACAAAATAGCCCAGACTTCACCCTCTCTCTCCTCTCCACACACATTTTCCAGCCACCCTCCTCTTTATTTTATGTCAGTCTAGTGATCACTGAGCTATTAGATGACTCAACTATCTGCTCCATGAGATTAATAATCTACCAAAAATTATTAAATGGCAGGTACTCCAAACAGTCATGCAAACCACTATACAAGCATAACTGATAGATCCCAAGGAAAAAAAAAAGGCAGTAAAAACATGGACTCACTGGAAATTAACCTTGAAACAACAGCTAGATAGCTAAATTATATCACGCCTAGCACAGAACTGCACCCTGAAAGGCAGACAAGGAAGAATACAAAGACCTATTAACACCATGACAAGGATGAGAACACAGCAGAGAGGAAGGTGAAAGAAAGGCACAGAACTAGTTTATGGAACAAGGCAAGCAAACATGAGAACACGAGCCAGCCTAGAGTCTAAGCTGCACTGCTGATAACAGCGCACAAGACAAATAGAGGTGGCCTGTCTACAGGCCTCTAGCCCTTCTCAAGTGCAGCACCAGCAGTAGATTATGGCAAGCATCTACTCTAGCCACTGAACACGACATAGGATTTAGAAAAATTTTACTTGCTTTCCCCATCCTTGCACACAGCTGTTACCTGCAGAATATTTTCTAACCTTATAACTGGTTTTGTAACTTCATTCTTGGGAGACTAAGTTAACAAATAAGATTTGCGCAGATTTGCCCAAAAGATATGGGCAGAACAGCTAACTACCAAGACATCTCTCCTCACCCTGTTACCATCGTTTCCTGCAGCACGTTCTGTGAACTATTCAGGCAGAGAGAGGAAACCGTAGGGACCCGCAACTTGGTTTCCAGATATTCCGGCAGCAGCGGGTGCTACAATAAAGCACTGTGCGCGCCTCGCCCCGCAGCCCGCCCGCCCAGTTCCCCACCAAGGCTGAGAGGGGCACGAGCCATAGTCCCCGCGTGGCTCACAGTCCAGGGAGCGAAGTTCGGCGAGTGCGAGTTGCATCCAACAGAGGGTGTGCTGGCGCCCGTGCGCTGCCCGCAGATACTTCATCGCAACACACAGATACAATACAACACAGCCTCGCCGGCAGGGAAGGAGAAAGAGAGGAAAGGAGAGAGAGGGAAGGATGGGAGAACCCGCCGCAGGATGCCGGCGGAGGTGGACAGAGGACGAGGCGCGACCGCGACCCTGTCCCTGCGAAACTGGAGGCGCGAAGCTCGGCGAGGCCGGCAGCTGCCGGGCAGGCGGGAGCGCCGCTGCGAGACGAAGTTACTGCCGACCACCGCTCCCTTTGCTCGGCGTAGGACAATGGCCGCTCCGCGGGCGCTGTCAACTTGCAGCGCACCCTTGCTGGCCCCGAGGAACTAGCCGCGGCCGCCCGGGCCCCGGGCCCAGCCTCACCTGCAGTCGCCGCTCCCGCAGCAGCGACACTGCCCCCGCCCGGCAGTAGCCCCGTGCCACCCCTTGAGGGCCCGGCGCTACCGAAACCCCGCGCCGCCGCCGCCGCCTGACACGCCCCCGTGCGCGGGCAGCCAGGCCTGGCCGGGCCGGGCCGGGCCGGGCCGGGCCGGGCGGGGCGGGGCACGAGTGCCGTTGTTCAGGGAGGGCGGGGCGGGGGCGTTACCTCGAGGCGGCTCCAGGCAGCCGCGGCCCAGCCCGTCCCAGCGGTGCAGCCTCGGCGCACTGCGCGGCCGTTGTGGGTTGGCAGAGCAGAACGGTAGGGCGGGGACGGTAAATGCTCCGCGCGCTCCCACCACGCCGGTCCCGCCTTTTTTTTTTTTTTTTTTTTTTTTTTTTTTTTTTTTTTTTTAATAATGTTGGCCTCCGGGGCACCCAAGTGCTCGTCACTTCCTCCCTCGAGGCACTTCCGGGCACATGATTCCTTCCCGAGCGCCGCTTTCTGTTGCCCGGGCGACGGCAGCTGCAGCCTGGCGGCGGCGTTTGAGAACCTGTATTGGAGCTATCTTTCCGGCAGCGCTCGCAGCGCTCGCCTGTGGTTCTCGCCTCTACGCCTCCTCAGGTCCCGACAGTCAGAGCGGGTGGGGGGTACGCATCGGTGTCCTGTCTCCTCTACCAGCACTGGGAAGAGAACCAATGGACCGATAGCTCTAGCTTGATAACCACCAGAACCGAGCTTTGCAGGGCAGGCACAGCACTCAGCTTAAAGAGCATGCTCTCTGCTGAGAAAATTTGCAATCAGCTCTTCTGGAGAAAGGTTAACCTTACTAAACACCAGCAATTTTATGTAGATTGTAAAATATTTATCTTGATACCTAGGAAAACATTGATGAGTGAGCATGATGCAGCAGAAAGAGCTGTGCAGCAGAAAGAGCTGTGCCTGGTGAATCAAAGATATCGATGCAAAAAGATTTAACAGCAAAAGTTTTATTACGGTTAAGCAGGTATTCTTACTGACAGTGCTGGTTACGAGGAGGTGCTCCTCCAATCATGCATAGCTTACACAAAAGATCTTCAGTTTATATACATAACTGGTGTTACATATGCAGAAATTTTCCAAGAGATATATTACATATGCAGAAGTTTCTCGGAGTTATGTTACATTTTTTTGATACAAGTCTTCCCAGAAAAATGTTGCATATTCAGTGACTGATTCTAAGCTGGACCTCCTATTTCCTTGGTACAAAGAGTCAGCAGAGCTTCCTTATTTCCTTGGTTCAGAGGCAGGGCTCTTTCTGTTATTTAAACAAATTGCAGAGCAGGGGTATCCATCAATGAACACTAGCAAGCTTAACTATATTGTTATAACTTGTATCATGTTAAAGCAGAACAGTCTTACAACATGCCTCCCCATCTACAATGCTACCTCACAAATATCATCCATAACATCTAAAGGCTACTATGGTGCTGCAGGCAAGTATTATTCATGTTATACAACAATTCACCGGCTATGCTTATAAGGATATATTAACAGAACATTTTGTGTAATTACTTCTTCAAATCACTGGAGTGTTCTTTGCCTGGATCATGCAAAGCATTGAGGTGCACAGCAGAAATCTGTGTGAAGTGCATTAAGAAAGTGCCAGAGCTTAACTACCACATTTAGAAATGAGGAGAGAAGCTATCCGCACAGGCAATTCAGCCTTGCCTTGATTGGTCACTGATGAACATCACTTATGTCGGTTACCCAGCTTAGGGAACTAAGTTCAAGTTTGAGCTTCGTGTTGGTGATATCCTTAACTGAACAATACTTGCTTTCACAAAACTAGCTTATGCTAAGAGAAACATGCTTACCTTAATTGTCTGATGCTAAGCAAAACACATTTGCATAACATCCTTTACCTACTCAAGGAGCCCAGTATATCGCTGTTATCTAGGTCGGCGTGGGCACCCTATCCAGTACATCACTCCACGAAGACTTCCTATCTTCTAAGCGATAAAGAGTTGCTCATTATTGCAAGCGAGCTATGGAAAACTTCCAACTTGGAAAAACAAGAGGAGAGCAATCTGCAGTCATGAAGACTGCTTGCTTCATTCCCCGAGGGTCTTGAGACTACCAACCAAAATCACTGAGCGTATGGCAGGAGCCAGTGTTAATGATTTTAGAGGGGAGTATTGAATATGTATATAGTGCCCGGGAAAACCGGGCATATGTGCATATGTAACACAAGTATTGTATACAAGCTGCAGGTCTTTTGTAGAAGCAGAACATGCGCAGTTAGGGTGGAGAAATCCCCTGGCACATCGGACGTCGTAATTAAAGAATGCCTACTTACTAACACCACCTCGGACTTTATTCCCGGATTTCAGATGACGTTGGAAAGAAGACTTCATCAGACTCAGTAATGTAATTTCACAGGAGATCCAGTCCTACTGACTTAGAATCAGTAATATTTGCTACTGCTTGAAAAACTGAAAAACACAATGAGATGTTTGGGCTCCAAATGCTTGGTTTTATTTTGTTTTAAATTCAGATGGAAAAGTGTCTGGCTGTCTGATTCTCTCTCTCATTTTTATTTTTTTTTTTAATTTTTTTCTTTTTTAAGTCTGAGAGTGATCAAAGGAACAAAGAGAAGAGGCTGGAAACCCAGCCGACTTAATCCCTGTGAATAAACCTCTCCTACAATCCTCAACGGCTGCATGAACGACTAAGCTATTTGTCCCTGTTGCAAAATTCTCTAAACTCTTTCTGGAATCCATGCAAACAAAGGGAAACACTAAAGAGACATCAGGACTTAGTATGGACTGATTCGGGGAGAGGGATTTTGGGACAGAACAAGAGAACTTGAGGATTTGCAGGACTACAGTTTGGGGTAATAATCACAGAAAGGGAAATGATATCATGTTGCATCAAAGATGAACAAATATGAAAAATGAGAAGAGGGCTAAACTAATTTGCTAATATGTGAGAAGGCTCTCGTCAGTGCACTTATGTGGACAAGTTTTGCACCTGATCACCAGTCTGTACTGTATTCTTAATAAACTATTTCAATCCCGTCTGATTGTGTTCTGTTGTGTGCACATGTGACGCACTAACAAATTTCAAAGTAGTTAGCAAGTAGGACGAATGCTTCGGGAGCAAAAAATTCAAGAGAGAACTAAGATCTATCCTTAGAAACAGGCTACTCATGTTTTGTTCATATGAGTGTCTTTAAAGTACTGTCTCCTGTTTGTATCAGGCTGTATTTGCATATGTACTGTGAATTTGACGACCCTGCTACTAGTGGGAATTGAAACGGGTAAGAAGATCCTGCTCATCTCCATTGGCCTAGGAACAAAAGGAAACCTCTGAATCTTTCAGTCCACCAGATTCTGCTACACTTAATACTTCACTTAATACTTTATAGGGACAGCAGGTTCATCGAAGCATGGGAGTAGGAACCTTAATGAACACATTGCTACTACTTGTCCCCTCTTTTATCTTTGTAAACTGGTTTCCATTAGTTTGTCTACAGACTTTGTGAATCTGCTGATGCCTGCTCCTAAAACTCCCATAGAAGCAGGTTCCTGTGCTTTTTTAATTTCTTTTCTTTTTTTTTAAACGAGTACCTACCATATTATATGTCCTCAGTTCTATCTTGGATAGAACTGAAGAAAGCAGTTCTTTGTTACAGGACAATTTTCCATTTCATCTATCCACTTTTGTCATTATTTTTGTAAATCTCAGTCCCCCAACTGCTCTCCAAATTCTGCTCACCAAGTGGTAGAAACTCAGCCTTTCTAACATCTCCTCACGAAGCACGTATTCCATCCTATGGATGAGGCATTAGGCTCATGCTATACTTCATAAAACTGCCTGGAAATCTACTTGCTCACATTTTAGGTGCAGACTTTCCCAGCTCCAAGCTTTTCGGGTGGCTACGATTATTCCAACATCTTCCAGCAAAGAAGTTTTGTTAAAGAAACTAAAGCTTGCAGGGAAAGCCACGGAGTGATGGTGACACTCAGTGGCACTACAAGAAAAGTGCACCTTTTCAAGTTTGGGGTTTTTTTTGTTTGTTTTTTGTTTTTTGTTTTTTGTTTTTTGTTTTGTTTTTTTTTTTTTCCAAAGCTGCTAGGTAAGCAGTGGCTGCAGATGAACCTCATATACAGATAAGTAAGCAGCACTGCTTAGCATAAGGATCAGTGCATACTGTGCTGTACAGGTTTATATAGTACAAACATATAAATGCGTATCTCATTTGCCTTCTTTCCCGTACCCATGCTCATTTACTCACTTCAGGCTGGAATTGATATAATCAACATCACATACTACAGGTGGAAAATTCTTTCTCTTGTGATGGGGAAGTCTGGATTTTTCATGCACACTTCCAAGAACATGACAGCTTGTAATGGTAGTTAGCCTCAGCCATCAAGAGCTCATCCCTAAAGCTATAGCATGGCGAATGCAAGGGGAGCCAGAAGTCTGAAGCAGACTGACCTTTGAGCCTAGGACTTCTTCTTATAAAACATGGCTTACATGTGGGAATCATAGCATCTGGCCAACCAGTTCACTACAAGCACTTTTCACATCTTCTCAACTCTTTAAAGGTGAACTTAAGGAGCCACTGAATTTGTCCTCCTACACAGGGCTGTTAGTGTTTAAGGAAGACAGTTCCAGATAACACTGCCTTCCTACAAGATGTGGCCTGAATGTCAGCCAGTTTCCATAATATTCTCTTCTGGAAAAATGCAAGTAAGTTTCTGAAGAAGCTGAGGCAATTGTTTCTTTATTACAAAATAGGTCCTATTTCTGAGCAGAAACTCATATGACTGTTCTATTTTGTAGGTCTTCCTCTTACCTCTTTAGCTTTGCATTTCTTGTAAGTCTTTATAAACGACCATCCCTCCATTCCTTGCCCTATATTTTATTTCCTGCATAACTGATCCTGTTAAGAATCTGCACTTCCTACCACGACTAGGGCTGTCCATGTTTGCAAGCAGAGATACTAGAGAGGCTGCTACCACAAATTCTCTCATCTTTGTTTCCCATCCTACAAAAGAAGGCAGGCCAATGCATGCCAATTCACCTTTTTACTCCTACATTAATTGGGACACTAAAAAACATAAAGGAAAGATCAGAATGTCCAAGGAGCTAACACCAGGAACCTGCAGTACCCTGAAGGCGCCCTTCTCCTCTGGACTTACTTTGAAACGTGAGCAGCATATGAAAGGAAAAGCAGATCAACAAGCAAAAGCTGATACATATGAATACACTTCCAGGTGTTACTGAGTCTGGCTGCCAGGACAGCATAAACTAGGTTTCTTATCAACATATCATGCATTTCAATTGCATGACTCTCTAGGCAGAGCGTTGAGATGTAATCTGTCAAACTGTACAACACAAGAAGTCACAAATTGTAGACTTTTCTCCAGAAAGGAGCTTCTGAATGTCAAAGGTAAGCCAAGGGCCTTTACCCTTAGAGTAAATCAGATGAAATTAACAAAAGAAATCCAGGCATTCTTAAAAAATCTCTTCATGTAAGCTTAAAAAATATTCATCTTTTGGATGTCTTCACTTTACCTGTCAGTTGATAAAGATTGATGTAGCTGTTTGAGTTTAGCAGAAATGTAACCTGTGGAATAAGATTTAAAGTTAGCAAGCCACTGCATGTGAGTCTAAAAGCATGCTTACCTTGCATGGAGAAACTACAGACCATGAGATGAATCCATGGAGTCTCACATAGCATTAGTAGTAGCTATTTTAAAAGCCTGTTACTTCAAAAAGGAGAAGAAAGTCTTGGAATAAACTTTAGAATCTGTATATTTTGCAAAGTTTCCCAATAACAAACCTTATTATTCCAAAGTACAGCTCTACAGTTTTGTATTTATTTGCTGTTTGGGGGGCTAAAAATGAGAGAAAAAAGAAAAGCAGATTTACAGCATGTTACTTTGTCTCCAAACTGAAGAATGTTTGTTGAATTTAGACTAATACACAGCAGTCCCTTAAAGTAGGCATGCTTTCAGAGGAGGTTGCCAAGTAATTGTGCAAGAGAGTTGGAGCGACCAGGAACTCCTGAGCCCTACAGAGACATTGAGTGTTCTCCTTTATGGAAAGGGAAGGAAGGTTGTTTTCTATCACAGCTTAGTGTTTTTGATTGTGTGGCTGTACAAGAAGCCCAAATTCTAGGCAGATACCTACTAAATATTCTATTAAGAGTAGACACAGAGGGTTTTCTAAGCTTAGATATGTGTTCAGGATCCATACAACTCACCTGTCCTGTGTTCTAACTTTTCTGTGTATAAGGATTTATTTCAGTGACAATAAACTCTGTGATAATACTCTGTGAAAGCCTAGGAAAGTGATCTCTTCTGACTCACTAGAAGCAATGTGATCTTTCAGTCCTGTTTGCACAATACTGGCAGGTGATTACAAAGGCACAAATAAGCCATACTCATCAAACCACTATGACTGCTTCAACTGAGCCCCATCTGTTCATCTTTTACAGGTATAGATTTTAAGTATGCTACTTTTTTTTGATAACAGCTTCCTAACAATATTTTAAGGCAGGTGGCCCTGAAAGGAAATCCTGGAGACTTTGGAATGGAACTGGGATCTGAAAGTGTGCTCTGAAGGATCATGCCCTCAAGGAATTTCTAAAATACTCCTGCTTGACATAAGAAATAGAAACAAACAAGAGGTTACACAACACATAGAGAATTTGGAGAGGATTATTTTGGCCTAATGGCCTCTCTTCATGTATCACCATTATAAAGTTATTTGGAGAACTGGTAATGTAATTCTCCCTTGTCCTCCCTTTGCCTGTTCTTACTCTTCAGCTGTGGCAGAAAGATGATACAGAAGGCCATGATCAAGGTTAAAAATGTTTGGTTTTTTGTTCTGTTTTTGTTTTAGTTTTGCTTGGGGTTTGATTGCAAAAAATCTGTTGTGTTAGCTCAACTGAGAAGGTAGTCCAGAGATGGGTCGGAGGGAGGAGATGAATACTTAAGCCAATATAGTGACCAAAAGAAAAATATATAAATCTGATCTAAGAAATGTTTCTCTCTCTTTTTTTTTCTTTTTTTTCAGACGCTGAATTCTGTGCAGATTTAAAAACTATCAAGACACTGCCTTCTTTTCAGGTTTCACATAGTTTATTTCACTTGAACTCAAACTACCGTGTATCAAGTCAGGTTTCACATAGAAAATAAGGGCATCAAATGAAAGAGGCTGCATCCAACAGAGCAGAAGTGTGTATAGCAGGAGAGCCAGAGTAATGGTGTTTTCCTTATGAAAGCAGGAAACTCAGATTACTAGTTCCAGAACCATGGTGTTCTCGTCAGAATCTTTCATCTAGACATCTGCAGAAAGAAAAAGCATAAGGCATAGTGCATGATGAATATTTAGGAACAAATCCAAGGGCCAAGAAGTTGTAGAGAATGAGTTGCAACATCCTTTTGTCATTGACATAGGCACTTCCAGTTGCATTCAGATTTGGGATGCTGTGAGAACTGCACAGATGAGGGATATATGGAAATGGAATAAAAATGGATCCTTTAAACTCTCCATGGTATGTTCAAGCCCTGGTCTGCATATTTGGACTAGAAATAGTGCCACCAGCTAGTACAGTAGATTCCAAATCAATCTGCAGCCCTATTAGCACATGATGGAATTAAATACAGAGCAGAGGTGGCTGTTTTGCTTGCTTACAGCCAGTTCTCAGTTCCAGCTGTTTCAGGTGTTCCCATCTTGAAAGCCTATTAACACTAACCTGAACTGCAAGGGGAATTGTATTCTCTTCCTGCACGGTCATCTGTAGGAGCAAAAGGAGAATGCATGGTGAGCTGTAGAACTACATGGTAAAATAATGCTGAGCTTCTTTCTCTTTAACACAACCATCCCACTCTTCTTATTTTCCTCTCTTTAGGGTGTGAATATAGGAACAGAAAAATGTCTAGAATTTTCCTTTATTTGTCTCCACTCCAGCTATAAAAGATCCTATTATGCGGTGTGATAATCCAAAAGTAATGCCACCTGTTTTATTATGTTGGCCCACAATGTCAGAGGCAGATGGTGGTGGAATGGCAGTAGAGGTTGAACCTTGCCACCAATTTTCTGTTACATTTTGTTGCCATGAGACAGAAGGGCAGTAGAGGGGAAGTCTGACAAAATGGCATCTGACACGCAAGTGCATATGAAGAAAAGGTGTGGAATTAATTTCTCCATTAAGAAAAAGTTGCACTCATTGATATTCACTGACACTTGCTGAATGGTTATGGAGACCAAACAGCGGATGTTAGCACGGTGAGGTGGTGGGTGATGCATTTCAACAGTGGGAACAATGACAGTAGGTCACCTCTGCTGGTGCAGTGTTTTATGAGTGTGGCATGCAGGCTCTTGTTCATCACTGGAAAAAATGCACAGCTAATGGTGGTGACTATGTTGAAAAATGATGTTTTGTAGTTAAGGATTTGCTCTATCAAATAGTACTACTGTGCTCTTTGTATCTGTTTTAGTTTCCATGGGTATAAATAGGAGGCATTACTTTCAGAGTGACTTACATAATAGAAGGATGTTTTTTAAAGAGAAAACACTTCGGGAGGTTTTCCCAGTAGCCTTGTTTTTTATTGATAATCAGTATTTTCCTGTCTTATAATAAGCACAAAAATTATGGTAGAGGATGAGATAGCAAAGAGAGAGCGTACTGGATTACAGTACTTATCTCTGCAAAGACTGAATTAAGAATCCTCCTCTTCTTCTTGAAATGGTATGGGAAGGGAGAGCAAGAATGGAATTCAGTATACAACATGCAGACCTATGGTTCAGCTTTCTAAATCTCCAGTGGTACTTTTGCATATTGCTCTCAAATAATTCTTGCTATTCTGTGTGCTGTCTCATACTGAGCATGGAGAGGTAGAGGCCAAGAATGACTTCAAGATCTCTGGTTCATTTAGAGCTTTAAGGAACTGATACAAGTTGTTGTGATATTGTTAAACTTGCTAATGTTCGTTAATGGGTAGCCCTGTGGTTTGTTTAGATAAGGGGAAGAGGCTGTCCTTTGTACCATGTAGATAAGGGAAGTTCTGCTTTGAATCAGATAATAGTTTTGTGAAACCATTGTGAAAGTATTGTGCAATCAAGGTAAGAAGCTAACTGAGCATGACTGAAGACCAGGTTCAACCAGTGAACACAATGAGGAAGACTACTAACAACGACCAGAGACACCAAAAGACCACCACCACAGAAGTCTCATCATGTGCAAGGAGGCAGAACCCTATGTTAATGATTTCGGGGGAAGTATTGAATATGTATGTACTGCCTGGGAAAACATTTGCATACGTAACACAAGTAATGTATATAGGCTGAAGATACTTTGTATAAGACATGCACTGTAGGCAGAGATGATCCACCATGCATCCAGTGCCAAAAATAAATAATGCCTGCTTTCTAGAACTCCAACTTGAGTCTTAAGGTAACAGGCTAAGAAATTATTTTCCTATTATCCTCTGGGACATGACAGAACCTACTGGATGGCCGACCTGTTACACTATACCTGAAAAGCATAAACTTAATTCTGCCTTCTGATTGATTAAGGTGGCGCTATGTAACACTGATTTTAAATAAATGTCTAAATACTTTCAAGAGAGCTAAGGAGTGGAAGAAGATATGGTAAACTGACAGAGAAGCTTTCTTTCCACAGAGACCTAGCTTGAAGTTAGAACAATTTAAAAAAAAAAAAAGCAGTCATTCTGAATATCCACCCCAAAACTTAATCTCAGTGTCCAACAGTCTCACTTCAAGGAACAGAAAAGAAAGTGATTCTGAAACTTAAATGTAGAAGTTCTGTACAGAGGAAACCCAAGCTTGAAGTTGAAGGAGGAAGTACACTGGACTAAGGGACATAAGGGGAACAAATAACATAGACTGCACTGTGTTTGAATGGGAGGTAAGATAGTGACTCTTCACCTATGTCTGTGAGATCTCACCTGGTTTATAGTAGTCATAGACATGCACTGTGGCTGGTTTCAGGATCTGTACTTCATTATCTTGTTCCACTGATATGTTAAGATTCAGAGAAGTCTTATCCAGCTAGAGGGAAGAACAGACACTGGCTATCTCAAAGTCATCTGCATTCCAACTTTATTCCCTCTGCATCAAAGATTTCTTTCTCCACTTTTCCAGGTTCTTTCATCCTATTTTTCTTTTGCCAATTTTGAGTTGTTTGACTAGCCTAGAGATTTGTATTTTCTGATCTCTGAAGACCCAACACAAAATACTGCTGTTGTTATTATGAGAGTCTCAAAACAAAGTACTTTGTTGTGCAGCAACTACTTTAGTACTACTTGACTGAGCAGATCTCTGTGGTCTTCCTCTTACCTCTTCCAAGTAGATTGTGACTTTGTCTGGTTTTATCTCTGCCTTTTTCACCAAGAAAACATTCTTCAACTATGCAGGAAAACAGGAGAATGAGCTTTGTTAGCATCAGCTCATCAGCTTTGCCTGATGTCTCACATATAGATTGATATTTTTCAGCACACCACTGCTGATTATGGCACTTAGCCTAGTCAAGGGAGAGCCTGTATTCTCTAACTGTAAGGGCCTGTATTTGCTAGGAGCACACAAAAACTTTCTTCAATTGGAACAAATGTCCTTGACCTATGATCCTACTTTAAGCACTTGTAGCACAGGTAAAGCCATTAAGTAGGAAAATATGATGGATCTTCTAGTTATCTCCTAGAACAATGAAACATGTCACTGAACAATTCTACGGGATTCAACAATGCTTTATGAAGTATCCCTCCAAATAACAACAGTGAGAAATTTCAGTGCACTCCAGATAGTTCTAATGAGGTGTTTTTCAGCACCTTTCTAGCTTCTTACCTCATAAGTGGTTCTTACTGCTAAATATGACAAACTACACAATCAGTTCAGCAAGTAGAAAACTGCCTTGTGGAATAGTCCACTATATCTGCACTTGCTTAGTTTATTTGACTTATAGTAAGATAACTT
This sequence comes from Pavo muticus, assembly GCA_016647715.1. NCBI lineage: Eukaryota > Metazoa > Chordata > Aves > Galliformes > Phasianidae > Pavo > Pavo muticus. The sequence goes on along the minus strand of JACDJE010000474.1, from coordinate 464,769 downwards.
CATAGTAACTATTATACTCCAGCAGTTCTTAGAGGTTTGGGTATTTCTGGCTGAGATATATCTGGAAAGTACATCTTCATATCTTTAGGGAAGGCCAGAGGAAAAAGTCTTACCTCTTCCACAGACTTCTTTATAGGAATGAACCCTGACAGCATATCCACCTCCACCAGGGCCATATTACTGGTTTCACGGTCGCCAGTGTAACTGAAAAAAGGCAGGAGAGAAACACATTAGATGGGGAACTCATCACAGCATCTCCAGAAGATCATGATAAACTGTAGTCCAAATTCTGGCCTGCTCTACAGTGATGTGAAAGCACAGCCGCTTAAATAGAGAAATCTCATTGCCCCAACTACTCGCTCAATATGGAGAAAGATTGTGCAGCAAATGTACACACTGCCCTGTGTGTGTAGAGAGATGGAAGTTATCTTTGATGTTACAGATTGAGAGTGGACACGTCTCCCATTCTCTTGTCTTCTCACTTAAGAAAAGAAAAATGTTGGCATTGTTCTCTTTCAGGACAGTAGGGCACGGAGAATACAAATCAAGACACGCTGGTTCAGACCATGCCTCCAAATTCTCCCTGTGCTGGGAACACTGGTTCTTGAGAACACTACTATCTCATCTGCCAGTGCTCTAGGAACTGCTGTGCTGCTCTGTGCTGAGATAGTTGGGCTATGGAAGCCACTGCCAGCGTGTTCCCTTGCTTTCCCAGGCCTTAGCTCTCATTTCATGATCTTCTTTGAATCTACAGAGGAGAAGGCAGTCTGTCCTGGTGTTTGCCAAAAATAGGAGATATTTAGGGGGTTCTGGTCATACTGTGGGAGCTCTCATTGTTTTCTGGTGAAGGAAAAGCATCTCAGGATCCCATACCTAACAGATACGTGGATGTCAAACTGTTTCCTGACACCATCACATTCTCGTGTTACTGTTTCCACATCCAGGAGGAAGACAACTTCAGTTTTTGGTGGCGGGGTGTTATAGTAGAGAGTGCTCTGGTGGAAAAAGAAAACATGTCTGTCAAGTACCCCAGAACTTTCCTACGCAAGCCAAAGTTCTATTTGTGCCTCCAGCTTTTAACAAACTGATAACCAATAACTAACACAGCTGACCCCAGCTGTTCTTTCTGTCCAGACATGCTGTGTTGAGCTCATAGAGTCTCATATAGACTCCAAATGTAGCCATAAATTTGAAGGCTCAGATATCTGTAACCCAAAATCTCATTCAGTCCAACATTGTCTCAGTTTTTACTGAAAGAAAAAAAATTAAGATTTGAGAAAGCACATTAGCTAAAACACTGCCCATAAAGAGAAAGAAGCCAAATCCTATACAGAACTTGAGGCTATAGTGTTTGCTTAGATCAAAATCTCACTTAAAGAGTTAGTGGCAAAACTTAACAGCTCTGTTTCTTATATATACTCACCTGTATGTAGACACAGCCACTGCCAGTTGCCTGTACTGTGTACATTCCTGGGACTTCAAGGAGAGATGCTTGATGCAAGACTAGCTTATTATTTTTGTGTACATGGAACTCTAGCGGAGAAGCCTCTTTGCCTTTCACTGTCACCTTTACATCTCTGACCTCATGAGGAATCAGGGCTGCATACTTAGCCAGGGCCTGCAGGCTAACGACTGTATCCTGAAGGTAAAGAGAAAGTCACTTTCCTATGCAGTAAAGCAGTACAAGATCCAGCACTCTAAATCAGGCATGACAGGGAAAAATACACATCTAATGGCCCTGAATCATGCACTGATACAACTAGGGTACATGCCAGTAAGTTCACAGGCTTCTGGATGACTTCTGTATGTTGGCAAGCATGGCTTCTGAGCCCTGGGACTAGCAATCCTAGTCCTGGATGATCCCAATTACAAAAAAAAAAAAAAAAAAAAAAACCCTTCCCCACGGCATTCCCCTTCCCAAGCAGGGCTCATGTATGCCTCTCTGCAAAGGATGGATCTGAAGTGACATGCACACACAGGACACACACATATCACTCTACATACAGTATCTTTCTTCTTCTCCCATAACTTTCCCCAGATTGTTACCTGCGTGGAAGCAAATCCCCCAAGAGCATTTCTTTTTTTACTGAGCCAGTGCACAAGCTTGCTGACTGCACTTTCACTGACAGCAAAGTCTGGTTTGGAAACATGAGCCAGAAGGATGTAGGCTACTATCTCAATCATAGAAGAAGATTCTTCACTACTGGAATCTGATGTCAGATGCTCTGCTGATGCATAGAGAGAAAAAAATGTGGAAGAGAAGAACTTTAGACCCCTATGAACATTAGCTCATCCTGCCCTTCTATATCTGGAGGAGTGGCAGTTTCCTTTACAACACCAGAAGTGCCTGCAACTTTCTGGAGAAACTCAGAATACAGAAGCCAATCTCTCCAGTGGTTTTTGTTCTCTGAAAATATGTTAGACTCCAATTCTCTCTCTGGAAGCACAGAGAGATCCAGGCTGCAGATATGACCCCAAATTCTCATTCTTCTAGGAAACAGTTCTGCTAGGAACTGATTGATTCTGAACACAAGCTTTTTGTTTAAAGTGCAGTCCTGGTTTCATTCAGCTGTGTGTATACTCAAACTATGTCCTGTTAGTGGTGACAGAGATGAATTAGTTTTCATATGCCATATTCCAACCTATAATGAGGATGCCACACTTGTTATTACTATGCATCCAGGCACTGCTTCCTCAGTGATATGCTGTGAGGATATCAGCTCTTGGATTGTAACTGTACATCACATTACGGTCATTAAGTGGAGAATACATAGGTTGACTTTAAGAGACCAGGGACCAAAGTGCACAGCATGAGGAATAAATAGGAAAAACTAGACATCTGTGTGTTGTCATAGGGCCATATTCTCACTTTGATCATGAAGACATGACGGGACAGCTTGTATGACTAGAATGTTGTCATGGATGGCTATGTACCTTTTAGGAAAGATAAGCCAGCAAGGCAAGGTGGTAGAGTTTCTCTTTATGTGAGAGAGCAACAGGAATGTATTGAGCTCTACCTAGGGATGAATTATGAATGAGTTGAGACCTTATGCTAAGAATTAAGGGGTAGGCTAGTGTGGGAGACACTGTTGTGGATGTTTACTACACTGCCTGATCACGAGAAGGAAGTTGGTGAGGCTTTCTACATTCAGCTGAAAGTAGTCTCACAGTCATAAGCACTGGCTCTCATGGGGGACTTCAATCACCTACATATTTACTGGGGAAAAAAAACAACACTGCCAAGCACACACTGTCCAGGAGGTTCCTGCAGTGTGTTGAAAATAACTTTCTGACACAGGTTGGGCAGAGGCCAACAAAGAGAGATGTGTTGCTGGACCTTGCTCTTGCAAACAAAGGACTGATTGGTAATGTGAAAGATGGGGGCAGCCTTGGCTGAAGCTGATAGTAGAGTTCAGGATCTTGTGTGGAAGAAACAAGGCATTAAGTAGGATTGCAACCCTGGACTTTGCATAGTCAACTTTGACATCTTCAAGGACCTACTTGGAGGTATCCCATGGGTTAGAGCATTGAAAGATAAAGGAGCCCAAGGGAGTTAGTTCATTTTCAAGCACCACTTCCTCCAAGCTTAAGATTGGTGCAACCCTAAGAGTAAGAAATTAAGCAAAAATGGCAGGAGACCTGCATGGATGAGCAAAGAGCTCATGGAAAACCTCAAATAAAAGAAGAAAACACACAGAATGTGGAAAAAGGCTATGGCCACTTGGGAGGAATATAGGAAAACTGTCAGGACATGCAGGGATGCAACAAGGAAGGCTAAGACACATTTGGAATTAAATCTGGTGAGAGAGGTCAAGGACAACAAGAAGGGCTTCTTAAGTATTTCAGTAGCAAAAGGAAGACTAGGGAAAATGTGAGCCCGCTGCTGAATGAGATAGGTGCCCTGGTAATGGAGGACACTGAGAAGACAAAGTTACTGAATGTCTTCATTACTCCAGTCTAGAGAAGACTGAGAAGGAATCTTATCAATGCTTATAAAAATCTAAAGAGCAGGTGTCAAGTGCATGGGGGCCAGGTCTTTTTTGGTGGTGACCAGTGATAAGACAAAGGGGCAACAGGCACAGACTGGAAAACAGGAAATTCCATATTAACATGAGAAAAAAATTCTTTACTTTGAGGCTGACAGAGCACTGGAACAAGCTAACCAGAGAGGTTGCAGAGTCTCCTTCCCTGGAGATTTTCTAAAACCCATTTAGACTCTTTCCTCTGCAGTCTACTCCAGGAAACCTGCCTTAGCAGGGGGATTGGAACTCCAGAGGTCCCTTCCAACCCCTACAGTTCTGTGATTCTGTGAATCCAAAGTCTTTGAAATGCAACAACTTACTGGTTTCTTTCTCTAACTTATCCAGGAGCTCCTGTCTCATCTCCACATCCTCGGTCAGTGTGAATACATAAGCCATCAAGGCCTTGACATAAAGGCTGGTCTCGTCAATTGTAACATTCTTAAGACAACGTAAGGCATTATCCAGCACTGTATCCTGAGAAAGGAATTGAAAGTAAATTTCACAATATATCAGCAATCCTCAAGTATTACAGCTACATCTTCCCTGCAACCCCTGCATCATTTTCAGTGACAACTGTTCCCCTAAGATTAGTTGGGAATGACAGATGCTCTGCTTGCTGTAAATCAGGTCAATGACAGTAAGAACACATTATCCATGTTAAAAGGCCCTAAAAAAGTTCAAACATGACTTACATTCTTCTCCAATTGGAGCTCCAGAAGGGCAGCAGCGATATAGGCTGTTAGTGAGAGTGTATCATCCACACCACCCTGTAAATCACACAGGCAGACAAAAATGAACATTGCTTGCCTCCAGACATTATGTGAACTATCATTGTTTAACTACTGAAACCGCCTATGGATAATATAACTACTAGAGTATAGTAGCATGCCTGTGGGCATTCTTGATATGGTGATAAGCTATTAATTTATTTTTTTTAGTATGTTACAAGCGGACATTAGAACAAAGGTTTTATGATGCAGGATTTTACAAGATGTGAGTTTGTATACAAATCAGTTGATTGTGAGAAGCTACAGATTAACAAGGGGAAACGGGCATCCAAAAGTCTCTTTTCCCATCAAAGGACAAGCATTCCCAGCAAAAGTTCTGTCAGCATCCTCAGAGAGGAGACAAGACTGCATCGTAAACGATGCTCTGAAGCATTGTTCATATTGACAGCAGAAACTTCAAAGTGCAAAGAGAGGGAACTTTGTTGTGCCCCAAAAGATCTATTCAAATAGAAAGCCCATGTTGAGAAATGAGTGGAAGTCAGACAAGTAAAGCCTATCTGTACACTCTGGTTTTAGTTTGTACTGCATCCAATTAAAAAAAAGAAAGAAAGAAAGAAAGCAAAAAGTGTAGCCCTTTACTTTGCTAAAATATCAGCCTGTTTTATTTCAAACATGTGCCTTGTGTTTAGTAGGGTGACTTTGCAATCTGACCGGTCTTGATTATTTTTTCCTTTACAAAGCACATGAACCCATGTACTGCTACACTGTGTGCAGATGTTTGGTACTTGAACATCAGGGCGTGTTCATTGTGCATTTCCAGCTACAGTGCAAGGATCAGTCTGGGAGTGCCAGACTCCAGGAAAAGTAATACTTGGTGGGCAGTGAAGGGACAACAGTGTCTTCAGATGATTCCATATTAAAGCACAAAGTTAGGCCTATCTGGAGAGTCCTTATTGTGGATCATAATGCATGAGAAGAGGGACAATCCAGCCAGAGTTTTTTGTACAAGCACTATAGAATACAAATACTTTTCCCTGTACCCCTAATGTGCCTTGGCACAATCAGTCATGGTGACATTTATCTAGATAAAAAATGAGAATGCCCAGTAGAGATTAAAAACTCACGTAGAGGAAATGCATGTTGTTCTAGGCTATGCTTTATTCTGCTCTGGGAAGATGTTTGGCTGAGTTAAACCATGCTTTGTGCTACTGTGCACAGCAGAAGAGCCTGGGGAAGTGACCCCGTCCCCATATTGTGTTTCTCCCACTCCTACTTCCATCGCCATTAGTCATACCTTCAAGTCATTATTGAAGAGCTTCCCCACTCTCTGGAAGCAACCATTAGGTAACTGATGCTTCTGCAGCCAGAGCACAGCATCCTGCACGTGATCTTTATTGATGTAAATGTAAGAGCTGGCCTGCCCAAAGGACCTGGCCACAAAAGCTGTCAGCCTGTGGGCAGAGCACAGATGTCACAGCCAGGAAATAGAATGGATGCTAGGTTTGGAATGACAGCACCAACTCTGGCCACTCACCATGTGTTGCCCTGGGTGTCAGACTTCCCAAAGGCACTGTAGGAGCCATCATCATGTTTGTAGAGCAGCTGACGCTGGTAACCTATGAAGACAGGGGCAAAAGCAACTCTTAGTGTGAAAACATGTACCATCTCAAACTGTGCTTTTAGTGTAGGAAGAAGGCTTTTACAGCAAGAGACTTCACCAGCTCCTACATAGACATTGAGCAAAACCTACTACACCACAATGCCTTGAGCATCCCACAGCATAAGAGTGACAAGAAACAGCTGCACAGCATCACTGAAGTGTGCCATGCAGCTGCTCTACATTACTAGCTGATTTTGCAGAGTAGGGACATGCTCAGCCATTTCACCTCCCCACACTCCCCAAGCAATCCTAACTGACGCCTTGCTGTGAATAGAAAGATCAGAAGAGTGACTAAGAAGGCTCTTCTCAGAAGGGATAAACAGAAATCCTAATTTGATGTACACCGCAAAATAAGACACTAGCACTGAATTAAATTTGAATTATACTGGACATAAGAAAACACTAACTAAACTATCTATCTGCTATGGCCACTCTTTATTCCATTTAGTAGCAACTGTTGCCCTGTTTCCACAAGGAACTGTATCTGCATCAGACTGATAACAGAATGAAATACAAGCATCACAGTATAATGGAAATCATTAATTACCTACACCCTCCTGAGAAAAGTAGGCTTAGTACCTCAATAATATCCAGAGACAGAAATAATGATTCTTCAAAAAGATGCTTTACCTTTCTTGAAACCATTTCCTTATACTCAGTGATATCTTTCTTTAGCACAGCTCTGGCATTGCTTCCACTCTTGTCTTGCGCTCACCCATTAAACAAATCCCCCACACTCTAGGTTCATAACTTTTTTTTTTTTTTTTTCAGAATAGAAGGAAGGACAATGTTTACCAGTTCTCAGGAAGTAGAGTGCTGTAACTTCAATTTCTGGGTCCAATTGTTTAGTCTTCTTCAAGTACTGGAGTATGAAGATGTTTGGTGCAAACTGAACCATGTTCTGCTCACCACAGCCAAAAGGCATCCCAAGCAGCTGATCTAAATTTTGAAGTGCTGGGCCCATGATATCCCCTAATATTTGAAGTGTAGGGTCAGGAGAAAGAAAAGTATTTAGCAATATAAAATGAAGGGACTCCTGCCTTTTCTAAGCTCTACTGGAATCCTGAAAAAGAGCTCCTCATGAAACTGATGCATGTAATATCACAATTATTTTTATTATTTATTCCAGCCCCTCCTGGATAAGTCCAGAATAGCAAAGGAAGAGGCAGGGAATGCAAAACTTGAGGGAATCTGAGGAAATGTGAAGAGAACTGTCATTCCTGAGGTATCAAGGAGGGAAAAGAATTATAGAGGCACGCCAGATGATAACCTGGAGGGATGTTTTTGGTTGCTTTAGGTGGATGACTGAGAGACATCAAGAGGAGATATCCTGTTTTGCTCCTTCTCCAGACACCTGGGGATCACCTAAGGTCCTTCCATATGAGAGGAGTAACTGCTGAAAAAAGATTACTTGATATACATTTCTAAGGCCATCATCACACTCTTCAGTTTATCTTACAAGGAACAGGGTTGGTGCCACATTAAGGCCAAAGCATTGTGCAAGCTTTTCCCACTAGGACCCAAGAGCAAGGAAAGACTTTATCACCAATCACAGAGAAAGTGGCTCGACCAGATCCCTCCAGTGTTTCTGCAGGCAGGGTCAGGGAGAATTCTTCAGAGACTGTGTTATCTAAGGAAGGGAAAAGCCAGAAATTTACTCAATGAAAAAATTATCACACACAATTGAGACAACCCAAAGAGGTCTACATGAGACTGAGTGTGAATTTGAATCACAGAAGCTGAGACCTGAAAATATATGCCTCATACAGGAAACACTGCCAGGCAGAAGATAGATATGAAGAAACTACAGTGGTTGTTCTCCCAGGCATGGATAGTGCCACGGGTGCTTGCTCTCAGATAAATTCCCCCCACTTCCGGGTACCTGCAGTAGCTCCATCCCTTCCATCCTGATAGCAGTCAGTGAATTATGTTCCATACCTGTAGCACAGAGAAAGGCGTTCTGGGTCTTCTCTTGTAGTATGCCTCCTGGCTGCAGGTGGAGAAAGAGTAGTTCAGAAAGAGAAGGCAGGAAAGGAAGTCTCCATGCCTCTGTAGGCCTGCCTGTTTCCAAGAAAGATCTAAACTTCCTCTTGCTAATAGCTTCATGGGATAACACACTGTCCCCAGGTATTCTCCATCATTAGTCTGACTAACCTTCACAAGTAAAGGTTTTATCACTGTGTCTGTCTTTCCTTGCAACGGTGTCACAGCAACCCTGTTATCACACAGATTATGGGAATCTTCTGCCACACTGCTCACAGTGACATTCACTTTGCCTGCAAGAAGCACAAAAGTACATCACTGAGTACTTGCAGCAGAATTCTGTACATACAGGTGATGGGACAGACACAGGGGCAGGCAATTTCACACCTCCCCCACTAGCTACTACACATCCCTCTGCTTAACCTCACCCAGTCTAGTGGCTGTCACATTCCATACAAAGATTTTTGCTTCATTGGCACAGAGGCAGCTGGTGAACTGGCAGCCTGGACAGGCATCCACCTTTAGTTCTGGAGTCTCTATGAGAGTGGTGTGCACCTGAGTGTGTTGAGGTGTACAGACATACATTGGCACAGAATTAGCACCAGGCACTGATCAAAGGAACAAACATAATGAGTCACAAAAGATGAGACTGTGCTTTGTGTCCCACATACCAGTATATATCTAATAGGCCCTTAGGCTTGTGCTCTTGTTCTAACATAGGCTATGGGAATGGGGAAATACTCACTTGGATACAGTCCTTGAGGTAGTTGAAGATGGTGGCTTTCAGGCTGAATATCTCTCCTTGGATCACAGAGTATGGCAGTGACAGGTCTACAAAGAAAGGCTGGAAGACCCTAAGTGTAGCTAAATGAGAAAGCCCAAAGCCATTATCAGCAACACAGAAGGTATTGGCATTCCATTCTGTAATAGAGTCAGGTACAGTAACTTGGAGAGATGCTTGACCTTCATCACTACAGCAGGAAGAGAGAGAGAACTTGATTAGAAGCAGTCAGAAGTTTATAAAGATCTCTGGAAAAGGCAGGCAGAGGCTATTACCAACCTGACAGGGACCAAATCCCAAATCCAAGTTTCTGGGAAATACGTCCGTGGTTTGGGCTTCCTTGTGTCATCTGACTGAGGTACAAGATTGTCATGAACAACATGACTGTCTGCAGCAAAGCAAGTAATACATCAGAAAACAGTAAAAGTCACAACAGGTGAAATTACTTCTTCATTCGTAGGCAATCTAGCACAAACTGTAAGTGATCTCTGTATACAGGGTTAGCTTTTCAGTGAGAGTATGTCACAGAGTCTGTATCTTTAGGGAACACAATTTTAGGGAGAGAGAGTTGAATGGACTTTGGTCTGAGGCTCAGACTGACAAATCCAGCAAGTTTTGGTGTGGAACCAGAAGGAGATAGATAGAATACTTAATTGGAGTCACACCATTTTTAAGTAGTCTGTGAAAATACTTGTGGAGAGAAAGCTACATTTTCTGTGAAGACTACAGAACCCAAGGACAGTTAATAAGGGACAGAGATTTGAGCCTCTGTTATTGATTAACTGGGTTCTCTAGACTAGACACAAACATAATTTCTTTCATACACACAAAAAAGAGAAACACAGCAGGGTGGAAGTCAGCCATCTCAGCAGCAGCCTGGCCAGGATTAGGAGAGGAGAGTCCCCTCGCTCAAGGAGTTTGAAATTTTCATTCCTTACCCACAACACTGACTTTGTTAGACAACATCTTTCTCTCAAAGTTTTGTTGCACACAGGAAACTGGTTTCTTGATTTTAGTATTGGCAAATATTTTCATGCGCAATAACTGGGAAAACACCAAAGAGAATAAATCAGTGGTAAATAACAGGCAATAAGGAATGTTGAAAATATCTCAAGATATCTTGAGATATTTTCATATCATAGCAAGTTTCATAAGGCAGTTGTTGGTAGCTGAAACACTTTAAAATGCTACTTGTTTGTATACATAGACACTGAGAGCAGCCCTGCGGACAAGGACTCGAGGGTCCTGGTTGACAAGAAGCTAGACATGAGCCAGCAGTGTGTGCTTGCAGCCTGGAAGGCCAGCTGTATCCTGGGCTGCATCAAAAGAGGCATGGACAGCAGGGCAAGGGAGATAACTGTCCCCCTGTACTCTGCCCTTGTGAGGCCCTGTCTGGAGTACTGCATTCAGGTCTGGGGCCCTTAGCACAAGAAAGACAGGGAGGTGTTGGAGCGGGTCAAGAGGAAGGCCATAAATGTGATCAAAGGACAGAAACACTTCTCCTTGAAGAAAGGCTGTGGGAGTTGGGATTGTTCAGCCTGAAGAAGATAAGGCTCTGGGGAGACCACATTGTGGCCTTCCAGTAGGTGAGGGGAGCTTATAAGTAGGAAGCTGACTGATCTTTTACACGGTCTGATAGTAATAGGACAAAGGGGAATGGCTTTAAACTAAAAGAGGGGATATTTAGGCTAGATGTTAGGAAGAAATTATTTCCTCAGAGTGTGCTGAGGCACTGCAACAGATTGCCTAGAGTTGTGGATGCCCCATCTCTGAAGGTGTTCAAAGCGAGGTTGGATGGGGCCCTGGGCAGCCTGATCTAGTGGCTGGCAACCTTGTCCACACAGAGAGGTAGGAACTAGATGATCTTTAAAGTTCCTTCCATGCCATTCTGTGATTCTACAACTCTGGGCAGTGCATGAGAAATCCACTGTGCTTGCTCCTAGATTTTAACTTTCCCCATAATTCCTGAGTGTGGGTACACTGGAGAAAAACATGACATGCATAACTTGTAGCAATGAATGTCAGAGTAGCTGAAGTTTACTAAGACTAAGCAGTTGTAGGCATTCAGGATGGCACAGTGGCAATCACTGGTTCAGGAAAAGTTTGGTACAAGTGTAGAGTCTCACCTTAAACAAATTAAAAACATCAGCATCACTTTGGTACCATGGTGCTCCCATCTGAGTCTTTTTAATGAGACCAGATTGCTGGGGCAGACAAGGGTATGCATCAAAGTCTTCCAGGTGATAAGGGAACCCTCGTCCTCCAATTGTAAAACTGTCATCAAAGAACTTATCATACAACTGCAAAGGAAAAGGAAATGGTCTTTATGAGGAACTGGCCAACAAGATTGTGTGAATGAGCCAAATATTTGAACTATAGCCCTATATTTTACTTCATAAAGCTCCACAGTTGAAGAAGTTGGCACTGACCCATCTTATGCTTAAGGACATGAGGCCCAAGGAGTGGATGTAAGCAAGAAGCTCTTAGTCTGAAGGTCTTCACCTCTGACAGTTCAAGCCTTTTAACTCTAAGGTGCAAAATCTGGATAGGACACATCTCAGTTTGAGTGTAAGGCACTGGCATATCTGACTTACAAATTTCATAGGTATTACTTAATATATCTGTTAGAAGTAAGTGCTGTGCCTTAGAACAGCATTGCTATAAAAGAGAACACCAGATCACACTGAGGTGCCTACCTACAGCTGCAACAAGTCCCTCTGGATTTGGATGAGGCTTCTTTGTAACAGGCTGGCCTGCTCTAACTTATCTTACAACTTTATATGAGGCATATCCATATGTATCATCTCTGGTACACATTGTGAATTTATGTTTGAATTTTCAGTTCTTGCAATGTTTTTGTTCTACTAAGTCTTAAATTCATTCCATTGAACCACAGGACTGCTTTAAGGATAAGTTTCTTCAAATCTTCTCAGAATGATTCTCAAAATGCACCTGGGTGCCGACAAAATCCTGACCACTTTTCACCAGTCACATCAAGGCCACTATGGGTTCTGTTCCCTGGCTACTGTTTTCTAAAGAACTGCTTGAGTGCTCAGCCTGAGCAGTCATACCGTTATAATTCAGCAATATCTGGGACAGAAGGACAGGAGGGCCCTACCAGCACAAAATCAATTTTTTAATCATAGACTATCCTGAGTTGGAAAGGGCCCACAAGGATCATCGAGTCCAACTCCTGACTTCACATAGGACTATCCAAAATTCAAACCATACTTAAGGTTAGTTCAGCCTCACTGCCTGGTAGCAGACAGAAGAACAGAAAGGAAGGTTTATGTGAGGAAAGCACTCTCCCTCTAAGCAAACAGCACCAGCATCTCTTTGAAGCTGCTCTCCCAACCCACCCTGGCAGTGGTGTGCAGCTTCCATCACTCTCCAGATAGAGATTCAGCACAAGGCAGATGCACTAGGAACATGAAGAACACATAACTACTCAGAAAAGGCCTAGGTGGGAAAATGTCAGAGCAGCCACATAACAATGCATCTGGGTCGAGGAATGGCCTATGGGGCTTTTCCTTCCAGGAGCCTCCTGCCAAAGCATGGAAACAGAAGGCAGGTAGACATTAGGGTGCTAGTCATGGCAGGCTGCACTCACTGTGTCTGCTGTTAGGGTATTGTTCTCCATCAGGAGGACACTTTTGTCAACAGATTGGACAGAGCAGAGGGATCCTGGAGCAGCTTTGAGATTCAGACTGACTTTTGACCCTGGGACTTCCTGCTTGCTTGAGAAGTCCAATTCCACCTGAAAAAGGAGATAGGATCAGGAACTTACCATTGGAGAGCGGTACTTTGTGACTCTTAGGTGTATGGACAGCAGAGTGAAAGAGAATAGGGTAGGGATGAGATGCGGAGAGAGTCCATCCTGGGAAAACCATTGGAAAGGTTGCTGGGGCTGCAGTGCACACAGCTCAGTCATAATTCCCCTACCTCTTTGCAGCTACCTCCTGCTGATTCAAGACTGCCTAGGCAGTGAGAATTCTTCAGTAGCTAGGCAGGCAGACTTCTCTTTGCATTTAGGGAGAGCATGGAGGACACTGTATTTTCAGATCACTGGGGAATGTAGGGAGAAAACAGTGTTCAAGGGGGCATGATTTACTCCTTGGGAGGGGCTTGCCACTCAGTGTAGGGGAGGGCAAAATTAGGAATTTAGAGAAAAAGGAGGTTACTTATTTTGTTTCCCAGACAAAAAATACTGGACATCTGTTTTAGCAGGTATCCAATTTACACCTTTTGACTAAAGATAAAACAGAACCAGAAATAAGAACAGGCCAGAGGATATCAGTGATGTGATTGTCCTCTTCTTCCATTTTGCGTTTCTACTCACCTTGTGTCTAAAGCACTTGGCTACTTGAAACTCTTCCACATCAGCCACCACTTGTCCATCCAAGAAGAGTGTGTACACTAGAAGCTTGATGTCAGGCAGGAAGTCATTGCCAATAGTTAGAGTTAATGAGAAGGAGCCATGCAGATCTGTACAACGCAGGAAAGAAAAGAAAAAAAGAGAGGAAAAGCACTCACTTGAATCCATGCATTCAGAATCAGCTGACTGGAGATAAGAATCAAAAGAGGGAATTCATTATTTTCTACCTGTAAACAGGAACACTTTATACAGTGCCACAGATTGCAGATTGACAATAATCCTAGAATACTAGCCAATCCTTTGGCTCAAGGTTGGCAAAAATATCTCTCTTCCCTCCTCCTGCACTTTATATAAGCAGATGAACTACACAAATTTTGTATCTTCTCAAAGATATAAGCTAGCAGCAAAGTCATAAGGTCAGAAATTAGATCAATTAGACAAGACTGGAGAAGGACACTCACTTAGAAGGCCACTGCACCAATGATAATGGAAACTGTGTTGATCTAATAAGGTGGGCCACACTATAACAACTCTTTCAACAGCCCCTGCCTGTGGTTAATAGTAACGTGTAGTGTTTGGCAGTCACGGTTTCCTGAGATGAGCACTTAACTTTCATGAGATTGTACTCACTCTCATGTTGGGGGATTGGCACTTGTTTCTTTCCACTGAAAAGAATCCTGCCTTTGGCTATCACCTGAAAAGCAAAGAGAAGAGCCATTGAAAGGCCTGAATTCTGCAAGCATGAGAATGTAAAGAGAGTGAAAGAAGAGAGAAGGAAATGTCTGACAGATATTGTCATAGAAGCTCCTCCAGTAGGACATGCCCTAAAAAGCTCAGCAGCAGAGATGGTGATAGCATTTCTGGGAACGGAATTCAGAGGTGTTTGTTAGGCCATGAGAAGTGGCTACGTACGTAGCCAGAGGTACATCTCAGTCTAGCACTAGCAGCTGTTACTAACCACCAGTGAAGTCTGATCTTCACATAACTAAGATACAATTCTTTTTGACCTTACAAATGAGAAGGCATAGGATCTAAAAAACAGGAGAAACACAGAATCATAGAATCGTAGAATGGCCTCGGTTGAAAAACACCTCAAAGATCATCTAGTTTCAACCGCCCCGGCCATGGGCAGGGTCGCCAACCCCTAGACCAGGCTGCCCAGAGCCACATCCAGCCTGGCCTTGAATGCCTCCAGGGATGGGGCACCCACAACCTCCCAGGGAAACCTGTTCCAGTGTGACACCACCCTCTGTGTGAAAAACTTCCTCCTAATATCTAACTTAAATCTTGCCTGTCTTGATTTAAAACCATTCCCCCTTGTCCTATCACTATCCACCCATGTAAACAGTCATTCCCCCTCCTGTTTGTACGTTCCCTTCAAGTATTGGAAGGCCACAATGAGGTCTCCCTCATTGGAGCCTTCTCTTTTCCAAGCTCAACAAGCTCAGTTCCCTCAATCCTTCTTCACAGGAGAGGTGCTCCAGTCCTCTGATCATCTTAGTGGACCTGCTCTGGACCTGTTCCAAGAGTTCCACATTTCTCTTGTGCTGGGGGCCCCAGGCCTGGACACAGTACTCCAGATGGGGCCTGACACGAGCCAAGTAGAGGGGGACAATCACCTCCCTCTCCCTGCTGGCCACCCCTTTTCTACTGCAGCCCAGAACACAGTTGGCCTTCTGGGCTGCAAGCGCACACTGCTGGCTCATGCCCAGCTTTTCGTCCACCAGGACCCCCAAGTCCTTCTCTGCAGGGCTGCTCTCAAGGAGTTCTTCCCCCAGTCTGTATAAATAGCTGGGACTGCCCTGGCAGCATCTTGCACTTGTCCTTGTTGAACCTCATTAGGTTCTCATGGGCCCACTTCTCCAGCCCATCCAGGTCCCTCTGGATGGCTTCCCTTCCCTCCAATGTATGACTGCACTGCTCAGTGTGGTGTCATCTGCAAACCTGCTGAGGGTGCACTAAATTCCATTGTCTAAGTTATTGATAAAGATGTTGAAGAGCACTGGGCAGAACAAAACACAGTTTTACTGTCTTCGGATAAGTTTACCCTTTCCTAATAGTATCTACATGTTATTGTGAAAAAGATAAAATAGCAGTATGGTCTTGCCCTGAGATTCAGATGTCTTCTTTGCTTACCATATAGTAGAAATCAATGTAGTCTCTTCCCGAGCTGAGTTTATTCTGGTTAAGGATATAGTCCACTTGCACTTTTTGCTCTTGATCACAGGGCATTACATCATTCCTGGCCTTGATCTCTAGGAAGCTGTTGCTCTCAGAGTAGAAAGGTTTCAGCCAGTGGAAGCTCTCCCCAATCCCTGCGTTCTGCCCGTAATTGTCCTTGGTGTCATTTTCAAGGTAGTAGCTGCCCTTCAGAGTACAAAAACATGAATAACATTTTCCCTTGTTCTATCACTACAGACCCTGCTAAAGAGTCAGTCCTCTTCTTTCCTGTAGCTCCCCTTTAGATATTGAAAGGCCACTATCAGGTCACCTCAGAGCCTTCTCTTCTCCAGGCTGAACAGCCCAAGCTCTCCCAACCTGTCTCATAGGTGAAGTGTTCCATTCCTTGAATCATTTCTGTGGCCCTCCTCTGGATGCGCTCCAATAGGTCCACACCTCTCCTGTACTGGGGACTCCACATTTGGATGCAGTACTGCAGGTGAGTCCTCACCAGCGCAGAGTAGATGGGCAGGATCACCTCCCTCGACCTGCTGGCCACGCTTCTTTTATGCAGCCCAGGATATGGTGGCTTTCTGGGCTGCGAGGGCACATTGCTGGCTTACGAATCCCCTACCATCTGCAAGAATGCAGATAGTGGGAATACACATGTACTGCCAGGCTGGAAACAATGAATTCAGAAGTTGTGAAGAGGAGGCAAGTGCTTCAAAAAGTGGTTTTGAAAGGGAGGTCAAGAATAGCCACCTGCCAAGCTGAGCCTGAATAAGATATATGCTGCTGCAGGGAGAGGGCAGCCACTTGAATTGGACTTCAGCAAAGACAGATGTCAACTGCCAGTTCTGCTGAGCCACCTCCAGCACATCCCAGAGAAAAACGAGAGATTTGTCTGAGGAAGTGGTCAGATTAAAGAATGATTTCAGCAAAGTCCCTCACTTTTAGAAAAGTGAGAGAGGATACAAAAATGGATTAGGATCATGCTCCAGCTCAGGACAGCAGAGCACCTTTGAGAAGTGTTTAGCTCTATTGTTTCAGCAAAGCCTCCTGTCTCTTGGGGAAGATGGAACTGGAGAGTAATTAAAGATGCTTCTACAGATATAGTCAGATGAGATCAGGAGCCAGAAGACTATGCCTCACACCTTGCATGTCTTCCACTTTCCTTCCCATTCCTCCTTACTTCACTGATCTTTTTTCCTGTGGCTGATGCTCACCTTCAATGAAACCAGTGAGCTGTTCCAGCTGGTGGTATTCAATGAGAAGTGGACTTTCCCTTCCTCATCCGTGAGGAATGACAGGTGTGTCTTCTCATCATTTACATCAATTGTTAGGTAGACGATTTCATTTTGGAGGGGAGAGGCATCACTGTGGCAGAATATCTGCAGACAAAAGTAGGAAGTTAGTACCCCCATTGTGCTACACTCCAAGGATCTGTCAGTGCTTAATATTATTTTTTTTTCTATCATTAGTCTTTCTAAATCCTTCTACCTTTCAGACAGATTGCAAGGATCCAAATAAAATCTGAATTTGTGTGCAGCAGTTCAGAACCAGAAATAAAGGGTAGTGCAGCCAAATAATACAAATATATTGGGGGTGGAAAAGGAAATTTACTTGGATCCTAAGCCTTTTCTTGGACAATGCTCCAAGATCTTAGAAGACTAGAAGCTGCCTTGTCTCCAGCAACTTAACTGTTGCTGTTTCTCACCTTCATTCATGCTGGAGTTAGTACTGGCCCAGATAGAACTGTTTTTAGCCCCAGTGGGACAGCTGTCCTATCATCATCCTGGGAACTTGAGTCAGAAATGACTGTTAATGAATAGATATACAAAGCTTTGGTGATTTGCCAAGTTGCCATTACCACTTGGATGGCTGTCCACAGGGAGTAGTATCTCCCTGCTTCCACCACACCCATTCCATATCCCTTATACCACACAGACTAGTTTCAAGAGCTGCTCCTGAAGAGCCTTGCAGAGATTGCAGCTGGCCCTAGAATTCCTGTCCAGGGAAATTACTAGGTTAGGGTGATGAGAAGAAATTGCTTTTATAGAGGGCTTCACTCATAGTTGCTGGATACTAGCAGAGCAGCACTTACTCTCCTGAAGATTGCTTCCTTCTGCCAACAGAAAACAAGACTTAGGATGTATTCTCAGAGAAGGCACCCATGAGTGTTACCTGCCCTGTGTATGGTAGTCCACGTTTGTAGAATGGATGGAGATTGATAAACTCTATAGATTTCATTCTTGTCACAATAGAAATTCGAGAAAAATCCTTCGTCTGTGCTCCTGTTTGGAGAGAGAAAAAATCTATTGAACTCTAGCAGTGCTCTTAGACAAGCAGAAGACAAGAAGATATTTCTAAGCCATATACAGCATCTAAATTTAGAAGAGAAAATACATTCTGCTAGTGTATAATTCCTTCAGTCTTTTGGGGACATCTGCATTATGATGGGGTGCATAGAAGCACCTATTTATCTTTATTGCTGATAAAGAGAAATCAGATCATTGTTTAGTTATAGACAACTATACCATAGGTGCCTAAAAGTGGCCACCCACAGTGTGGCATTCCAAAAAATGGACACCTCCAGTTGTAAGACCAGTGGGACATTAACATTCATGCTGAGAACCTACCTCCTTATAGTCAATATTGTGGCAGACTAAAAGGGAGCAAATGAGATTCCTGACAGCAGAAGTGTACATAAGCAGCCTTGCCTGAGGTACAGGAAAAGAGAGGACAAGAGATTCGGGGTATAAACTTCCTGTCAGGATGGTGCACTACAATTAAAAAGAACTGTGAGGGTTTGTTCCATGACTTTTCCAGGGCTTTGCAACTAGCTGAGAAACACCTTGGTGTTCAGGCAATCACTAAAATGACATCTACCTGCTAGTGGAGATGAAGGGTAGAGAGGATTGGGAAATCTGATAATAATAGATAGAAGAAGTACTAGAATAAAGACCTTCATCATGACAGAAGGCTATTTCTTTCAAAAGGAATTCAACTACTGCAGGAAGGTCAAAACCAAAAAAAATTCAAACAAAGAAAGGAGAAGCCTGCTGCAAGTAATGAAACTCTTCACATATTCTCCAGTACCTGTTCCAATTTCCTCCATTTCTCCCATTACAATTATGCAGCTGTCAGATTCATTTAATTCCAGAGCTTTTGTCTTTACTGTAAATTTAGCACAGCCATTCTTGTCTGTCTGGAGAAATAGAAACAAAAATAGAGAAAGAGTGTGATCTGGAGGTAGAGGAGCTGTTGCATATATGGTGGGTAATCCTAAAGAAATATTTTTTAATACTTATGGAACAGAAGGAAGCTCAAAACCTCTAACTGCACAAATCCATCATGGATAACAGCAAGAGAAGAAACTCACACACTCGGATTAAAGTCACCAAAAAAGTGGCATTAAAAAAGTTCTTCAGTTAAATCATACAGTGGTTAATTATGTCAAAAACAAACTCAGAAGGAGACTGCACTAAGCCCAGATCCTGCACCTGAGTGACCATGTGTCTGTCTGAATTACATGTAGCCTCCTCTCTAAAACCTTATGGCCCTTGTGAATAAAGGCTGACATCACAACTGTCACTGTGATGTGACCATTTTAAAAATGGGTACCCAGCCAGTTACAGATTTCAAGAGCTGTGCCAAGCATTAAGCTGGCAGTAAACTGGGTACAGACAGTCTGCCATGAGAGTTGGGGTGGACAAAGTTTTTCTAATTGTGTCTGTTGAGTTCCCTTGAGAACCTTGCAGGGCTTATTGCATGATATGTGAGAGGAACACAATGCTGGCACTCATTTGGCATTTTGCACAGCTAAGACTACAGCATTTCAGATGGAGATAATTTGCTACTGGATGAATTTTTAAAAATGCAGTGATCCATCTGGATTTTTCTATTATGACTTGTTGCTGGCTGGTATGATATTTAAAAAAGTTTTATTGCGACTTTCAGGCTCAAAAAGGTGCATCTGAAAGCTGTAAGAAAAACTAGGCTTGCAGCTTAACAACAAACATATAATGAGCATAAATGTGCAAAAAAAGTGTAACTAACAGTGGACGTAATCTTTGACAGGACACTGGTAAGCTTAAGATGAACTATAAACTGTATGAATAGAGCAACAAATAGTGTACTGAGTCTGTGACTTAATGCTCCGGTACCACAGTTATTGGTGGCAGCAGACATAGGGCTGAATAGATTAGTGATCTGATTCTACGTAATATTACACAAACTCTTTGAAAGACCAAAGGCACTATTACTTTTAAAGAGCCTTCACCTTTTCCTGAAACAGTGAGTCAGATAGGGGCAGCCAAAACAGTACTTAAAGAATAGAGTCACAGGAAGATAAATTGTCTGATTAGATCTAACAAGTAGGAAGAAACTAGGTTAAACAGATTTCTGTGCATTAGGGGTGCAATCAGACAGATTAAGGGGACAGACAGACAAACAGACATTTTCATCAGGTGATACTTTCCTCTCTCTTATTTGTTCACCTACCCAGCTCTGTTGCCTCCTCATCTCAGAAGAATTTGAGAAATCTTCCATTTCAAACTGTAATAATGTGATAAAAGTAATATCTATTTTCCCTTGAGCAGGCTTTCCGTAGGTATACCTGTGTCAAAGGAGAGAAGAACACACCTAAAGATGAGCTGCTTCAGCAGAAATTTTGAACCAGGTCCCCTGCCCTATCAGGGGTTAAATGGAGACTGGGAAAGTCTTGTATCTTGCTTGCTCAGAAACATCATCCCTTAAAATCAGTTTGCGTCCCACTTCATCCACTATACATTGGGAAATGTGTTTCAAGCCACCGTCTCAAGTGTGTGCCCTCTAACCAGCAACCTTAGTATCCTTCAGCATCTTAGTAAATGACTTATGTAAAAAAGAACTAGCTCAACAGAGTGATTTGGCTCCCTCAACAAGTTCATATAAGACCACTGTACCGACAGGCCACTTCTCTGCTTCTAACAATCTCGAGGTGATTATGGAGCCAAAGGACAGATCACAATGGTACTTACTTGCCACATAACTTCAGCTGAAATTCCTCATCCTCTGTACTGATGAAGGGAGGGTGCTCAAACTTTAATTCAAACTTTGTCAGCTCTGCAACCAGATGCATGGAAGATGGAAAGACACAGACCAAGGGAAAAAAAGTGATACTGTACCAATTAGAAATTCTGCTATTGCTACAGTCCAAATGAGGGGAAAGACTGTAATATTCCCATTTACTCATCCCCATGCTGTGACAGCACTTACTCCTTTGCCTGTGCTTCTCTCTGCTGCTACAATTCCACAAAGAACTGCTTTCTACTCCAACTCAGTCAACCATAAGCACTGTAAACAGCACAGGGTTTTATTCTTACGTGAACTTCAACTGAATGGGGTTAAGATGTGATGCTTCTCCTGTTACAGCAGCTGACTGAAGTGAACAGTATATTTAGCTTAGAAGAAGGAAACAATGAGCAGCAGCAAGAGCTCATCACAGGGCCCAGCTACAGCTAGAACAACATGTTAGACTACAACCTTTCCCTTGTACCGTACCTAGCTGCAGAACTTCTAGAGTTCCAGAGGTTCTGACTACATCCCCAGTCTGCTCTTCTCCCAGAGCAAAAGGTCTGATGAACACGGCCACATCACCCTCGTCTTTCTCTAGCTATCCACAATGCTTTTCCCTCACTTCTGCTGTCTAAGTCTTACCATATTCTTCAACACTGAATGTTTTTTGAGCCATGTCTTGTTGCACTGAGATGGTATAATTCCCAAGGGCTGCTTCAGAGGCCAGGGGGAAGGATAGATCCACAATGCCATGTCTTGACTTTACATTTAGCCATTCAGCAATGCGGTTATGTTCAGGATCCTATTTGGGAAAGAGCATTCAGAGCCACCAAATCAAACTGACAGCATGGGTACTCCAGCTATACTCAGGCACAAGAAGGCACTACCAAGACCTACCCTTGCCTCAGCAAATAGTACCCCTTGCCACAGGTGAGATTCCTTCTCCCTCCAGTATCCTTTTACTAAACTTTTGAATTGCAAAGGCTGTCAGTAAATGTACTGGGAAGTGGTAACACCATAACACCTTAGGAAAGACAAGCAGCTGTGCTGCATCTACTAATCATTTTGATTTGTGCTTTTTGCTCTGTACAGACAAGTTTTGGGGCTGAGATTCACTACTGCTTGTAGCTCAGCTATATGCATCACAGAGAGCTGGTTTGAATGAAGAACCCAGGCTGACCAGGTAGAAAGGTCTCCAACTGACTTATTTATAGGGTTACATTTGTGGTGCAGCTCAGTCTAGGAGAGAAAGGGCACAGTGGAAGAGACAGACATCTCCCTGTGGTCAGATATTCGTCACTTACCTGCAACCATATCCGGAGATACTGCAAAAAGAAGAGAGAAACGAGCTCAGTTTTGTGTAGACCTAAACAGCATCCATGTACACCAGAAAAGTTCTGCTCCATCCAGATCCTACATTATGCTTCCAAGGAGGACATAACTAGAACCTCCTGTTCTAGTCTACACTGCAATCTTTCTCCAAGAGGCCAACAGATCAGTGGTTTCCCTTCAAAGATCATTTGTCCTTATGATTTAACAGGCTTGCAGGGAGAAGTCTCTGACATGAGCCTCTCAATGTGTATCATGCCTAGGCTCCTCCTCTTAAAAACGCACAGGGTTATACTCACCTCATTTTTAATGACCGTAAGGTCATCATCAAGCTTCACCATTCGAAATCTCACTGGAAATATAAAGAAAAGGAGAGTAAAGCATTCTGAGTGCAATATATCCTTGCACAAATACTCTTCTCCTTTCCTCTGCTCCATTATTTGCATCTCTCTAGTTTACCTCAGCAGTATTCTGGTCTTCCCCCAAACAGCTCGCCTTATCACCTATCTTCTAACATCTCCCCACCCCATCCCACCTAGAACTTTGTCAAGGAGATATACACGCAGATGCATGCTGTAGAAAATCATTGTTTTTACCTGGAAAGATTGTGATAAAGTACAAAACAGTGGCGTTTGTTTTTCTGCAGTCTGCTCATATTGTGAGAATTCTGGAGCAAGTCTCCATATTTATAGAAGTTGGAGGTGCACTAAGCACGCAGCATCTGTGCTGTGACTCTAAACTCTACTTAAAGGTAAACAAGTATTCAAAAAATGACAGTAGATTTTCCAGTGTTTTGGAGACTTCTGGCTTTCCTTTTAGGCCTCACAAGACATACTTCCCCAGAATGACACTCAGGAGCAGCAGGCTGAGCATTTGATGCAGCATGGCTCATAAGAGTGCATTCTGATTCACACTGTTCCTGGAAATCCTGCAAATAGAGATCCGCTTTCTTCTAGTTCCAACAAGCTTAGCTTGATGCGCTTGAAGAAGATTTCCCACCAAATATGGCTGCTATTTT
This sequence comes from Pavo muticus, assembly GCA_016647715.1. Classification (NCBI taxonomy): domain Eukaryota; kingdom Metazoa; phylum Chordata; class Aves; order Galliformes; family Phasianidae; genus Pavo; species Pavo muticus. The sequence goes on along the minus strand of JACDJE010000474.1, from coordinate 441,655 downwards.
GATCATTCCTCCCCATTTCCACGTCACCTTCATTCCTCACCTGTTTCTCCAGGTTTGTAGAAGGCCTTGTCTGTCTCTATTAGAATTATGCTTTTCTGCGGCTTGACCAGAACCTTCTTGTAACCCTCAAAGAGCACACTGTCACTGCTGTGTATAAGGACATGAAGAAAAGCCACCTCTTCTGACTGTCAAATTGAAAAAAACAACAACTGTCTAAGACTTTGAGTAGCTTGAAGAAGAAACTGAGGTCCCCGTCCTAGTAAAATCTTCAACTTCCTTCTTTCCCTCCATTCTCCTTTCCTTAGTCATAGTATACTCCATATTCCTCAGTTTGCTCATTTTTTCTCTGCCTTTCCCCTTATCATGCTTATGTCTTTCTATATCTTCCCCCCCCCTTATGATCTTTCCCACCCTGCATCTCCTCCCTTGAATATGGCTCAAGTGCAAGACAGGAATTCCTGTTTGTAAGAGGAGAGGCAGCCAAGAGAGGTGTCTTACTTGTGTAGCTGAAGCATCTGTTTCCGAGGAATTTAACTTTGGCACCTAGGTTGATTGATATAAGAAAACAGAAAAAAGTAATCAGAGACTTTTCATCTTAACCCAGAAGTGAGACGTTACCTCACTTAAACAATCCTCAAATTCTAGAGTCCAAATTCCACTACATGAATCTGTCTTTAATGCATTTGATATTATGGGAGAAGAAGCAATCACCATCTTACTCATGAATGTAAGAGTGAACAATCTAACATGTCATTCTCACCATCCACAGAAATACAAGATTTTTGACAAACAAGGAAAAACCATAGGGAGGTCAGATCTGGAGCTGACCAAAGCAGTTATGGGAAACAAGTTAGTGGTCAGGCAAAGACTTTGGACATCTCACTATCAGAAAGACTGAGCTTACCAGGATAAAGGCTTTTGTTTTGTTTTGTTTTGGTTTGGTTTGGTTTTTTGTTTTGTTTCTAACTGCAAATGTCTCTGGCTTTCCATTACCAGGACTTGCTCTCTCCTATGACCTGGCACCAAACTTTGTTAATAATAGTCTTACTGATGTAAGAACTAGAAGTGACTACAGCCCCTTCTAAACTTCTGCTGAATCCGCAAAATAATCAGGACATAGACAAACTGATTTAGTATGGAAGACAGAAAAAGTTTGTAGTCTCAGCACCAGACAGATCTGCATGGCTCTCCTAAGATCTAACTGAAGTTCCTGCAGTTATGTCACAGCCTCAGTGTGGCTAGATTAGCTAACTACAGCAGCAAGGTTTCAGTGACAGGAAGTTAAGTCACCCACAAAATATCTGGACTACCAAGGTGAAATCCAGTTTATTGTGGGTTCAGCGCCATCACTACCAATTACAGGTAACATAAAGCAAGCTCAATGTCTATGTAGACTGCAACTACAACTTGTTGTACAGATACAGCTTTGGAGTACAATTGTCTTTTTGTAGCTGGAAGAACAGAATTCTGAGGAAGTGAGGATGAAAAGAATGTATTTTCTATGTGTTAACTTGCACTGTGATTTTTCAAGCATTAGAATGGTCTAAACACTTAGTAAACAGTGTTTTCCAACAACCTTTAAGTAGGGTGAAAGAGCTAACATAGATCAAAAGAACAGTTTTTTATTTATACAGTGAAAGATTCCCTGTTTTGCTGAGTTGTTGCATTTTGCCTAGAATTGGTAGGGAAATACATTTCACCTGTTTGCAGCCCATGGCAAGGGAGAGAAGGGCAGCATGTCAAGAGAGCACTATTGTCTGAAGTGAGAGTAAGAGCATCCACTGACAAGTCAGCAACCACAGCTACACTCACCTTGAAACTGAGGCACTCAAAAGTGCCTGGCTTCTCCACATCCTTTTCCACCAGTGTTTGATTCTGGGTTTCCACCTCCAAGTTGACAGCCAGGTGGACAGGTTCAGTCACGGAGCTGAGGTGAATACAGAGCTTCTCCTCTTGGAAATGGTGAATGACAGCAGGGAACACCACCATGTACTGACTAGAACAGAGCAAAAGATGTTCAGAAACATTCAGAGGCTGAGGTAGACAGGCCAGAATCCATCTCTGCTGCTTTCATGAACAGGTAGAAACCAGAGGTCAGAAACGTCTAAAGGCTACAGAATTGTGATGCAGTTCCATTTCCATACCTGAAAATGGCAACATGCCCAGTATGGAAACAGGTCACTCCTCTTATATGTTTGTAATCATCTTTCCATTGTCCAGGACACAACTGCTCAATAGCAAGTACACAGAAACAAAATGGTGGTGTGAGGAATTATACTGAAAATTCAGTGACCAAGGCTTCAGTTTCGCTCCAAATTTCACCTCTGCCAGCACAGGATGAACAAAGGGAAGATTTGTGGCTTCCATAGGTTTTTGGTGTGTGCATTGCAGTGCTACACTGCTAGTGCAGCTTCTTCAGTAGCAAACACCAGGGTTTTCACCTGCAGTGGTGTTTGAGACTCCAGTAGGAGTTGCTTCTGCTCAGTCTCCCTAATAACAAGATTCCCTCCATGTAGCTCTGGGATACTAAATAGTGCAACACCTCAGCACTATATCTTTCAGTGCAGTCCCTTCCACAAAGCCCCCCAGAATCATAAGGAGATGATCTCACAGTTCCAGGCTTGCTTCATCTGCGACTAGGAATAGAGTCAAGGCTAAGAGGAGCACTGGTGCTCCCATTGCTTGGGCTGGGACAGACAGCTGCCAAGATCTTCACAGGACAGAGAACTGCCTGTACTGATGGGCTGGAGCAATCCTAAATATACCTCTCAGGAGAAATCCTAAATATACCCCTCAGATGCCCCTAAGTCCAAAGAGGGGAGGGAAGTTGTTATATGATTATATCTGCCAGGCTAATGACACCAGCTAATATTTACTTATTTCCACCAAGGGCAGAGTAAAGGCCACACAGTACAGTTCTCCACTCACATTTAAATTCAGCTGGCATTCCAAGTGATAGGGTGTTAGAGCACTATGGGGGAGATGTGGGGTGGGTGAAATCTAACCCAGGCTGATGGGGACTTAGGAGAAAAGCTTATCTCAATTGTGGCTGGCCTGGATTCTGGCTATAGCATTGTGTGAGAGCGAAAGCAGCTATTATCCATAGTTTGTGAAAAATCACAGAATCATACAATCACCAAGATTGGAAAAAACCTAGAAGATCATCCAGTCCAACCATCCACCTACCAATATTTCCCACTAAACCATGTCCCTCAGTACAACATCTAAAACTTCTTTAACACCTCCAGGGACAGCGACTCCATCACCTCTCTGGGCAGCCTCTACCAGCACCTGACCGCTCTCTCAGAAAAGTATTTCCTAATGTCTAACCTGAATCCCCCCTGCCATGACTTGAGGACATTCCCTGTAGTCCAATTGCTAGTTATATGTGAGAAGAGGCCAACTCCCAGCTCACCACAATCTCCCTTCAGGTATTTGTAGAGAGCGATAAGGTCACCACTGAACCTCCTCTTCTCTAGGCTGAACAATCCCAGCTCCCTCAGCCACTCCTCGTAAGGCTTGTCACACATCAGTTTGTCACAACCCCTCATCAGCTTCGTTGCCCTTTTCTGAACATGTTCCAGGGCCTCAATGTCTTTCTCGTAGTGAGAGAGGCCCAAAACTGAACACAGTACTTGAGGTGCAGCCTCAGCAGTGCTGAGTACAGAGGTACAATTACTTCCCTGCTCCTGCTAGCAACACTGTTTCTGGTACAAGCCAGCCTGCGTGATCTCAAGCCAGCCCCCAGGCAGATCGACACTTCAGCCAACTTAGTGTCATCTGCAAACTTACTGAGGGTGCACTCAATGCCCTCATCCAGGTCATCAATAAAGATATTGAACAGGACAGGTCCCAATACCGACCGCTGGGGAACATCACTCATGGTGGGTCGCCATCTGGATGTGACTCCATTTACTACCACTCTGGGCCCGGCCATCCAGACAGTTCTTTACCCAGCAAAATGATTCTCAGTACTCTTACTATGCTTTGTTAGTAATCTTCCCCTCATCCAGTTTTTCATCTGTGCTTTGATTCAAAATCTTTCAATTCACCTGCTTTCCCTTTGTTACCACCTCTGTTCACTCATCCATCCAAGTCAAGTCTGATCTTCCTGAGCACAGAAACCTTCTCCAAGGCTGCTCCTACCTACCCACTGGGGGGGGTAGCTCCCCTTATAGCTCCACTGTAAGGACTTTCCAAAGAAAGCAATATATTTTAAGGCTCCACATATTTTATGAAGTCTCCCCAAGCCGGTTGTCCAGTCTTCTGCCAGCTTCATCCAGCCGTAAGGTATTTCTACGTTGACACCACCACCTATCTCCTCCAAAGTCCTGCCAGGCACTGCAACCTTTTTTTTTTTCCTTTTCCTGGATGGGAGCAATGGCAGCTGAACTGAGCAGGGCTTGAACCTATTTGCCTTCTAGATACAACTTCATTTGAAGGTGGTTGTCCTCATCCTGCCCTGGCCCTAGCTGTGTTTTTGCAGAACATAACCAAAGGTGCACAATATAGAATGAATTTTCTGCCTGCCCACTCTTTGATCCCAGTTTCCTGGCTTTACTTTGGCATGGTCTCTGTATGTGTGTTTGGTATCCACTCTCTTAGCTCACAAAGTAATGTAGCAAGAATGTATGCCCTTAACCTAGCACTGACATTCAGATAATCTGCAGGTTTAAAGAACTCTCTGTCACTGACCTGGGAACATATTTGATTCTCTGAAATCAACAAGGTTTTGAGTTCAAGCCAAAACTAGCAGGACAGAAAACAGGTCTAATTTCAGATGCATTCCCCGTGGCTCTGCATCTCCAAGATGGCTGCTGATGAAATTACATGGGAACAGAAAGAAAACTGTAAGATAATAAAGGGCTAAAATTCTTCCCTTATTTCATGGCAAAGTGAGGGGCACTGGCAGGGCTATGTACAGAGCCACGAGTTGATCTGGCCAGAGGCTTAAGGGCAGGAGTAAAGTTGCAGTAAAAAAGGAAGTTCTACAGAAGAAATTCAACCCTAAAGCAAAATCCACTGATATAACAAAGAACAAATTTGCCCATTAAGATTCTTTCAGTAAAAACCCAGTAAAGATACCTTTATAAAAATTGAGCCCCTGTATCAAAACAAGTAACTGAGCACTCTTGCTGCCATAAACTGTGCTTCATAAGTTAGGGCAGTGGAAGATATCACCCAGAAAAAATATCAAGAAGCTTTACAAGCCTTGGTGCCTAGGCAATAAACACTGTCTCCACCCCTCCCACCCACCCACATCCCATCCCCAGCCATGCACAGTGTGATTTCCACCTTGGTTTCAAACCAAGAGAGAGAGAAATGTATCCTGTCAGGGCAAGAGTTGCATAATCCTTCAGCTCTGGACAAGGAGGAGAGGGAAGAAAGAAATCAGCAGAAGCAGAGGCGAAGGAGGAACAGAGGAAAGTCTCACATTTCCATGGAGGGATTTGACCAGCAATCAGCTATGTGGAGAATCACTCTTCTGTGGGGCAGTATTCTTCTCCTGCCTCACATGTCTGGGACATGCTGTGAGAACCTTATCTGCTTTGCATATGCACACTGGTCTGGGGGACATCCTTGGGAGTGGCAGGGCAACAGAAAAAGGACAGAAAGAGTGTTTTCCCAGCGGAACTTCATTTCTCATATGCCTGAGATTTCACTTGATTTTCGTGTGCCCTCCTCACCATGCTCCCCCTACTACCTGGCTTTCACTTTAATGCCTTTGGTATAGGCTGTATATTTCTGCAAGGACTCAGGTCAGATAACCCTGCCAGCTTTCCGCACGTGTTTAACTCTGACCTGCCAAGATCTCATATGTCCTACTGTGCTCCAGAATATATTTCTTACTGGGCTTTGCTTTTTCCCCAGTAAGAAGTTGACATTAAAATCTTTAGTAGGCAAAGTTAGATGCCTTTACAAACCAGGCAAAAATGAGTCCAAGGTATCTACTGTAGGTGCTCTTTGTAAAGCAGTGTGTTAATTCTGGCTTAGCTGGCTATGTGCTCCCTACAGTAGAAGTTACAGTGGGAAATACATCAGTGGTTCTTACATGTTTTTCCTCAAACCGTATGTAATATGGAATGCAAAAGCTTAGTTTTAAAGCCTTTTCTAGTGGGAGTGCCTATTCTCCTTGGCTGATAGAGCTTTCATTCAAATACGGCTTTTGGTGTTTATTTCCTACTGTTGCCTTTCACATGAAGCTTTGCGAGGTGGTATAGCTGCTGGCTTTAGTAGGCTGTCCCTCCTTTATGCCAGTGCTTTTTGTAGCTTCATCAGAAGGTAATCCAGCCTAGCTCTAGGAATCCTAGAACAACAGCCTCAGAGAGACTGTCTCATACTTTTGTAGCTCAGAAGGCAAAGACAGGAGATATACTAGCAAAGGGATGTAAGGAAATGTCCCAGAGTAGAGAATGTGCCCAAGCAACATTAGGAGCAAGGGAAGTTTGGGAAGTTCAAGCAGTTTGTCTTTATTGCACATCCTTGTCCTATGTTGTTGGCACCTACTATCAGCTCCCCTGATATTAGCAGCAGATGGACTACTCAAGGTAGCTTGACAGCACTCAAATGTGAAAGCATTCAAGGCTCATGGCCAACAAGACTTTGACTCTCTCTTGCCAGAGTGTTGAGCTCCAGGTCAGAGCTGCTAGCAGTTCAAATCCATGAATATCACCATTCCACTGCTGTTCTGATCTTTTCAGGCCCTGCCCTCCTACTGTAAAAGGTGCTGCTAGCTGACTCAGTCTAGAGACAGTAAGCAGTAGGATTCTGGGATAAGAGATTGCAGATCTCCTTGAATGTTGGCTTTTCTGCAGAGCTCTTTATCTTAGGCAACTCAGGTTACTAATTTAATTTCTTCCATGTTTATATTGACTTTCAGCTCTGTATGCAGTAAGTGTCTCCTTTTATATGTGCATGCAGCATGTAGTGTAGACTCAGTGGTAATGCTTATATTACCAATTAGATATAAACCGTGTGCTCTGGCCCCACTGGGATTGTGACAGTGGAATGAAGCAACAAGAAGTCATATAAATTAATCCAAATCTCACAGTCAAAACCCATCCTCTTGTAAAATCCACTTCATCACCTGGCTTTTTCTTTTTTTTTTTTTTAAGAAATAATGTTATGGTAATATCATCTCAGCTCTACTACCACTCCTTAGAGACAGTGTGCCTCCAGCATAGCAGAAAACAAGCAGTCCCAATCAACATGACAATAACATTGCAAAGCAAAATTGGGAGTGAGAATCTGATCACTCAGACCCTCTCTCAGCTTGGCTTGTTTCACTGCACAAGCTTCCAGGTGAGGAGGATATTTTCAAGGTTGACAGGGGGGTGGATAGTGCATGAATTCTGCTTTTACCGAACAGTAAGGCTAGAAGGTATGCCCTCCCTTGAGCCCTTTTTTAATCAGGTACTGAATCCTGCTTCAGCCTGCACAGGTCCTTCCTTCTAGGTAGTGCCACTGATATTTTACTCCTCTAGAAAACATTCTGAAAATACACCCTGAACTATGGCCAAACTGTGCCTGCAGGTCACTCTTCCTGTTGGAAACCCATATGAAGTGGCTTTTATTGAGATCTCAGTCCTGGAAGCCAACTCAGAGTTTCAGAAGAAAGTCCAAATCAAGCGTGCAGACAAAAAGACTTTAATGCAGACAGACAAACCTGTGTACAAACCTGGAGAAGTTGGTACGGATTAATGCCATGTCTCATGAAAGGAGAAACAGCCACAAAATACAGGGCAGCCACTAGCCCTTTGGGTGGGGCCTGTACTGCCGCCATGTCCTTCCAAGGCTATTCCTGGTTTGCGGAACTTGGGGACACCTCTAATGCACAATAGCAAGGCACAGGTTTTCCCTAATAACTAGCCATGCTCAGACAGTGTGCCAGTGTGAGCAGGGCTTTTGTGTTTTGGCAGAAGCACAAGAAAAGGCCCACACAACACTGTGCAGTATTCAGGATTGCTCCAGACAAAGCTGTGGTCTGTGATTGCCATGAAAGCCATCCTTCTCTCCCAGATTCCCTCAGAAGAGGACTACGGTCCTGAAGGCTAACACAGTTTAGATCACTTCAGTGTGTAGCTGTTTGTTCCCCATGTCTTTCCACATGCTTTGTTGTCTTTCTTGGCACTATTGCAGGCCTCAATGCAGGTTCAGTATCCAGAAAAATGTTGTTTCACCCCAGTGCAGTCAGCCGTCCCAGAAACTCCACTCAACCCCTCCTATTACTGTTCTTTGTTTGTTTGTTTATTTGTTTTTCTAGCAGGTTGCCAGCTCATTGCAGGCTTTGAATAGGCCCAGGAGCATCTGGCTCTAGTTTCTGCCCATACACTCTTGCACATTGACATATCCATCCCTATTAACAGCCTTGATTTCATTTCAGCCAGTCCTGTTATTCTTTTGTTCTACAATCAATTTGCGAATTGTCACTTTAGATCAGAAATTAATTACCAGCAATGAGATGGCAAGTAAAGGGGAGAGAAACCTTAGTAAGTCTGAAAATTCTAGGGGCTGCTTCTGTGATTTTTGGTTTAGAGTTTGGCCCAGCTAATCATCTGTTGACAGCTAGTCTCAGTCTTGGTTTTTGTTCTTACAAACGGTATTGGGCAATGCAGATACTGCTCATGATGTTGGGTCACAGGCAGTCCCAGGGAACTGCTTAAGGAAGACTCATCAGTGGCTGGGATACAAATGGGCTGAGGGTGGAAAGGATCTGTGACTTAACAGAAAGCATTCGACCAGTAACTGTTATTTCCTTCCCACAGCACCGCCTAGTGGAACTAAGGGTAAAAAGCACCTACTTTATTGAAAGTCTTGGCTGTCCCTTGTCGAAGACAAAGGTTTGGAGAAGATTGAGGGGAAGATACGGATGCAGAAAGCCAATTACCTCGGAATGAATGGGAATAACCCTTGGTTTCTTGTTGTTGCTTTAGTGTCTGTACAAATTTAGCAGTGCAGTGTTGTGATAACAATCTCAGCTTGGCCTCTGCAGTAAATGATCAGTGCCAGTGAGAACCAGTCAGCTGCCCAGCCAACTTTTCTAGAGTGGTCAAAGTACTTTCAGTCCCTCTAGCCTGTGAATTAAAGTTATGAAAATCCTACTTCCTCCAAGGAGATTTGTAATATTTAACATACAGAAAATAAAAGTTTGATCGGTTAGTGCTGTAGTTACACAGCTACTTGAAAGAGCTGCTCTTCCTAAAACAGCTCTCAGGATATTGACCTTCAAATCTGTTAGTTTTAATATGAAAGATAAAATATGGACTGCAACCACCTGAGCTGAGGAAAGATACCGGAAAGAAGTATGTTTGTAACAACCCATACAGAGAGGTCTCACTGGGAGAACCGTCTGTCACGAACTGACTATGGCTATCAATAAAGCCTCAAAAAGCCCTTACAACTCCATGGCCTCTGCTCACCACTGAACATCTTAACATCCTCATTCCTATAAGGTGCATCATGGTCTCTTGCACAAAGTCCTGAACTAATTTCCCAAGACTTTTCCAGGGATTCAAGACATCATAATCCACAGTAATCACTCTCAAGTAGATCATGACTTAGGCAGCATGTGCTGTCAGTGTTGCCCCGCTCCACAGTGACCTGAGGGCTGTGCCAGATCAGGTCACCACAGGGAGCTAGCAGTAGCGCTAGTTGTGCCAGCAGAGAGCAGTTTCACATCTAGTGGAATGTCTTTTTCTTTACACTTTCAAGCTTTTACAAAGTTCCTTTCCTTTAGGTTTTCACTTGTAAGGCTCCCTAGGGATCCTTGTGTTGTCCATCAAATCAGTGGAGTTTCCTGCATGGGCTTCCAGAGTGTAGGTGTCTATGAGCCAGCAACCCTTTGGGCAGGGTTGAGTCTTTCTTGGGAGCACTGCAGCAGCATGCATGTTCATAGGTATCATACCACTGAGGTCCGAATCAAACAGACAGTGTGAGTTTACGTGAGAGAGCAGCTAGAATGTATTGAACTCCATCTGGGGGAAAGTGAAGTAGCAGTGGAGAGCTTGAGGGCGAGAATCAAGGGGCAGGCTTGTATGAATGACACTGTTGTGGTGTGTACTACAGGCCCCCAATCAAGAGGAGGAGATTGATGAGGCCTTCCATAAGCAACTGGAAGTAGCGTCACGATCCCAGGCGCTGGTGATTATGGGGGACTTCAGTTATCCAGATATTTGCTGGACAAGCAACATGGCCAGGAACACATGGTCCAGACGGTTCCTGCAACGTGTTGAAGACAACTTTCTGATGCAAGTGGTGGAGGAACCGACAAGGGAAGGGGTGTTGCTGGACCTTATTCTCACTAATAAGGAAGGGCTTGTTAAGGAAGTAAAGGTCGGGGGCAGCTTGAGTTGTAGTGACCATGAGACGGTGGAGTTCAAGATCTTGAGTGGAAGAATCAAAGCAAAAAGTAGGATTGTTACCCTGGACTTTAGGAGAGCCAACTTTGATCTCTTCTGGGACCTACTTGGAGCTATCCTGAGGGCTAGGGTGTTAGAAGGTAAGGGGGCCTGTGAGAGCTGGTCAGCATTTAAACAGCTCTTCTTCCAAGCTCAGGATCAGTGCATCCCTGTGAGCAAGAAATCAGGAAAGGGTGGCAGGAGACCTGTGTGGATGAGGAAGGAGCTCATGCGCAAACTCAAAGGGAAGAAGGAGGTCCATGAAATGTGGAAAAAGAGTCTGACCACTTGGGAAGAATATAGAAATGTTGTCAGGTCCTGCAGGGATGCGATGAGGAAGGCTAAAGCCCGCCTGGAATTGAATCTGGCAAAGGTGATAAAGGATAATAAAAAAGGCTTTTTTAAGTATGTTAACAGTAAAAGGAAGACTAGGGAGAATGTGGGTCCCCTACTAAGTGAGGGGGGTGCCCTGGTAACAGGGGATGCTGAGAAGGCGGAGATACTGAACAACTTCTTTGCTTCTGTCTTCAGTGAAAAAGCTCTCCCTGAGGAATCCCAGACCCTGGAGGTTAGTGAGAGGGGCTGGGGAATGGAAGACTTCCCTTTAGTGAGGGAAGAGGCGGTCCGAGAACGCCTAGGCAACACCAATGTTCGTAAATCCATGGGACCCGATGGGGTGCATCCATGAGTGCTGAGGGAGCTGGCGGAGGTGACTGCTGAACCACTCTCTATCATCTTTGAGAGGCCTTGGAGAATGGGGGAGGTGCCTGAAGACTGGAGGATAGCCAATGTCACTCCGGTCTTCAAAAAGGGCAAGAAGGAAGATCCAGGTAATTACAGGCCAGTCAGCCTCACATCTGTCCTTGGAAAGGTGATGGAACAGCTTGTGCTGGCTGCCATCTCCAGACAATTGGAAGAAAAGGAGGTTATCAGGAGTAGTCAGCATGGGTTCACCAGGGGGAGGTCATGCTTGACCAACTTGGTAGCCTTCTATGATGTTGTCACTGGCTGGGTGGATGTGGGGAGAGCAGTAGATATAGTCTACCTTGATTTCAGCAAGGCGTTTGATACTGTCTCCCATGACATCCTTATAACAAAGCTGAGGAAGTGTGGGATAGATGAGTGGACAGTGAGGTGGGTTGACAGCTGGCTGACTGACAGAGCACAGAGGGTTGTCGTTGGCGGTGCAGAGTCCGGTTGGAGACCTGTAACTAGCAGTTTTCCTCAGGGGTCGGTGCTGGGTCCGGTCTTGTTCAACATCTTCATCAATGACCTTGATGAGGGGATAGTGGCCACCCTCAGCAAGTTTGCTGATGATACGAAGTTGGGAGGATTGGCTGACACGCCTGAAGGCTGTGCTGCCATTCAGCGAGACCTGGACAGGCTGGAGAGCTGGGCGGTAAGAAACCAGATGAGGTTTAACAAAAGCAAGTGTAGAGTCTTGCACCTAGGGAGGAATAATTGCATGCAGCGGTACAGGTTGGGGGATGATCTGCTGGAGAGGAGCTCTGCAGAGAGGGACCTGGGTGTCCTGGTGGATGACAGGTTGGCCATGAGCCAGCCGTGTGCCCTTGTGGCCAGAAAGGCCAATGGCGTTCTGGGCTGCATGAAAAAGAGCATGGCCAGCAGGTCGAGGGAGGTGATCCTCCCCCTCTACTCTGCCCTGGTAAGGCCTCATCTGGAGCACTGTGTCCAGTTCTGGGCTCCCCAGTACAAAAAAGACAGGGATCTCTTGGAAAGAGTCCAGCGGAGGGCCACAAAGATGGTGAAGGGCCTGGAGCATCTCCCCTATGAAGAAAGGCTAAGTGAACTGGGTCTGTTTAGCCTTGAGAAAAGAAGACTGAGAGGGGACCTGATCCAGGTCTATAAATATCTAAGTTGTGGGGGGCAAAGTGGCGAGGCCAGACTCTTTTCAGCAGTGTGTGGAGACAGGACAAGGGGAAACGGCCAGAAACTAGAGCATAGGAAGTTCCGCACAAATGTGTGCAACTTATGTGCAACAAATGTGAGGGTGACAGAGCACTGGAACAGGCTGCCCAGGGAGATTGTGGAGTCTCCTTCCCTGGAGATATTCAAAACCCACCTGGACACCTACCTGTGCGACCTGGTGGAGGGAACCTACTTTGGCAGGGGGGTTGGACTCGATGATCTCTGGAGGTCCCTTCCAACTCCTACAATTCTGTGATTCTGTGATCCTGTGATTCTTCCAGTTACAGGACGAGCTTTAGCAGTATGTTTGCTCCCCTACAAGCTGGTTTGGTCAGTGCAGCTCTGACAGTTTGACAGAGATGGGCTAGAACTTTTGTTTCTCCTGGTTACAATAGAAACATGGACCAGGACGGGCTCTTCGTTCTTAAGCATCACTTCAGGAAAGTCCTTCGGAATACAGAGCGACTCAGAAGAACCACTGATAATCCAGGCCCTGCCTGTGTAACATTAATAAATGACACCTCATCAGATTTATCCCAGCATCCTAGAGATATGAACTTAATCACACAGAGGTAGGTTTCCTCTCTTCCAAAATTTTATAAACTATTCTTTAGAAGAAAATGTTTTCTACTCCCTTGCCAAAAGCACTGACACATATTCACTTACTAAACAACTGCAGTCAGGTAGACTCAACATGACAAGACAGCAGACAGTAAACTGAGTGATGGAGGCAAGGGAAAATGCTGCCTTCTAGCAACTGCTGTGAGAATGAAAGGACGATGAAAGTGAACAATTGTGGGTGGGACTGTATTAAGTAAAGTCGGAGCTTTTGGGAACTGTTTGGCAGAAACCTCCTGGTAGACTTGTCATTCTAAGAGGCATATGTAGCAGGCACTGTTGCCACATAAGTGTTAAATGAATCCTAATATCGCATGGAGAAACTACACTTTCCTATGGGTCTATTCCTTACCTTGTTCCATCCAATCCTTCTGCCTTTGCTCAGACACGTGATACCTACGTGCACCTCCTGCTTTTTTTAGGAGTGGAGTTCAACACCAGTGAAAATTGCAAGGTCACTTTTGATATCACAACTCTCCAATTCTGGGGACAAGCTACTACTATCAGCAAGGAGCTCCCTAATAAGGAAATGTAAGTGAACAGAGCAAAACAATGGAATGTTCAGCTTAGTAAGAGGGCAGGACAGAAATACTGTGAGGTCCCCTTGCTCTGAGCTTCCCCAAGCTGGTAGTGCTGAATTCTGTCCTGGTCTCTCCACTGATGTCTCTACCACAAGATAATCCAAAAGTGTGACCACAAGATAGGTACATGGTTTGCCCAGGTGGGATAGCTTCTGCATAACTGGGGAGGCATTGGAAGAGTTAGAGGTCATGCTGAGAGTCCCTTTTCGGAAAGAGGAACTGAGCCTTGTAATGGCAGTCAGATTTTCAGTTCTGGGGCCTGCAGTTCTCTGACTGTTTCCTGCACTGTTACAGATGGAACTCAAAAGTGCCAGTGGGACCCACCTAAAGAAGCGCAAGGTGATTCTTACAGTGTCCTATGGTAGCAAGAAGCAGACCAAGACCTACTTCACAGACGACATTGGGGTGGCCTCTTTCACCTTATAGACTTCAGCATGGGACAATAGCACTGAAGTTCTATTACAGATTAAGGCCAGTAATCACATTGAATTTGGCTAGTACTAAGAAATGCATCCCTCAGACTTGCAGTCTATGTCACTGTCTTGGTATAGCCAGAGAGATGAAAGCATGGAGCAGCGAAATGACGTATCTAGGGCAAGAGAAATGGCCCATTGCAGAGCCAGTATTCTGGCCGCTGATGCTACACACAGTCCCTGAGCAGAGAGGAGACATGTTGGCAGGTGAGGCAGTGAACAGACACTCCATGATGTTTTAACTGAGATCTGTCTACGTAGCACCCCTGTCTGAGGTAGAAAGGGCTCTGTGAGGCTGGTCAGTGACAAAAGGTAGAAGAAGGACTACTAGGAGCCATGGAGTGGGAAGATAGGAAAAGAGTCAGGAGAGAATCATCTGAAAATATATGTGGAGAAGAAAAGGTCAGTGACCAGTTTGCGCTATATCATCCTCATAGCACAAGAACTACAAGAAACCTTGGATATATGAGGCAGAAAACTTAGGAGAGAAAGAAGAAAGGCTAGTAAGAAACCAGTTGCTGCGAGTCAGTCTGGATCACAGCATGTAACCAGGATGGGAGGAGCAGAGTGGAAGCTAAAGATGGCTACCACCTCTGAGGAACTGATAGAGAAAAGTTCTACATCTGCTTTCATTGAACCGCAGAATCACAGAATTGTTGGGTTTGGAAGGGATCTCTGGAGATTGTCTGGTTCATAGTCCAATCCACCTGCTCAAGCAGGTTCCCTAGAGTAGATCGCAGAGGAAAGTGTCCAAGCAGTTTCTGAATATCGACAGGGAAGGAGACTCCACAGTGTCTCTGGGCATCCTGTTCCAGTGCTCTGTCACCCTCAAAGAAGTTTTTCCTATTTGAAAGGAAGTCTCTTGTCTACTTCTAGAGGTAGGTTTTTAATGCCTGTCATATCTACACTTCTAGCAAGTCTTTTCTATTTATCATAGTGTATATAGTATCTCCTATGGTGGATCTCAGACTTGTGGAAAGTCTATACAATATTAGCGTTATAGTTGCAGTGCAGATAGATCATAGGCTAAAGACAAGCAAGGCTACCCCTTGTTGTTCCCTGCCACTCCTACACCATGGAACAGGGCTAGTACTAAAAGAAAAACGGTGTGTTAAGTGGAATAACAAAGAACAGTGAAATACTTTATCAGAGTAGATCTAGGCTGATACTTTCCCCACATGTAACATAGAGAAGCAGAGTTCAATGGTTTGATCCAGGTGTCATCCAAAATCCAGGAAGAAAACTCTCTAACTCCAATGTGGTGTTAGAAAGCAGCATTCCTTTATTCCTCACAGTACATACCAGGCAAAGTGAAAAGCAAGCAAGCTCTTTCAGAGTTCAGGTTCTACATTTAAACAGTTAAGACATACATATGCGGTACATTGGCGTACATAATCATTCTTTTTCAACGACTCATTAATACATACTAATGTCCCTTTGGGCATGCTCAGTGGTATCTAGGGCCAGTCCACCACTTGACCATCCACCCAGTCAAGTGCCCACCTCCTCCTTCCCCATTTTCCACCATCAGCTTAATCACTGAGACCTTTGACTAGCTTTTCCCCAATTTGGAAATTTTCCATTGCTTATTAGGCCATAGTGAGCAACATTTAAAACAATATATGTGGAATCTGAGGAAGATGCCCTTGCACGTTTTGAGGCAAAAGATAAAAGTATTCTACTGTGACTCCAGCACTTCTCATGAGGAAAAATCATCGAGGCAGAAGATAAAAGTATTCTATTTTGTTCCCGGTGCAAAATTATTGAGGAAAAACAAGACTAATTAGTACTAATGTGCTAATCCCTATTTCTAAACAAACCAACCTATATCAACATCCTCTTGAAAAAGCAATCTTTTATTTGGCTTCTCCACACCCTTGCAACTCATCCTGGCTCTCAATTGAGGTGCCATCCTGCAGCTGGGTTGTGGGAATGTCACTTTTCCCTAGCACTGAAACCTGCTGTTACAAATCCTTTGTGGGGGAGGAGAAAGGGGAATGCATTCAGAGTTCAGCAGAGGGTGGGAATTAGCTGCACAGAGGACTTTAAGGCAGTATGGCTGAGAATTGAGACCTGCAAGAACGGATACCACCCCAGGCACTTCCTTTGTGCAGGAATGAGACCAGCACAGTTGTCTCTGCTGGCCTGGAGTTCTTGGCTGGGAAAACTTCTACCTTTCTCTTCTCATGGCAACCCTCCTATTCTCTATTTTGTGGTAGTTGCAGGGTGTGGTCAAAGAAGGACTGGGATTGAGCTCTGCAATCATCACAGCTCTCATACACTCTGGGGTGTCACACACTGCGAGTATCACCAGACAGGACACATGATGCATGTGAAGTCTCTCTGCAGACAGTACTTAGCACTCTGTCTTTGTTCACTTAGGAGTGCATTACCTGTTTTCTCCCTGTATGTTCTATTTCATTCCTTCCCTGCATACATCAAGGCTATGTTCCTTCCTGTATGGGAACTGTCGAATCACAGCCTGAACCTCTGATTGACCACCTGAGGCAAGCATTGAGTCAGCCACGGGAGCACAGGTGAAGGCAATTCACCTGTGTGACCAGAAGGGGTGGAGCCAGGCTCCTCCTATCCTAGACCCCAGTTAAGGGCTGACTGATACTGAGGAAGGATCTCTCTCTGGAGATTGCTCCTTGTGGAGTTTCCTGTGAGCCTACAACACCAGTGAGCACTTTCATTTATCTCTGATTATCTTTTCCAACATAGTAATCTTACTAAGCCTAACTTCTCTGTATACTTATTGATCGTCTAATACTTTACAACATCTGTATACTTATTAACCTTACACCTCCCCATAATCTCTGCTAACAATTGATGTGCTTTCATTTGTATCCTAGGACACAGTTGTATAGAGAGCTCTAAAATGTATGATAGACCTGGTCAATGCTGATATGGGCATTTCCAATAGCTACAGCCTGGCACTAGCTGCAAATGTATTTGCAGTAGCAGATGATAAGGCACTGAAGCAGAAAATCCTCAAAATCCCCCTTTTGAAGGGGCCCTGCAGGAGAGCTGGGGAGGAAGAACTTTTTAGAAGGACACATAGTGACAAGATGAGGGGAAATGGCTTTAAAATGGAAGAAGGTGGATTTAGCCTAGATATTAGGAAGATATTCTTTAGTGTGAGGGTGGTGAGATGCTGGAACAGGCTGCCCAGAGAGGTTGTGGATGCTCTCTCCCTGGAAGCATTCAAGGCCAGGCTGGATGAAGCTTTGAGCAACCTGGTCTAGAGGGAGATGTCCCTGCCTATAGCAGGGGAGTTAGAACTAGATGATCTTAAAGGTCACTTCCAACCCAAACCATTCTGTGATATGATATGACTGGGGAAGGCTGCCACAATGTCAGGTACAAGAGACTGTGGGGCAGTAGAAAGGGCTGTTATCAGGATTGTATGGAGAGCCCAGGGCTCAATGACCAAGGGAATGTGAGCAGAGTGGGGGCACTGACAGAGCTCTGGGGGGAGCCCAAGGCTTGGATAGCCTGTTTGTCAAGCTGCCATATGCTATACCCAGATTTCCCGTAGGTGCCCAAAAGTAGTTAAAATAGTTAAAAAACTGTTCTCAACTGGATGGAAGCTACAAGGTCCCAGAGGGATGAATCAGGAGGTAGTCCTACCTCATTATCATGCCATTCACCACAAGTTTTCCCAAGATCTGTGAGTCTCATCCCTTTCCATGATTAGGTCTTAAAATACTAGTGTTGTGAAGGTCCTAGGAATGACTGCTGACACTTCTAAATCCTCCTACCTCCTGGTTAGATGTCACATCATTCTCCTCTGGTTTACTCTTTCCTGATCTAGGAAAAACTGTGATACAGCAGAAGGAAGATGTGGTATTCCATACTCTGCCTAGAGAAGGAAACTCCAGAAGCCTTCCAAGGAATTTATTCTCGAAGGCTCATCATAATTAAAAGAGAAATTGGGGAAGCACAAATATTTATCACAGTTCAGGAGCAAGTATGCTTACAGGAGGAACCTGGGAAGGAAAGGCAGATTCTACCAGCTAAGTCTCAAAGCTGGACTGAAGTATCTGTGGAGATCATGTCTCAGAAGTAACAATAGTTACTGTTCCCTGGATTCTTGCTGCACCTACACTGGGAACCATGTGACCATTAACATGGTCTTGAAGCAAGTTGAGGTGCTGACTGGATAAAGACCATGGTAGAGACGCAGGAAGAGGTGAGGCCACGAGACTGTGTTGAACTGGAATGGGAATAGTGGCAGATGTCCCTTAAGCAGGACTGTATGCAGAACTGTGATCATTCTTGTAGGCAGATAAACATGTTTTTTTTCTTCCCAAGCAATCTTTACATTCAGAGTCTCTTTGACACCACACAAAAGTCTTCACCTTGCCCCTTCCCACCTTGAGAACTTCCTTGGCTGCATGAACGTTTTGCCCATGTTCTCACAAGGTCAAATATTCTCAAACATTTCTGCTTCTTCCTTCTGGAATCTTTCTGGCTTCCCCCCCTATTTTCAGCTAAAGAAACTGCCCTTAGTGAAGGAAGTTGAAAGTGAAGCTGACAGAATCATTCTCTATCCAGAGGAAATGAGTGAAATTTAGCTTATTATGAAGACTGTAGACAGGCAGATAGCCTTTAGCTTTCTCATGTATTTTTGTTCCATTAGTATTTTAAGCATTAAAAGCTATTATCTCTGTATAGCAGCCAAATTCCACCTGGACTGCCACAAGTCCACAGGGCCAGATGAGATCCATCCAAGAGTGCTGAGGGAACTGGCAGAGGTGATAGCCAAGCTGCTTTCCATCATCTATCATCATTCCTGGTCAACTGGAGAAGTCCCAGAAGACCAGAGACTTGCCAGCGTGACTCCCATCTACAAGAAGGGTTGTAAGGAGGATCCAGGGAACTACAGGCCTGTCAGCCTGACCTTGGTGTAAGGGAAGGTTATGGAGTAGATTGTCTTGAGGGAGATCACACAACATGTGCGGGACAACAGGAGGATCAGGCCTAGCCAGCATGGGTTTGTGAAGGGCAGGTCCTGCTTGACCAACCTGATCTCCTTCTATGATCTAGTGACCTGCCTGGTGGATGAGGGAAAGGATGTTGATGTGGCCTACCTTGACTTCAGCAAAGCCTTTGACACTGTCTCCCACACTGTTTCCCAGGAGAAGCTGGCAGCCCATGGCTTGGACTGGTATACTCTTTATTGGGTAAAGAACTGGCTGGAGGGCTGGGCCCAGAAAGCGGTGGTGAATGGAGTTAAATCCAGCTGGTGACTGGTCATGAGTGGTGTCCCCCAGGGTCAGTGCTAGGGCCTGTCCTGTTCAATACCTTTATTGATGACCTGGATGAGGGCATTGAATGCACCCTCAGTAAGTTTGCAGATGACACCAAGTTGGCCAGAAGAGTCGATCTGCTTGGAGGTAGCAAGACCCTACAGAAGGATCTAGGCAAGCTGGATAGCTGCGCTGAAGCCAGCGGGATGAGGTTCAACAAAACCAAGTGCCCGGTCTTACACTTTGGCCACAACAACCTGAGACAACGTTACTGTCTTGGGGCAGAGTGGCTGGAAGACTGTGTAGAGGAGATGGACCTGGGGATATTGGTCAGTGCTCAGCTGAACATGAGCCAGCAGCATCCTCAGTTGGCCAAGAAGGCCAATGGCATCCTGGCCTGTATCAGACACAGTTAGCAGGAGCAGGGAAGTAATTGTACTTCCATATTCAGCACTGGTGAGGCTGCATTTCAAGTACTGTATTCAGTTTTGGGCCCCTCACTGTAAGAAAGACATTGAGGCCCTGCAGTGTGTTCAGAGAAGGGAAACAAAGCTGGTGAGGGGTCTGGAGCACAGGCCTTATGAGGAGCAACCGAGGAAGTTGGGATTGTTTAGTCTGGAGGAAGCTCAGGGGAGACCTTATTGCTCACAATAACTTCCTGAAGGGAAGTTGTAGCGACCTGGGGGTCAGTCTTTTCTCTCATGTAACTAATGATAGGACTAGAGGGAATGGCCTCAAGTTGCACCAGGGGAGATTCAGTTTGGATGTTAGGAAATACTACTTCTCCGAAAGAGTGATCAGGTGCTGGAATGGGCTGCCCAGGGAGGTGGTAGAGTCACCGATCCTGGAGGTGTTCAAAGAACAATTAGACATGTTGAGGGACATTGTTTACAGAGAACTCATCATGATAGATGATTGGACTGGATGATTCTGTAGGTCTTTTCCAACTTTGGTGATTCTGTGATTTGCTGACTTGGAGAAGTACGTAAGCTTGTGGCAATTTAGCTATAGAGCCTGCATACGTGGCCACTTAAGTGAAATGAAGCTAATTCTGATTATAAGACTACATCTCTTGGCACTGTTCTGAGACTGTTGAAAGCAGTGTCTTTCAACATATTATATTCAGTGTCTGATTAAAACTGGAATGATTGGAGTATCCATCCAGTAAATTCAAGCTAGCCTGAATTCTTAGAAAGCCTTTAAATGGCATGAAGGTAGAGGAGTGCATCCAAGATTGCCAAGATCACTCTAAATTAAAATAGATGGTTGCATGAGCTGCAGGTCTCACTCCACAGCTTCATTAGTCAATAGTTTAACAACAACTCCAGCCTTTCTCTATCTGCATGCATACATAAACAACACCAGAAACAAGATCTGGCATGATTTTAAAATCTTCTGAATTTCTAAGGAGCACTTCTAATATTCTGCGATTCCTCATCCTCATATTCCAATCAACTGAGCTAAGTCTCATAGAATCACAGACTCATGTTTGAATTGAAAGTGAGGAAGTTGATTGGTATCACATGGATGCATTAGACCTGCAGAAGGGCTTGTTTTGTTACATCTGCAGCACAGAAAAGACAGCACAAAGATTGCAGCTCAGACTGCATACTAGCAGAAGACAAAACCCACTGAACAGCAACTTAACTAACTACCGTTGTTCAGCAGATATTCATCCACATCTTAGATATGTCTGCTTCATGATGAGGATTGTGTGAGACTACAGAATAAGAGTTAATGCAATGAGACTGCATATAAGCAGGTTGCAAAGCATGTGAAGGAGATTAAAGAAGAGCTGGCTGGGAATGCGAGATTGGTTGGGAACAGTAGCGCTGTATTTAGTTACTCAATGCACATTGACTGTGGATTTGATGTCTTTCATGAATTACTTTGACTCAAAACAGGAGATGGCCATGAATGTGAAGTAAAAGATATCTTTTTAAGATGGAGTAGAAGGCAGAACAGAACAGGTACACTCCTGAGGTCTCCAAAGGAGCCTGGGTAAGAACAGGTGGAAAGGATTGTCTTAAAAGAACTTTGTTTCTGGCTGTCTTATTTGCATCTTCTGACATCAGCTGACTTGACAGCCACAGATCTATACTTTGTTGGTGCGGCAGTATGTGCAAGTGAAGGATCACAAGCCAGCTAATAACAAGGTCTATGATTACTACATGCCAGGTGAACTCAGATGCTGTGCTGCAAAAATCACATAAAAATACACTAGAAGGAATTTTATGAAGTTGTATTTCTGAAGGTACACTTTCAAGTCTAAGATAACGGTAACCCTAACATGTTTATCTTACTGCCCCTTAGAAACTATCAGGTGATGGACTTACTCTCTCTGGCTTCAAAATGATGGATTTTTCTTCGTTGTAAGATTGGAGTTATGTGGCTTCACTCCAGTCTAACTCTTCTAACAAGAGGCAAGCAAGAATTTCAGAGTACTGCTTTTGTTCACTCATTTTTTGAGAAGCAACTAAGAAATAGGGACCGTAACAAGGCGTTGGCTTGAAGGAATGACAGTAATAATTTGTCCTCCATTCTCTGGGTTCTTTTGTGGGGAGAAAATATGGAAATATGTCTGGAATCATCATTACTTCACAAAGTGAGAAATTCATAACCATACCAGAGCTATTTGGAACTTATGGCTTCACCACCTCACAAGTCCCATAACATGGGTGAATCCAGGCTAGCTGCAGCACAGAATCTTTTTTACATAGAAGTGCTTTCCTGTGTCACAACAGAGGGAAGTCAATGCCTGTAAGCTAAGGTATCACTTATCCTGAAAAAGAGGCACAATTCTGGGTTGCATTTGTCATTTTTTTGAACATTTATCTCACTAGTACATATTCTCTTCCAGAAGAAACAAATGTGATCAGCTACAATGAACAAGAACAACCCCTGCATGTAGGTGAAGGCCCAACACCTGTTTTCTCTTCATAGGTGTAGTTCTGAATAGTATGGAAAGGGAGTAAAATGCGGGCAAGGACCATCTTAAAGAAACTTTCCACCCTTAGCCTTGCTAATTGTTTCCTACCCTCAACCTGCAGTGTGAATTCTTATGTACTAGTGGTTAAATGAGGAAAGGGAGAACTGAATGTGAAGTGGAAAGCTTGAGGTGTCCAATTCATGACAGAGTTGATGTGCGTACCAGAAAACAGGCTGACTGTCCTACCACCAGTCCTGGCATTTTGTATTGAGTATACTTTTCCTCAAGTCTACACAGTTCCTATTCCTGTCATTTTTCTTCCAATTATGTAAACTTCCAGCCCTGTACGTGCAACATGCTGTCTCCAGCTTTACTGCAGGGCTGGACTTTTCAATGTCAAGCTTTTTGCAGCCTTAGACTGGCTTCCAAGCCATGACAGGAAACAGTCACCTGTTGTAAAGGCAGCAGAACCACCCTCAGATATGTGCAGTGAGAAGGTGTTAGAAAAAAAAAAAAAAAGATGCTCACCTATATTTGAAGATCTAGGCTCACAGGAAGACTCCACAAAGGAGGGTTCTCTGTCAAGAGAGTCTTCCTTAGTGGCAGTCAGCCCCTAAAATAGGTCTAAAAGTGGTGGAGCCAGGCTCCACCCTTTTTGGTTGCACAGGTGAATTGCCTTCACTTGTGCTTCCAGGGCTGACCAGGTGTTTTCTCCAGGTGCTCAATGAGTAGTTCAGGCCATGACTCAGCAGTTCCTATATACCTGTCCTGTTTCCACTCTGGGTAAAGACAATGCTTAAAACTGAGTGTTTAATCATTTTCTAAATCTGCTGCATCCCCCTATCTCTTTGTCTGCAGTCCAGAAAAATGGAGAGAAACACCTGCTTCCTAAGTCACCTTGTGGGAGACACACAGCCCTGCTTTGGGATTCCTGTCACAAGCCCCACACATCTTGGTGAAGATTCTGCTGTAGGCTTTGTGCTCAGAGGGCAGTGAGAGAGATCCCTGTCTTTGATGGCTTGGCAGTCCTATTTGGTCACAAGGCACACAAAAAACACACTGAGTTCCTAGTGGTTAGTTTTAATATTTCAGGAAAATAGACTTTTTGTCCTTTGTTGTCTCCACAGGAACAGACAATCTCTGCAGTTGCTGTGACCATCAGTCCTCTTGTTACTCCTGCTAATAGCTACTACATGGAGATGAGAAGCAAAGAGAAAATACTTGAAATAACCTCCTGAGCTGTTAGCTTCTTAAATGCCACAACTATGCCTAGTCTCTTATTAAAAGCCAGGAGACTAGAATGATCTGGCTGAGTGATTGTTCAGTGTTTTTCAGCATTTTTCTCCCAAACCAGGAAAATCATGTCTAGAAGTACCTGGGCAAAATAATTCCTTCAGCTCTGTTCTGTGTTTGCATAAAGCGTAAAACTCTACCCTGCCAGTAGCAGACTTGCACAGGAAACACCCATCAAAGCAGCTGTGATCATCACATGAGCTTCAGTCCAAGGCAAGGGAGGACTGGGTAAATTCAACACTTTGTCTGCTATACAACACAATTGTTGCTTTCAGAGAACTTTGCCAAAAACAATGGGCAAGGATATACTGCTGAGAAGGGTGAGGGGCTACAGTTTTAATTACGCTGCATTACTATCTGGAGACTGCTTCAAAGCAGGGCTTGCAGAAAGGACACAGGCCATTAAAAAATGTACAGTTGCAACTTACAACCCAAAACTGCCTGGGCCCTCCCCAGTGGAAAACTGGAATCTCCCACAATGCTCTATGGGATTATGTCAGGATACAGCATGTTCTATGCCAAGATTGTGCTTTGTCCTTCCAGGAGGGATAGTTCCAGACCTGTCCTCACCTCAGGCTGCTACTGACAAGCCATTCCCTTTCCAACTGCCAGTTATGTCATCCTACAATGGAAAATATTACATTGTCCCAGCTTCAGCTTGCTCCTTTGGCTCCCTGAATCCCTGTTTCCTACTCTGCAATGAGTGTAGCAGGGGCTCGGGAGGGAATGGAGTCTCTTTGTTAGCTCTGCCGTCTCACTCTATGTGATGCAGTCACTATGCTTAGTCCTTCCTTCCTCACTCCCATTTTGAGGCCACCAGAGTCTTTCAGCTGTCCCTCTGGCTAAAGAATTGTCCTTAGCCTAGTTCTTGATTCTCTGCTACAGACAACGGCTTATTCCTCATTCATTCTGGATATATACTCTCCACTGATTACCATCCTTCCTAGTTCAGATTGCTTACATTCTTCCCAGATATCCTCTCTCTCTCTCTCTCTCTCTCTCTCACTCAAAACCCATCATTTCATGATAACACTTTTTGAATCACATAGGGACTTGCTGCCTACCTCAGCTACAGACAGCACTATAGACAGCCAAGGCTTGCTCCTCTGCAAAAGGAAATGAGGAAGACAATTACACAAATGGACATGTGCACAAGGAATAGTGCTCAATGACTTTGCTTGGACACAGCCAGCAAACTAGGAATTCAGCTTCCAACTGCAGAGTAGGAGGGAAATCAGCAACCCACCTGGCTGGTAGTAATCATAGATTTTGATGACGGTTGATTTCAGGTTCTTCATCTTAATTATTTGTTCCAGTTGCAGAATAAATGTCTGAGACTCGTCACTGAGCTAACGGAAGGAGGGAAGGAAGAAGTCGGTGCATTTTTATCTTCCTAAGCTTGAATTCTTTCCTGTACAAAATCTCTCTCATCTATTCGAGATTCAGGATTTTGGAAATGGAGTATGTGAGGAAAAGCATATGCTAAATCTCAAAACAAAATAGGCAAGCTTCCTCTCACCGCTGTTCTGCCAATATTCTCTACCATGGCCTTGGGCTTCTCATACAGTTCCTTGTCCTCTGGCCTCCTGCTCTCACTATGCCAAACCTAATGCTGTCATTTTCATTTACCTTGTCCAGATAAATGTAGATAACATCAGCTTTCACTTCTACTTTCTTAATGATGGTTTTGCGCTCCAGCTGGGACAGGAAACAACAACAAAAAGAAATTTGTGAGCACTTCCCTTAGGGAGTCCTGACCTGAGGGACTGTTGTACTGATGGCATAACATGGAAATGGACTCTGAGTGGGACTATGTCTTTTGCATACACAAGGGTTTTATTGGCTCTATCTTCAGTAGTCCTCCTGCGGAATCCCCTGCAAGCTTCATCTCAGGGATGAACTATGCTGTCCCCACTCAGAAGAACCTCCCACTCTGGGGACAAAAGGCAGTGCATTGTATATAGGACTAATTGTTAAACATGCACCAGTAAAGACTGTTGTTATCTTATCTCACTAACAGCTAGAATGCTCTTAAATACCTGGGGGGTCTGGGAGTTGTGTGACTAAGTCAGCATTCAGTTTCATAGATGAACTGGAAAAAAACCCACCTTATTGGCTAGAACTATAGCCTCTCTAAGAAACCTTTCCTCAAAACTTCTCACAAACAAATGCTGGCATTCAGTACATCCAACAGCATATTCTTTTGGTCCAGAATACTGTCAGTGGAAGAAGGTGAACCACCTCTTGTAGCTGACCCTTGCAGGACATGTATTGAAATGAAAGTTTTTTGTTCAATGTCAGTAGCAAACGGCCCCTGCTAACATAGTTACCTCATGGCCTGAAATAAATAGTTCCCAATAGCAGCAAACATTTGGGACACATTTACCAGAGGCACTCTTTTTCTTATTCCATACACCTTACCAACATCCTGGATCCTGAAGCCAAGACAAATCCAGACAACAAGGAGACTTCCATGATCACCATGTTGGATGTGACTCTGCTGCCAGTGTAGCTGAAGAACATCAAACAGTCAGAGGGTCTGATTTAGGGGGAGTGGAGCCCTCCCAACTCCCTCTCTACCACCACATCTTGTGTGTAGGATCCTGAGCCAGGAAGCCTATCTGGGACTGAGACAAAGGCATCTATTTCTCTTCCCATCCCTTCCACCTGTCAGCTTCACCCTCTGTCCTGCCTGTGTCCAGTCCCTCCATTGCAGCCCTGAGGCTTTTCCAGCTGCAGTCTGTGTCCTGCTGGAGGAAGAAACAGTTATTAGGGTTACCTGGCAATAATGCGGACAGTGAGGACATGCATATTGGCCTGGCTACAGTTGGCCGGCTCTGTGTTGACACGCAGACTAAAGGTTACGGTGGTCTGTGGAATTGGCTCATGGTACCTCAGCACTGTCTGCGAGGTGGGGTAAAAGACAAACCAGGCACAATCTCATGCAACGAGAAGAGGCAGAATTCTCCACCTCTTCTCTCTCCCACATTCACCTCACCTCCTTACCTGAGCAAAGACACAGCTTCTGCCTTGGACCTGCACCAAGAACTGCCCTGGGATCTCTGTCAGTTCTGCATGCTGCACAAGGAGCCGTTTCTGGCGAGTGACTTGGAATGTCTTTTCAAAATCCCTCTGTGACTTCACCTTCACAAGTGCTTGGCCTGATGTGCTGAACATCCTTGCTGCATATTTTGCTAAGGCTTGCAGAGCAACAACTGTGTCCTAGAGAGGGAGAAACAGTCACCTCCCTGAAAGTATTATCTCTAATGAGGCCAGCTCAGAACAGGAAGACTTGCCCTGTCAACTTCATGTGGAAAAGTAGATGAATCCACATGGAGCTACTTGTTACCTGAGTGGAGGCAAAGCCTCCATAGGCATTCTGCTGCTGGGTCAGCCACACCACAATACCAGCTGCAGTTGTCATATCCCTTGCATGCAGTCGTGGCTTGGAGAGGTATGCCAGGAGTACATAGGCTGTCAATTCTATGTCCACTGACTGAGTACTATGCCAGAAGTCTGTGGAAGCTGGGGAGCTTGTTTTGGGACTCCAGTGTATTTGTTCTCCTACAGAAGGAAAAGGAGAGGCTGTCTGAAATGAAAGAAGCAGGGTTCTAGAAACAGGAAATAAAACTCTAACCCCATCTCCTCTCACAAGAGGATATTTTAATTCTCCAGGCTGAGGAAAAATTTTCTGATAAGTCACCCTTTATAGCTTCCTAAATAATATACTGCATTTAACATGATTCAGTTACAACACAAATGCAAGTGTAGCAGGTATATTTTTTTCCCTCATCAAGCCTCTTGCATAGGTTAGCATATTTGGTTATAAACTCTAGGCAGGCAAAATGCACAGACACATTGCTCCAGATCCTAGCAACTGAACAAGAGGTATTACCCCAACAAACAGTCAGCACCTGACTTGATGGCCTTTTCCTCCAACTTGTACAGCAGCTCCTGGGTTGTCTCATAGTCTCCAGCCAGGGCAAAAGCATAGGCCAGCACAGCTTCTGTGTATGTGTTGGTGATATTGTGAACTGCGTGCTGTAGGCAGTGGAAGGTAGTCTGCATTAACTTGCCCTGCATTCATAGAAGAGACATATGCCAAACTCTGACAGGGACAAAGCAGGTGTCAGGCTCTTTCTGGTGGTCGTTCCAGGGAGCCAGACTTTTATCTTTCTGGTGTGACTCCAGAGAAACCCATTAAATTACCACTCTCTCTTGAGAAAAAAAGGCAGTTCAATCCCATTGTGCACTGGAAACCATAGCCACCAAACGTTATTGCTCTATGCTAGTGTTACAATGCTGTCTCTTAGAACGACTGACTTAACAATTTCACCAAACACTGGGTCCCTCTTAGCAGCACCTGATCTGTTTCTGGCCTGCAGAAGGCCACTTTTATGAGTTTTTTCCCCATAGCAGGGAGCAGGCATGGGAGAGTAAAGGACAACAGCAGGTAGCATGGCTCTGCTCACCTTCAGCGGCTGACCCAACTCCAGCAGTGCTGCAGCGACATATGCCCCCAAGGAGATTTCATCATCCAAGCTGCCCTGTGGAGGGAATCCATCACCAGATGACTCTGTGAGGAGTCATCAATTGCCAGAGATACTCTGCGGGTGAGAGATTCCATCTAGGCAGAGACACACCACCATACCTGGAGCCTCTCATTAAGCATGGATTCCACAGCTCTCACATGTGTCCTCCCATACTGTGCCAGGACCTGAAGCACCTTTCGCTCTCTAGGTAGTGTTTGAAGAGCTCAGGAAGTGACTTCCAAGAAGAAGCACTTCTTATGCTTTCCCTGCCTCATACTCCGTTCTCTTTCAGGCTGGTTGCATGAGCTGTGGGAGTGACTTTCCAGGATCCCACAACCCTTTGCCACCACAATATTTGTTCCACCATTCCCCAGCTGTGCTTCCTGACTTGGCTCTCATTTACCTTCAGAGAGGAATGAAAGAGATTTCCTTTGGTGGCAAAGCAGCCACTGGGGAGCTGGTTTTGCTCCAGCCAGCGTAGGGCATCCTGGATATTCTTGTCATCTATATGGATATATTTCTTGGCTTGGCCAAAACTCTTGGCTACAAAAGCTGTCAACCTAGGAAGAGGATGAGTTGTGAGAGAAATAGAAACACAAAAACACAAAAAGAAAGAATAATGCTTCCTGAGG
This sequence comes from Pavo muticus, assembly GCA_016647715.1. NCBI lineage: Eukaryota > Metazoa > Chordata > Aves > Galliformes > Phasianidae > Pavo > Pavo muticus. The sequence goes on along the minus strand of JACDJE010000474.1, from coordinate 413,016 downwards.
CATTTGACTTTCCCAGAGGCCTTCTGATACACTGTGGGTGCTTTAAAAATGTCTCTTTCACAGGAAAGGCAAGCTAAAAGTGAAAAGTAGCTCCTCTCCCTCACCCTTGGTCCACACAGTCATGCATGTACTACTGCATTACTCGGTCATTTCACAAATGAAAAATCTCTAGTCTTCTACTTTTTTCTCTTGCACCTCATCTCCCTTGAATACCTAGAGACAGTACTGAATCTCCATTCCCTTCACTTCTCCCAGCCCAACCATCACAGTGCCAGTGCAATTCTTTGGAACTCTCATAAGCAACTCCCTCACTGGGAAAACAATTTCTCATTGCCCTTCCCTGATGTTTCTCCAGTCAGTATGTACCCCTCTTGGCTGGTTGGGCACTGCAGGCAGAACCTGGTGCTGTGTTTGGGTCCACAGAGAGAAAAAGGGATCTCCTGCCCCCTGGAATTATACCTTTGTGTTCCACTTTCCCAGCAGCTCTGCTGCCCTGCCTCACTCCTTTTTAAAGTGTCTCAAATCCCTCAGTCCATCTCCAAAACAGAGAACACACATCCTACCAGCCATTATCAGGCACATTAGCTGCTCTGGCCCAGACAGTACAAATTAAGAACAAGAATTATTCCCAGTGCTTACCAAGTGTTCCCTTCCCCATCCTGCTGCCCAAAGACACTGTATGACCCATCTCTGTGCCTATAAAGAAGCTGTGTCTGGTAGCCTGGGGAGATGGGAGCAGGGATTAATAAAGCACAGTAATTCAGAAAGGCCAACACTGACAGAATGACTGGGAGGGAGAAAGCAGTTAGTACACTGGACATGGGGGACACTGGTCGATCTGTTGTACTTGCCATTGCACAAGAATCCTGTTGCCCTCTCCTTGATCACAGGGGTCAGCTGCCTTGTCTTCTCCAGGTACTGCAACACATAGACAATGGGAGTAAACAGCACCATATTCTGCTCCCCACAGCCATGGGGCATCTGCACCAGGCGGTCCAGGTTCTGTAGTGCTAGCCCCATGATGTCACCTGTGCAACAGTATAAGAAAGAAGGCAAATTTAAGTAAAATTTTATATAATCCTCAGCTAGGCATTTGATAATAGTGTGTTATTCTAGCAAAGGAGGAAAATACTAGAGAATGGAAAGAAACAATTGAGTGCAGGATAGAGCAAGGTGACTATTTTGCATTTGTTCTTTCTTTTGGGGGATGTGATACATTCTTCTATGGAGTTCCCATGGGACTTTTTCAGTATGAAGGGCTCCAACCATAGCAAGTGCTGTTGTAAAAGGCTACGAGCAGGGCTAAAGTTGCTCAGACTGTGTCATACAGACATACAAATATTGAAGCTCTTAGACAAAGTTTGAGATGTCTCACGTTTTCAGGCAGGCCTATTCTATCTGTCCATATGTTGAGCATCAAAATATCACTAGGCCAGAAGTGGTGCTAGTCAGTTGGCATGAAGGTGTCTGTGTGTCCCTCAACCAGAAAGAAAACTCTTGTATTCTATTCCTTTATTTGAGGAATTATGCCAGGCCTGGCTTCATATCAGTTCTGTCATTGATGGTGAAGGAGTCAAGTGCAAAGAAGCATAAGGAATGGTAGGTGTGTCTGGTCCCAGTAGCCTCTCCCAGGAATTCTTTTACAGCTTAGTAATGCTGAAAAAGATTTCTCCTCTCTAGTAGCTTCTACTGTAGCAGTGAAACATAACGGAGAGTAACATAGTTTTGAGTTTTAAAGATAGTATCTACAAAAACTAGCCAGACTCCCAAAGTTCCAGATAAATTAGGCCTCCAGGCTCTGCTCCAAAGTCCTAGCCAGAAAAATGAGGATTATTCTCCTCTGCAAATTAGTTTTCCCATGAAAATCTAAGAGCTAATAAATACCTAGAAAACCTGGTGTTGTCAAATCTTACAAAGCATTGAAACTTAGTGTCCTCTCTTTTGAGCAGTGCCATTTCAAATAGATACCCTGACATTGTTACCAAGTTAGACCTTGCTCTTCTGAAATAGCAGTCAGGGAGCTACCTGACTTACTTGAGATTGAAACTGACGCGCTGGCAGATCCCTTTACTACATTATCAGGGAGGTGAATCAGCACAGGTTCTTCAGCCATGTTTCCTGATAACAATAGGGAAAAGGTTCAGTATGAAAAATCAAATCTAAAGTACTTAATCTGACAGATAACATTGGAACAGATAAATGGAACACTGCTTATATTCTTTTCATGCAGAGTGCTCTCTGTAGGCTGTCCCAGTCATCACTCCACTGCTTGGAAACTTCAGATTAGAAGTAATTTGAGAGGTGCTGGACAGGATGAGAGATCACCGAGCTTCACAACTCAATTTGCCATCCTTCACAAGTTCCACACAGATCACAGCTGATCATTACTAGTCAGGGAGACATCCTAGAGGGACTTGCAGTGCTTCAGGGACAGGGTGGTACGGCAGGAGCTCCTCATTTACTGATTATCATGCTCCAGGAACATCCAGGAGTTGCAGTGGGAAAGGAGGCAACACAGCACAGATTTGCCACCTAAACTCAGGGGCAAATTCAACAGGAAAGCAAATGTGGAAGTAATATTTCCTGTCCTTTTCTGTCCTAGTAAGAAATGAAATTTCCTATGTGAAAAATCGTTTGAAAATATTCTTTCATCAGCACTCCCCCGGTTCAGTCCTACTCTCAAGTCAATTTCTTTTCAGTCTCATTCAGAACTCATTCAGCCTGTCTACATACCTCCTCTTGGGCACAAAAGGGAGCTGTAAGACTTCTCCACTAGCACACCTTCTGGCTGCCAGGGCAGAAACAAAGGCGTGAGATGTAAAGAACAAGATAATACACAAAATCCCCAAGCAGCAGCAAAATTGCAGAGCAGTTTTAGGTCTGAATTAGGGGGTTAGTCCACAAGGTGTCAAGGACTCCGTTCTCCTCACCTTTGGCAGGGCTGCACTGAAACTGTCTGATTAAGAAATCAAAAGTAAGCCTGTGAGACAGGACTCTTTTTTCAGTAAGCATATGCAAAAATTCATGAACAGTCGGTGACTGAGCGGGAAGGGAAGGGAAGGGAAGGGAAGGGAAGGGAAGGGAAGGGAAGGGAAGGGAAGAAACACAGTTATAGCATACAAATGCAGCTCAAGAAAGAGTAACGCAAGGAGCGAATGGGCTTGACTAGGTCCTGGGGAAAACAAAGCAAACTAAGACCAGGCTGGAAAAAAAAACAAGAGGAGAGAAAACTGCTTAGCCCAGCTCAACCTCCCTTCACTCATGCAAAGATAGTCTGGGAGAGAAACGAGCCCACTCTCATACTGACCCGAACCAGCAAGTGTTTGATCAGAGCATGCCTCCGCCTCATGGTAGCTGGCAAGGGCTTCCTGCCCCCACAACGTGGTGTTGTCTCCAGTACTTCAGTCCTGATTGTGATATTCAGAGTCCCTAGCAAATAAATTGAACAGAGCTTGTTTCTTATGTCTGTAGGCAAACATTAACTAAAAGCGGTCTCAGGTCCTGAAGGAAGCTTGTCCTCATAGCCTTAGTAGTTTAACAGGTAAAGATGAGCCAGTCAGTGCTGACAGCTTGTTCAGACAGCTTAAGTATGAAGGTAATGCCTCACCGACAGTGACTATAATCCACTACATGTGACTGTAGTGTAAGAAATTTCAGCTCCTTGGTCACCTTCCCATTTCATATGAAGCATAGTACCATATTGGGTTCCCCTGCTCCAGAGGGGGCCTCTGTGAAGCCTCTTTCTGTGAACCCAGCTGGTTCTACATCTCTCTCCCCAGGAGTTCTCCATGTCACCCACTCAGTTTCTGCCCTCTTATAAGAGCCTGTCTAAGACAGGAAAAAGAAAGCAAACACAATGGTTTGCATTCTTGTACCACTAAAAACAAACTTTGGGTTGCACCGAAGACAAGGTTCTGCCAGCTTTTCTGGATCTCCCACTCCCTCTCACTTCAGTTTTAGGGTTCCCCACCACTGCTCCCATTTTTCCTGCCACACCCAGCTGGGTTGCTGTCACATTCCATGTGAAGGTCTTGGACTCTTCCCCACACAAGCACTCTCTGTCCCTGCAGGTCTGGCAGTCCTCCACCTGGAAGTCCAGCAATTTATCTAGGGCCACATGTATCTGAAAGAGTGATGATATAGGAGAATGACTGAGCAGCTCTGGAAAGATGAGGTACATGTTCTGTAAAACTGGAGGGCTTGATAGGCCTGTTTCATACAGTATTTCCTGTGGCACAGGCACACTACCTGTAGGCATTGCTGCAGGTAGTTGAAGACAGTAGCCTTCAGCATGAAGGTCTCTCCTTGGATCACAGAATATGGCAATGTCACATCCACAAAGACAGGCTGGATCGTTCTGAGACTCGTGGTTGGAGCAAGGCCAAATGTTCTCCCACCCAAGCAGAATATCTTGACTTTCCACTTGCTGACAGCATCAGGTGCCATGACTGGAACACTCCTGCTGCCATTGGAGCTGAGAGGAAGAGAGCACTTGCATAAATAAATTTGTCCCATCTCACTGCAATGGGAAGAGCTCAAAGGTCTCAGATGAGGGATGCAGTACAGATACTCAGTCTCAGATCAACTTCTGCTCTGTCACAAATGACTTCCGCTCCAGTCACTCAGAGCAATGCAGCTCTCTGAATCTATTCCCTAAAATCATATTTCCTGCTTAAATGCTGCCAGCAATGATGTTATACTCTTTTCCCAAACAAGACACTGACCCAGCATTCCAGCTCCGTACACTCAAATCAACAGAATGATGTCTTGGAAAGCAGCAGCACCACACTCCCCTGAATGCTGATTAGTCCTAATGCAAGCATTGTGGCAACAAAGGCTACACATTTAGCTGCTACACCCACCAAATTGTGAAGTAGAGTATACACTAGTGTGTGAGAGAGGATACTCAGTAGTTTGATCATAAGAAGCATTGATCTTTTCTAAGAATGTATGGAGCTCTGCTCCCCAAAGACCACTAGTCCTTCATTCAGATGCACTATAAATTTAGGGAAGAGCCATAAAATTCATACGCAGACCTCTCTTTACACCTATTGGTGGTTTTTTGAATGGATACGAGTTAATAACAAGGGTTCATTCTTCTATCTGATTGTAAAGTCTGGCATCACTTACCCAACAAAGAAGAGATTCCAGATCCAAGTTTCAGGCAAAGAGCTGTGAAATCTTCCTTGGGTTGTAAATTGAGGTTGTTCCTTAGTAATTCTTTGTTCTTCCATAGAAGGTACCCCTGAAAGAAAGACTAAAGTTTCCCACTACAGCAGGAATCCAGAGAGATGAGCCCTGTCAATGACAGACAGTCAAGCGCTGGGCAAGAGGCAAAGCCAGTGAGAAGAGTCAGGCAGAGACTGACACAAGAGAGTGAGATGACCTGGTAGGAGAGGGAAAATAGGAAGAGGAAAAAAATGGTAATGGGAATCAGTGGCAGTATCATAGCCAATGAGGCATGATTATTGCTCATTGAAACTTATTACAAGTTGAAACCAGCTGGCAGGTCACCACTAGAAGTTTACAGAGATTTGGCTAGACAAAGCCTTGCTGACATGGTCAAAATTGTTGCTAAAAAATTAACAGATCTCTAGAGGGCACTTATAACAAACATTACCATGGAATCATAAAATCATAGAATAGCTGAGGTTGGAGAGGACCTTAAAGATCATCTAGTTCCAACCCCCCTGCCATGGAGAAGTTGCCAGCCACTACATCAGGCTACCCATGCAACCTGGCCTTGAATGCCCCTGGAGATGGGGCATCCACAACCTCTTTGGGAAACCTGTTCCAGTGCCTCATCACCCTCTAAGTAAAAAAATTCTTCCTAAAATCTAAATCTTCCCTAAATCTTCCCCCTTTTAGTTTAAAGCCATTCTCCCTTGTCCTACCACTATCAGACCATGTAAAAAGTAGGTCCCTCTCCTGCTTATAAGCTCCCTTCAAGTACTGGAAGTCCACAATTAGGTCTTCTGAAGCCTTCTCTTCTCCAAGACAAAAAAAAAAAAGCCCAACTCCCTCAACCTTCCTTCATAAGAGATGTGTTCCAGTTCTCTGATCATCTTCATGGCCCTCCTCTGGACTTCCAACAGCTCTGCATCCTTTGTATACTGGGGTCCTCAGGCTTGGACACAGTACTCCAGATAGGGCCTCATGAGGGTATAGATGAACAATCACCTCCCTCTCCTTACTGGTCACTCTTCTTTTGATGCACCCCAGGATATAGTTGGCCTTCAGGGCTGCAAGTGCATGCTACTGGCTCAATGTCCAGCTTTTTGTTGACCAGGACCCCCAAGTCCTTCTTCACAGGGCTGCTCTCGATGAGTTCTCCCAGTCTGTACTTTTATCTGGGATTACTTCAACTCAAGTGCAACACCTTGCAATTGGTTTTGCTAAACCTCATTAAATTCTCATGTGCCCACTTCTTGAGCTTGTCCATGTCCCTCTGGATAACATCCCTCCCTTTTGTGTCAACTGCACCACTCATCTTAGCGTCATCTGCAAACTTGCTGAGGGTGCACTCAATCCCACTGTCCATCATCAAGATGCTGAAGAGCACTGGACACAAGTCAAACTCCGAGGGAACATCACTTATCACTGACTTCAACCTGGACATAGAGCCATTGACTATAACCCTCTGGCTATGACCATCCAAACAATTATTTTTACACCTAATAGTCTAGCCTTCAAATACTTATCTCTCCAATTTAGCGATAAAGATGTGGTGTGGGACCTGATCAAAGGCTGTACACAAGTCTAGGTAGATGACATCAGTTGCCACCTTCCTTTGTCCACCGATGCCATCACTCCATCATAGAAGGCCACCAGATTGTTCTTGCCTGTTCTGATCTGCCCTTGGTGAAGCCACGCTGCCAGTCTTGGATCACTTCCTCATCTCACACATGCCTTAACATGTCTTCCAGGAGGATCTGCTCCATGATATTCACAGGCACAGAGGTCAGGCTCACTGGCCTGCAGCTCCCTGAGTCTTCTTTTTTCCCTTTCTTCAATATGGGAGAAATGTTCCCTTTTTCCAGCCACTGGGGACTTCACCTGACAGCCACGAATTTTCAAATATGATGGAGAGTGGCTTGACAACCACATCATCCAGTTCCTTTAGAACTCTGGGATGCATGTCATCTGGCCCCATAGACTTGTACACATTCAGCCTCATGAGGTAGTCTCCGATTTGCTCCAGCCTTACAGTGTGAGGAATTTTGCTCCCTCAACCCCTTCCTAGAAGTTCAGACACACAAGAGGCATAGGAAGCCTGCCTGGCAATGAAGACCGAGGCAAAGAACTTGTTAAGAACTTCAGTCTTCTACATGTCTGAGGAGGCCAGCTCTCCCTTTTTGTTTATCAGAGGGGGTACACTCTCCTTTGCCTGTCTCTTCTGCCCAGTGTACTTGTAGAATCCCCTCTTGTTGTTTTTCACATCCCTTATCATGTTCAGTTCTGTCTGTGCTTTGGCTTTCCTGATCCCATCCCTGCATATCTGGATAGCATCCCTATATCCTTCCCAGGCCACCCGTCCTTGTTTCCACTGCTTATACTTTTCCTTTTTCGCCCTCAGCATGACCAGCAGGTCCTTGCTTAGTAATGCTGGTTTCCTGTCTCATCTGCTTTATTTCTTATTCTGGGGGACAGAGAGTCTTGTGCTCTCAGAAAGGTGAGTGTGTTTAATTCTGTGCATGACAATACTCCTGTTTGTTTGCCTGCAGAAAAATCACAACCCTTTGCAAACAACTGTAGTTTAAATATCAGCAGGCAGATGAGTCAGTTTGGGATTATTATTTTGTGCAAATTGAGACACAGAAGAAAGAAACAACAGCGCTTGTAGCCATAGCTGGGGACAAGCCAGGCCACAGCACAGCCTGTAGTATAATCACTAGGAAACACTCTCTTCCAGGTCTTGGTCTATGCTTGGGTTTGTCTGTATCAGTAAATGGAACACCACCCTTTAATGTCAGAGAACACACAGGTAGTGACATACTTCAAAGTTGTTTTTTTGTTTGTTTGTTTGTTTTATAGGGAGTCATTCCTACTGAGGGCTGATAGGCCTGGCAGGAAGGCTGTGGCAGCATTATTCATACTCCTCACCAAACTCCACTGATCAGAAGGCTTGTCTACCTGTGTGACCTCAGAAGATCCCTGCCCAGGGTAGGCAGAAAGTACAGCTCACCCATGGTCGGCTTCCTCTCTGCCCGCTGAGTGCACTCAGTTGGCTTCTTGATTACAAGATTTGAGAAGACTTTCAGACCCATGTTCTGTTGAAAGAAGAAGGAGGGCAAGGGAAATAGAAAAGTGGATGTGAGTGGGGAAGAGCAGTACTGCTCCTCAAAATGGGTCTGAAAATCATCACAGTTAGGAAACCCAGTTGCCCGGGCAGCTCAAAGTAGCACTTGTCCAAACAGACACCATGCTGAGGAGGTAAGGTTCAGCCTCCCCAGTCCCTTCTTTTGCTAAACAAGTACCTTTGCTCTGTGGGAAGATGGATATCTTGCTCAACACATTTCCATTGTCAGTGCCCCTCCCCTTCCCCTCATGTGCACCAGAGGGAATAGCTGGGATTAAATCTGCCCTCTGAAACAGAGTGTGATGAAGAGCTTCCTCCCTCATTCTTCCCCTAAAGCTGTGACATGTGCCTGTCCACAAACACAGGAATCACTCCTGTGCTGTAGAAGAGCCTGCTAGGGTGTGGCTAAATAAAAGAGAACAGGATCTGATCCCCATGCTCAAGTTCAGATGGCACTTACAGTCTTGTATTCACACAGCTTAAGTCCAGTCATTTCTATTTGTAATCTCTAGAGGACACCTACCTTGAAATAAAGCAGAAGATCTACCTTGGAAGAGTCCAAAACACTATTAGAGAGCAGGCTAATGACTAAGTCATGTGAACAATCAGTATTGGTTGGGACCATTCCTTGTCTGTCTCTTCTCTATTAATGTAAACAAACATTACATATGCCCACAACCTCATTCCTAAATCCATAAATCTGGTTTCTGCTGGATCAGGATCTTATCAACTTTCTTTTTGCATCTGTGCAGGGGAATAAAGGTGCTCATACTAATAAAGGTATCTCACATCTCGTGAGAAAGCACAGCTATGTCAGGACAGAATGCAGTGGTTGTCTGGAGAAGGCAAGGTTTTATCAGATTTCTTGGGAAGAAAAATATCTCAGATGTACATAATTTTGGTAGCTCTGGGAAAATATACAGTTGATTACCCAGAAGAGGTTGAAAATATCAGGCTGAAAGGGAGGCTGTGGTTTTCCTTGGAGCCAAGATGACATGAACTGGGGCTGAATACAGTGATCTGAATGCTCTTCTACTTGGGCAGGGTATCCATGTCTGTAGATAGCAGGGAACAAGCCATATACCTAGGGAAACTCACAGGCAGGGAAGAATCAGGCAATGAGCAGATACCTTCAGATGCTTCACTCCACCCTCCTCCCCAGCATACATCCTGCCATCTGTCAAGGCAGACCCTGCTTCCTACTCCCACTTCTCCACACAAAGACCCCCTCATCCATTAGCCTCCAGTTCCCTTTGCCACAGTTCCCACCTATCTCTCCTAGCTCATACATCACTCCTGCTTTTATTTTTTGGCTAGTTGCACTCACCTTTTGGCTTGTCAGCTCACTCTCTGGTCTCATGAGGAACACGTTTTCATCCACTGCCTGTACTGCACACATGGAACCAGGGGCTGCCTGAAGCTGGAGCTGCACTATTGATCCTGTGTGGCTTTCTTTAGTTGGGAAATCTACCTTGACCTTGAGCATCACACCAAGAAAAGAAACATGAAAAAGAGAGAAAGAAAGGTAAGGAGGCTGACGGATACATGGCACAGCCCTCCCCCAGCTTTAGGTGTGAGTCTCACCTGGTTTTCAAAGCACAAGGCAACATCAAAACGGATGCTATCAGCTGTCACTCCTCCATTGGGGAAGATAGTATACACCACTAAGCAAGGTGAAGGGGTGAAGTCAGCAGTGAAGGTCAGTGGGATAGAGAAGGAGCCTTTCAGCACTGAGGAAATAAAATCAGTGTTGCTCTGTTTGCCCTCTCCCTCCATTCTCTAACCCTATGTACTCCATCTCTTCACAGTTTTTCCCAGTTCCTCCTCCCTTCATTAATTCTCTTTTTCTGCTGTTTGTCATCTCCCAGACGGTACAATTGCTTCCTCCATCTCCCTCTGTTCTATTTGCTGACAACCCAGGAGCTGTAGTTTCAGGCAGTTCAAGAGAAACTCCAGCACCTTTCACCATCTGACCTAGAAACCCAATAGGCCAAACTTTCCTGTAGGTCAGCCAGGCCACTGCAGACTTACTGTTCAGCTTTCCAACCTGGACACTCCTCCAACCTCGGTTGACAATGCCAGCCTTCCCAGTGACCTGAAGGGTGAGAACACTGAATCAGGAGACTGCTGTTTGAAACCAGGGCACACTTACACTCAATCAGTGTGCATTTTGCACTCTTAAGCAACCACAGAAGTGAACTGTTGGTCCAGTTCATCTTCATATCTCAGGCTTGGCAGATTTACAGGTACCACAATGCGGGAGAAAAAGAAGCTTTTATTGATGAGATTCTGGTGTGATCTGTCCAGGAAGTGGATTCACTGGATGAAAGAGAGTAAGAGCTAAGGTATTTCCCCTCTAGCAGGCATGTTTCCAAACTAGAAGCCATTTCCACTGAGCAGCTGTTTGATAACCAATGTGAAAAGCGATCTTTCCATCCAAGGAGAAGAGTCTGAGAACAGATTCTGCTTAAAACATTTCTATCTCCCACTGCAAAGTGAGCAGAAGATAAGGGTACAGTGAGTTGCAAAGGTCTCCTCCCATCTATGCTGGTGACCTGGGTGGGATGCTCTGCATATGTGTAGACCTCCCCCAGTTCTCCATGAACAAGCCCGTATTGTCATCACTTTAGGGATGATCTAAATTACGCACATGATACTTCACTGTGGTCTGGTCTCATAAGCATTATCTTCCCCTATCTAGGTTCTTGTCTACCTTACTCACGTAATACGCAAAATCTATGCGGTTGGTGTCTTCTCCCACATCAGCCCTACTGAGTGTGAAGGTCACCTGGACACTCTGCTTCAGCCCACAGGGCAGTTTCTCTGTGAGTGGGTGTATTTTCAGGAAGCTCTTGGTTGTGACATGGAAGGGCTGCAGGTAATGGTAAGCATTTGTGTAATTCATACTAGTTTTCCAAGGTTTTTGCATGACATTCTCCAGTGTGAACCTTCCCTGGGATGGAAACAGAGACATACAGAAATCAGGACACAGGACACGTACTTCAATGCTCTGTTAAGATGCCCTTCACTCAGTTTGAAAAAGGCTTGTCATGTCTTTCTTATAGCTCTGTACTGGCAGAGCTGTGTGGGGAGCCCAGGATTGAACTGGCAGGGGACTGCAGGGCAGGAGTGGGAGCATTAGCACAGCACAGGGTTTATCACTTTTCTGTATGCAGAGGTGGAATTTACCTCCAAAGATACTGAGGAGCTGTTCCAGGCAGTTGTGTCCAGGTTGAATGATGCTCTTCCACTGCCATCTGTGATATATGTTTTGATAAGCCGACGCTTCATGAACTTTATAATGAGATTAACTTTTCTGTTTTTCATACTATTTCCATAGTGGTCCTGAAGCTTAATCTGGTGAGAATAGGGAAGACAGAAAAGCCAAGGTCAGATGTGCGTTCCAGTGTCATACCCAAAACCTTCCTCCCCACACAACGCCTTCCTATTTTGGTGGCATTGGCTTCAATCTGACTCCAAGTTAGGAAATCTGTGAAACTCCCATACCTCTGAAGATAAGCTGAGGGTGATTTAAAACTATCTTCTCCAAAAGGAGCGTGTGACTAGAGCATGAGGAACTCAGGCCCTAGCCAACAGCTGAGAAATACTTGCAAAAATCATTCACTGATCCTAGCAGAAGCCACAGATGCTCATGACATCTCTCACACATGAGAGAATCTGAAATGCAGAAACTGGAGCTATACTGCACCACCAAGTAACGTGACACACTGTAAAGTAAGCTACTCTAAGGGACAGAAAATGGTCTGGGTCAGGAAAATTTGCTTGACACTAAATTCATTGGCAAATAATGGGAAGGGAAGAAGCAAAGGAAAAGTCACCTTCCCCTTGAAGGGTACTCCAGGGATATAGTAAGAATTTGGTGTCTCAAACACTACACTTGCAGCTGTCCTGGAAATGACAATTTGGCTGGACGTGTTGATTTGGACTCCTGTAGAAGGTAGAGAAGCAAGATCAGTATCAGAAACGACCACTGCAGCCTAGTTTAATCTTTCTTTGTTATTCTCAGGACCTCTGATTGGAATGTCTCAGGTGTCCTTCCCAAAATCAGCACATTTCAATGTGTGCAGGCTGTTGCTGTGGCAGTTCTGTGTGGGTGTTCCTAAGCTGTGAAGGACCATATGCCCAGCCACACCTCATCTGCCTGCTGCTGGACAGATCAAGTTCCTCAAGCAGGAGCACCCTTTGAGTCTTCTAGCGGCCGCAACACACTGTAGTACAGGAGGAGGTATACCTGCTCTGATGCTTAATCTCCAGGAAAGGGCCCTCTCATCCTTGTACAATCTCTGCTTCAAATGATTGTATGCTTCTGGGTACAGGTACCTGTGCCTTCCTCCAGGAGAGAAGCTTCTGCATAGATTTTGCTGTCTTCCTCACTGGAAGCCAGATTAAATACTGTTGTGCTTACTGAAGATGTGAAACACCCCTTGCTTGCTGTCTGCAATGGGAAAATGTAGATATAATTGGAGGCCAGGGAGAAGGGAAGGAATTAAAAGTACACAGCATTAGACATTCTGCCATAATTGTTGATTGAAACAAGTAATAATGTGGACTCATATATATTGTTCCCATTTTAAATTTGGTATCTTTAATGTTATATGCATGAATATGTGTAATTCATATCACAGAAATATGAACAAATCACTTATCACAGCTACATTAAACTTACAATGTTGGTAACTTTCCAGCTTTAGTAGGAAACTCAAGGCTGCACTAACTGGATCACAAAGCAAGTATGCAAGTATTTTAAGAGACCTGACTGGGAGAACTGCAGAATTAAAATGAATCTGCAGAATTAAAGTAACTAATTGTTCTCAAACCTGGAAGGTTACAACTACCATAAGAAATCATTATGACAAATCATAAAGCATGACAAGTACTAATCATTTATGCAGAAGTGAAGGATCCAGCTACGACGTATTTTTTTTTAGGGATGGAAAAAATGAAAGAACGTTAAAAAAAAAAAGAAGAAGAAGAAGGTAAAAAGAAGCATCTATGTGAATTGGCTGTTGAAATAACCTTGTCTACATCTGTACGTAGGCATTTCTGTGCAGCTCCAGGGAGGGTGCACCATAACATTGTATTTTTGTATCTGAGAAAGATCTATTAATTGATGTTTGTTACACTGTGTCTATTCCTGGCTAGTTATGCTTCTCTACAGAAAAGAACAAATTTTCTTTTCTTCAAGTTTTGTCTGTGAAATTCCTCTTTTCTGTTCCCTATCCCTATAACAAAAACAACAAAGAACTTCTAGCAGTAAAGGCTTGTCTGTTGGCCTGGGTAACAATAATCACATTAATTGAATAAAAATGATTACTTATTAGCCTACAGATACATTACAGAGGTTGGCAAACCTCCCTTAAGTAGCAATTCATTCTGTTCTCACAGCCCTTGATACATGGTCCTATGTGGTAGTCCTCCGTTACCCATACATCTTCCAGGATCTTACTCACCAGACCGCTGTATTCTGTACAGATATCTTTGCTGGCATCTTGAGGACATCTTTTTGCCTTCTGGCACAAAGTCACCCGCACGGTTCCTTTCACTGCTCTCCCATAACTGTACCTGCAGGGTGAACACCACACGAGCTGCCATGCAAACAAATGCTGTACGGCTTGCTGAGCACATTACTCCACACACAGGTGGACTTCCCAGCATAGGTAGTGTAGTGGAATTCCAAGGTCACAGCCTGAACCAATGGGTGAGCTATGTGAGATTGTGAGTGCTCGGAGCGGGCGGGGGGGGGGCATTAGAGCCCCCCTTCTGACTCCGCGATACTTCCCGTGCAATCTGAATCTGCGCGGGTCCCCCTTTTCCCCCGCCCTTCCCTCATGCAGCGGGACGGTACGAATGGGGGAGGATCACATTCTTTAGCTCGTCCTTTTCTCCGGACTGTTGCCGGGAGGGGTGAGTTAAATCTTCTTTCCTATCTTTCCCTATAACACCTATTTCTCAAATAAAGGCTTTTGCCTTCATTTGTGCTACAGGTCGTAATGTAGTTTGTATGCAAGCAAGAACAAGTGAAAATACAGCACTTTGTATACTTAGGAAGTATAACATGGTCAGAAACAGAGCCACACTTTCCAATGATCTCCCACTTCTGGGTGCTTATTGTCCTGGAATTGCAGGCAGAAGCAAAGAGTTGATCTAAGCTGATGTGTCCACACAGCACCCAGTGGATATAGATCAGATGTAAAAGAAGCAGAAGCCTGTATCCACGTAAACATCAACAAGATGGTGTGACAGTGCATGAGAACTGCTGAATCACAGCCTGAACCACTGATTGAGCACCTGGGGAAAGGACTGAGTCAGCCCTGGAAGCACAGGTGAAGGCAATTCACCTGCGTGACTGGAAGGGGTGGAGCCTGGCTCCACCTCTCTCAGATCTCATTTAAGGGCTGACTGCCACTGGAGAAAGATCTCTTTGTGGAGATTTTTCCTTAGTGAAGCTTTCCCCTGCAAATGTAGAATCTTCTGATGTGGGTGAGTGATCTTTTTCCTTTCCTTTGTAGCACTTTTCTATTATGCTGGTCCTTCTATCATCACACCTTTGTTGTAACACCTTTCCCATTGTATTCATCTGTTCTATTGCTACAGACAGTAGTAGAATTTCACAGAATTTTCCTTCCTGGTGTTGGCCTTACAAAGCCAGTTTAAGTGTCTCTACCCCCACAGTGCACACATCCTATCCAGCACCAACATCAAAAGCATTTTTCACTGTCACGCTGAATCCTACATCACTGTAACTCAAGAGGTGCTAGGATGGTTGGTAGAACAGAGGTGAAACTCATGCTCAGTGGTTTGAAAGCCTATTGTTTGTTCAGCAAACTGGCTTTCTGTGTGTCTGTTAACAGGTCTGTTTAATTGCGGATACAGAAGAATCTCTGCAGCAGTATCTGCTGGAGCCTTGCATGCACCAGTAAGCTTTGCAATCTCTTTCCAGGGCTTTGGTTGAAAGCCAGCTCTGGTATGCTGAAGCTTTGTGATCTTATAGTAAAAGCAGTTAGAAGCTTACTGGTGCCTGTCTACTTCGGACCTGTATTTTAGCTCCAGACATTGAGCTACACTGTAGGCATGCCTATACCAGGCCATATACCTCACTGTTCCTCAGCCTGACTCACTGACTTGACTTGCAGGATTGACCTCAGACCTTCTTCATCACTACGGGCTTATTTCATAATCTCAACTCTTGTTTTCATCATCAGACCTGCTGTCATTTTTGTTGCTCAGCTACAACAGAAACTAGACTTCTTCAGTGCAGACATTTCTTCTGTTGCCTGCCCTGTTTCTCTTTCTTTTCTTGGCCCTATTCTTGTCTTTTTACAGCAGCATTTCCTGACTGTACCAGTGACAGGAAGACATTCAAGAACCACCCTGAGGATGCAGAGCACTGTACTGTTTTCTACTAGTGCTTCATATGATCCTATGTTAAATGTCCCAATTAATAAGAAATTATGCCAGTCCACTAACAAAGAGGCAGCAAAATTTTCAAGACAACCCAGCTCCAAATATGGTTCAGATCACCTCTTTTGTCTGTCCAAGAAGTGTTTTCTAGAACATTCTTTCTTCCTTCATGCTCATATCTTCTGAGGTCTAAGCCTTCTGCCTTATGTTCCCATATGCTCAGTTTTTGCTAATGATTGCAGAATGAGAGAAATCTACACACTGCTCCGAAGAAGGCGATACTTCATGCTGCTGAACTTAACATTATATTCTAAAGAGACATCAGTTCCTTATCCTGTACCTCAGCAGATCATATGCATATTTCCCCCCATTACACCTTTCAGAAGCTGTGTGTGTCCAGCCTTGGTACAGGCTATCTCTTGATTATAACAAGTCTCTCTATAGCTGGATGGTCTCTCCCAGGTGTGGGTCATGAGCATGTTTCCTAAATAAGAACTCTACAGTTTCTAGTGCTACTTATGATTTCTTTTAAGAAATGCTTGTGTTTGGCTGCTCTTGAGCCACTTCTCTTTCTTGGATTCAAGAGAGGGAGCAGTCATGATTTCCTTTCTCACCTGCCACACACACTCAGAAGGAGAGTTTTATCTGAAGTATAAATCTGAGCTGGTCCTTCGAAGAAAACATCAAACTTTTGCAACACTGGAACAAAAAACAGAGTTACTTCATCAAAGGCAGCGGTCTCCCTAGACATGAGATCATGAAAGGGAAGAGTCTATTATCGTAAGGCTGCAGTCCCATGGAGGAACATCTTTAGGAGATGAAAGAAAGGGCTAATTAAAAACAGGGGAACCAAAGGAAGAATCCCCCTTTTTTTTCCCTCATAATATATTAAGAGTCATGGAGGTCTTAGGTGTACTTTCACTCTGTGCCAGCCTACTTGTTACTAAATACCCTCTCCAGTACAACATCCCTTGTTGGTATTTCTGATATTGTCCACTGGTGAATTACTCTATAGATTTCTGTTCAATCCTAGGACTCAGATAGTAAAACTTAGTTGATGATATTTCTGTCTGTATAACAATATTACAGACAGACAAGCACTCTTCCATTCTGTTCTTTGTTCTTTGTACTCAGTCTTACCATGTTCCTCCACCTTAAATGTACTGGACACTTCTGGGTTCACTATGTTGATTGTGTAAGTCCCCACGGAGACTTCAGAAGCTAACTGGAAAGTGAGATCTGCAATGCCCTGTTTTGGTCTCACATCTAGCCATTGGCCAATGCAGTTTTGATGTGGGTCCTGCAATTGGAGGAAAGGAAACAAGAAGCAGTCATTAATGTCTTTCTGTAACCAAAGCCCACTGGATTCAAACTTTGAGAGATTTCGGAGTCTTTCACAGGCTCCAGCTGGTTTTCTACAAAAGGTACGGAAGCAACCCAAACACCAGAACTCCAACAGAGATGAGCCCAACACACCAAGGGTTATTCTGCTCTGTGCTGCCATTGAAAAAGAAGTATAAAAGGTCTTGACACTTAGACTTTACAGTCTTATGTAAGGGTGAACTTTAAGAGTTAGCTAGAGTCTATCCAGAGTTCTGAATGCAGAAAGGAATATAGGCTGAATGATTTAGCTCTTCAATTCTTGTTGCAAGTATGTGGACAGGGTACATACATGCTCTGTCTTACTGAGTAAGATAATGGCCTAGATACCCATCCTGAAGTACCCTTCCTTCTTCGTAACATCTGGGGAGTCTGACACACCCACCTGGACTTCCACCTTGGAGTACTGCAAAGCAAACAGACATCAATGTCAGAAGCTGGCATGATGTAAAAGCCTGCATATAGACTTATCTTATCCACTTAGCCTATGTACTACTTCAACACTGCTGTTCCCAAATACTATGATACAAGCAACTTGATCCTACAGAAACCAAGAAAATGATTTTGAAATAAGGATAAAATGTAACAGGAAAATCTGTGCTATTGAGTTTTGCTTTCTTATTCCTGAATTTTTAAGATGTGTTTTGCTAGACATGTTCAAGTTTTATTCTGTGACCATGAGAGCTGTAATTTACTGTAAAGAAAGGAGAAAAGTAGAGAGACTTACAAGTACAATCACTTCAAGTTCATGAGTGTTAAAAGGCATCCATTTTGCAATACAGTTTCTCACAATCAGAAAACTGCATTATCTATAAAATGAATAAACCCTACATTTCCCTGTAAAGTCCCTGGTTAGCGGGTAAGGTTTGGAGATATGTCCTGCTGCTGACTCTAGCTGGCAGTATTAGGCAGGCACAAAGAAAGGCATTCTATGTCTATTAATGTTAGCTCTGTTCTTATACCACAACAACTATCATCCAGGAGACAGAGCGAAGGGAGGGTGAAAGATAAGTGGGCTGGAAAAAGAAACTAGTCTGTAAAGAGAAGACTATGTTTGATTCAGGTTATTCATCATTCTAAGCTTTCATGCAAGTTATGATAGGCAGCTTTATTTTCTCAGGAAGGAAAAATGCAAGTTAACTATTTACATAACTTGAATATAATGTCAGTGCTAAAATAAGATGTGAGTCAACAGCACCTGTGCTATCATCAACCCACCTAATTTACAAATGAGATATTATGACTTTAATGCTGCAGTGCACTCAAGCCTCATAATAATCTTGGTTAAACACGACCTCTTCTGAATTTTCATCACAGTATTATTAACAGTTACAGTGCTAATTTTCTCATATTCACAGATAGGCATCAAGCATTTATGACCAAGTATCTTCATGAACCAATGCAGACATAGAAGCAAAGGTATTGTTTATTATCTAAAATAGATGCCTTCTGTTTCTGAGGCAGAAAGTGTGTGCATGATCCTAGGCTCTCATCAGTAACAAACAAAGAAACAGAAAAGGAAAAATGAAGTCAGCACCAAAGAAGCCAGAAGAATCTCTCTTTATTTCAGACTAGAGATTTGATTTAACTCTCTGCTCGCTTGTGCCCCTCAGTATTTATCTGTCATGGCATGAATTCTTGTTGGCTCTCCTTAAATTGCTTCAGGACAGACTAACATGAAATATTTACAGCTTCTGGCAGCAGGTATAATTGCTTACCGTAGGAAGCTGCTAGTCTTGCAGTTTCCTGGCTAGCACCTATTCAAGTCTCTGGCAACTTCTCACTCCCTTGACTTAGGGAGAATGAGCTGCTGCCAGAAGCAAGTCAGTAAAATTTGGTTATACAGTTCTCTCTCTTTTCTCTTTTTTATAATTAGTTCATATACATCCTTTCCCATATAAATTTTTCTTAAAATTTTGCAAATGTACCTTGGCTTGCTGTAGATCCTCCTGCTGCCTGTAGGCATAACACACTCCACAAAGCTGCAGGAGAGGAAGTCTGGCTCCGGCTGAGCCTAGGCATAACTTGTCTGGTAATCATGCTTGCACCTAGCAGCTTGCAGTTTTCCCCCCCCAGAATCCCTTTCTTTTCTGACATGGGACAAATGCATGAAGCTTCTCGGCTGCCCTTTACTAACTCAACTAGCAGAGCATGCTGGCACGCTTCTCAAATATCAGCAGCCATGCTAGAGCTCACACCAGACAGCAGTTGAGACTATCAACTTAGCCATAAGATTGTATGTTACAATGCTTTTTAACAGATCATTGTCTGCTTTGTTGTGTACTGCAGACATGCAGACCAACTGGCAGTTGCACTGTGGGTTTGGCAGAGGCAGCAGACTTGGCAGAGGAAGTCTATAGGCTTCCTGGCATGCACTTAGGTGGGCTTTACCTTGTTGTTAACGGGAACAAAGTCTTCAGTCAGTGTCACTATCCGAAATTTCACTGTGGGGAAAAAGGGAGAAGAGCATGTTGCAGACACGCAGAACACTGCGCATGTATCTCTCCAAAATTACAGCTTGCTGGCACCCCCAGGCCTGCCTGCAGCCTCCTCTTACCGCTTGCTCATCCAGGCTCACTCTCTCTCCCCTCCAAACACTATCCTGCTCCGCTGCGCTTTCTGGCACTCTCTCCCACCCTCTGGCTCCACTCAACCACAGTGCAAGAAAGTGCTTGGAGTCACAGGCTGAGGAGGAGATACAAAAGTCTTGCTTTGTCTCCAGCCTGTGCCTGAAAACACGGGCAAGGCGCTGCCAGGGTAAGAAGGTTATGTGCAAGGTGCAGTTCCAGCAGCTGGTCTCGCAAGTTAGAGTCTTTTGCAAAAGCTTTACGCTGAGCTCCTCTTCTAATTCTTTGTGTGTATGATGTGCGGATGTGTGGAGATCAGTCCTACCAGGCCCTCACTGGAACCCCATGATTTTGAGAAAGCCATATTTATGACTGCTCGTTCTCCCAAACCAGCTCTGCTATAGCCTGTGAAAGCAAAGCCCCTTCCCTAAAACACAGTGCACTAATACATCACCCCAGCAGGCAGTAGAGGCCTCAGTTGCAGGTAGCTTGCCCCTTTGTCCCCACAAAGGCTACATGGCACAATGCATTGAACATGTACTTCAGGGAAAAATAGGAACAAAGTCCAGACAGATCAAGGGAACCTATCAGGATGCTTCATGCAGGCTGCTCACCTGTCTGTCCTGGCTTATAGACAGGTTTTTCCATCTGGATGAAGGTGCCGGTGCCAGCCCTGCGGATCAGGACTTGCTTTTCTTCCTTTGCACTGAAATACTGGCCATTGGAGATGTGCAGCTGGACAGTGCCTACCTCTTGACTGCCTGCAGGTTTGGGGACCTAGGAAAGGAAAGTCACCAGGTTAGGAGGGAGCAGGCAAGAAGGACAAGATGGCATCACAGCAGGTGCTTTTCTTGCATCTCCTGAACTGTAATGCTATCCTCCTCTCCACCTTACTCTGGAGGCCAGCACAGCATGTCCTCTTAGTGGCATATTAACTCTTATTTGCCAGTTCACCAAAGAAAATAAGGCTCCTGGGTTTGGCAGAGCAGAAAGCCTTGTGCTGAGCCTGTGTAGACGTGCTTCTATGCTCTTCCTATTCCTTAAGTACATTTTACAGTGCTTTAAGAGAAGGTGTGGTGGGACACTATCTGAGATGAAATGTCTGGTTCTTACTTTATCACAGCTCACAGATGACACACTGTGACAATGCTTCTTTCTCAGTGGGGAGAATGAGACACACAGCTGCCATTTGAGTGTTTCTAAGCTCGTCTGTCTGATTTGGGCCTTCGGTGAATGTCCAGGCAGCCCTTTTCTTGATGAACTGAGCCTCTAAGGTCGATTGTGAGTTATCCAACAAGAAAAATATCATGCAGTCAGACAATGGCAAGGAAAAACACCAAGCTTCCACTTACACTCCACTTAATTTTTCTTTAACTCCTATCCATGCCCTCTCTCTTCCCCTCGTCCTCTTTCTTCATTTCTCTGGCAAGAGTAGTCATGAGCCAAAACATTACTCTAGGAGATGTCAGCTACAAGCCCCTGCTAAGAAGAGTCCTTACCTGAAATCTGGAGCACTGAAAGATCCAATTGTTCCGGACAACCTTGCTGTAGAGGCTGAGGTTGCCAGATCCATGTACAAGCGTTAAGACCACATGAATACTCTTCTCCATGCCACGGAGGTCCAAGCATACTCTCTGGGAAGAGGGGAAGGACAGTTCAGCTGGAAGGATGATCAGGTACATCCTGGGGAAATAAGATATCCAGCTAGTCTCACTCTGTCTTGATATTAATAATCCATGATCTGAGGAAGTAGCAGGGTTTACCTCTTTTCTAGGAGCAACTGCTCTGCTGGGGGGAGAGGGAGAGATGATTAGTAGTGAGAGCACATAACACTCATAGGAGTGACGGAACAGCTATAGTACGTTTCAGGTAAATACATGAGAAATGTTTTTAGGTGACTTCATGTTACAGTGGTGTGTATGGAATTTTGGAGTATGCTACAGAA
The DNA here is from genome assembly GCA_016647715.1 of Pavo muticus. Lineage (NCBI taxonomy): Eukaryota > Metazoa > Chordata > Aves > Galliformes > Phasianidae > Pavo > Pavo muticus. Next base: position 391,403 of record JACDJE010000474.1, on the reverse strand, counting down.
ACACAGGGAAACTAATATCTCTGCCTCTGCAAAGGGAGCTCTTTTTAGGGATTCCCAGTACATGTGGAAAAGGGAACAGCGCTATGGGACTGAGACATGGAACAAGCTGCAAAGTTCAGATTGGGATCCCAAACCAAACCTGCTGTGTTCATTCAGAAGACTGCAGCTGTCTAATTCTGATCTCAAAGCTCTGTATGACTCTGGGTCTGTTTGACCCCTACATCAAAAGTGCAAGATTCTCTACAGCTATACTCCAGACCCTCAATAGGAAAGGATCCACCTTTCTTGCTTCAAGAAGGTTCCTCAATTACTTTGGCAGCAGTCTGGTTCCTGCTTAATCATCCCCAGCCCTGCAATTCTAGATCTCTTGCACTTCTCTTTATCCTACACCTTTCCCTTCAGTTTTCCTCAGACAGAAGTTATTGCTCTTCTTGTTCCCACTAACAGTCCCTACACAGTTCTTGCAGCAATATCCAAAAGAAGGGCTGTCACCTTCAGGAGCGTTCTGCTCATAACAGGGCTTGTGCCATGCTGCATACCACCCCATATCTGTCCCTCCTAGGAGATGCCTCACAGGGCCCCATGCTCTCTCCCTGATATCCTGGCTCCTCCTTCACTGTCAGAACTATCAATCTCTAGATCTTGAAATGGCACTTACGGTTTTGCCACTATCCCCAAGGTGTAGCCTAGGCAACTGAGGAGGAAGAGAGTCCACATTTTCTTGGGAGACTTCCAGGGAGGTAGATCTGTTTGGAGGGCAGGTCAGGAGGGAAGATGATGTGCAGCTTCTCTCCTTCCACGGACTCCAATCCACCTGCTGCTGTTGCCGTTTCTCCCAGGAAGCAGACAAAAGCCCCAAAGTTTCATTCCTTCTGCCTCATTCCTGTGTTTATAGTGTTCCAGGCACAGGGTTGTACCATTCTGAATGTTCCCCAGCCAATCCAAGTCTTTCTGGCATCCAAACTCTCTGCTTTCCTACTCCCCCATGGATGCACTAGCATCATTCAGAGAAGTTTGCTTTTAATTTTGCTAAGCAATAGTTCGTTTCCTGTTCACTGCTCTGACCCTGCTCCTTGTTCCAGGTGCAGCTTCAATTCCATTGTTTTGCCATGATACAGATTGTTGCACGACCCCTTGGCTATGTGCCCTCAGTTGGAGCTCAAGGTGTACTCTTGTGGTCATGCTGTCCCCAAACTTTTTAAGTTTGCATCTCCTGAGGCAAGTTTCAGTCTTGGAGAGGAGGCTGAGCTTTGAACACAAAAAATATGTATGCATAGTGCTCTCCTTTGCGAAGTGCTCCCATACCCAGTAGGATAGCACAGAGAGCAGGAAGAACTGGAATTCTTATCTCTGCCCTACAGATATTTCAGTTTGAAAGGAAATCTAACAACTACAGTTCACTCCATCTATATCACACATCCCTGCATGGCCCAGTTCAGGACTAATTTATGCATGTACTCACCAGTGGAAATGGGGGTTGAACCTCAAGCAGGCAGGTCAAGAACTGCACTTAGCTTGAGTCCTACAGGGTTTTCTCCAGCTACCAACACGATGTGGCTCTGGCCCTACATAATGGCAATACATAGAATCGTAGAATTATAGAATGGTGTGTGTTGGAAGTGACCTTTAAGATCATCTAGTTCCAACCTCCCTGCTATAGGCAGGGACGCTTCCCACTAGACCAGGTTGCTCAAAGCTCCATCCAGCCTGGCCTTGAATGCTTCCAGAGAGAGCGCATCCACAGCCTCACTGGGCAACCTGTTCCTGTATCTCACCACCCTCACAGTAAATAATTTCTTCCTAATATCTAGTCCAAACCTACCCTCTTCCAGTTAAAAACCATTTCCGCTCATCTTGTTGCTATATGCCCTCTAAAAAGTCCATTCCCAGCTTTTGTTTAGGCTCCCTTCAGGCAATGGAAAGCCAATATAAGTTCCCCCTGCAGCCTTCTCTTCTCCAAGTTGAAAAGCCACAACTCTCTCAGCCTGCCCTTGTAGAGTAGAGGTGCTCCAGCCCTCTGATCAGCTTTGTGGTCTCCCTCTGAACCTGCTCCAACAGCTCCAACATGATATCTAGTTTGGGAACTTCTTCCACATGCCAATTTTAAACCTCCTAACCTATCGTTTATACTGAACTTCTACCTGAATATGAAACCACAATTCAAAATAAATTCTGCTTCTTGAAACACTTCCTAAATTAAGGAATTTCTTCCCTGTCATATCAAAATACATCACTGATTTGTTCTCAGCTGTCACACTAAGCTCTTAAATACTTAGGTCTTAGGAATATTGTCTTTTTTATTTTGGAAAGACTGGTGCATTAAAAGGGAAAAAAAAAGATTTTTTTTTCTTCACAGAGTGGGCAGATATAAATCTTATCTTGTTTATTAATATATTTATTTTTTTCTGAGAACTTTTTTCAGCTAAGTGATTCTGGTGCCAATGGTTGAGAAAAAAAAGGTGAAAGTGCACCTGGATAAACAAATCAACAGGAACCAGAGCAAGAAAGTGAATTACTCTCGACACTAGGCTGCCCTTAATTTCTTTCCATGGCTCATTAGAAGTACAGGCAGTGCCTGCTGAACAATCTCAGATGACATTTGTTTGTTCACAGTAGGCCCACAATTGTTTCAGGGTACAGCCAGATCCCTTTTAACAGCATACAGCTTCACTATGTCAAAACCAGGAGTCCTGGCTCCTACTGTTTTGTGGGAGTGGAGTTCAAATATTTTTGAAGTTCTGGACTTATTACTGATTGGAAACTTATATACCGAACAAACAACCCAATCTAACTCACAGACAATGAAAGCAGCATGAAACAAGTGCTGGAGCAGCAAAAACAAAGTCACAATCTTGTTCTGCACAGTTCATCCAACTCAGCCTCAACTCCATCTCCCATTACCAGTACCATTACCAGCTACTCCTGGCCCGGAGGCACCCAGGAAGAGAGTGCTTCTGAAATGTTTCCTTATATCTAGTCTGACCCTCTCCTGGTGCAGCTCTGTATCTTTCCTGTCCTGTCGTCAGTTCCCAGGAGCAGAGCCCAGCACCTCGCTCTGCTTCGCCTCCTCAAGATGCTGCAGAGAGCAGTGAGGTCATCTCTCAGCTTCCCCCAGACTGAGCATCTCAAGCGTCCTCAGCCTCTCCTCACAGGATATACCTTCCAGCTCCACTACCAGCTTGGTTACCCTCCTCCAGACAAGGCTTGGATTTGTGTCTCTGGGGACAATCAGTAGAGCTGATCACAAGGTAGGTGGAAGCATGCACACCACTAAGTCTCCAGGATGAATCACTTAAACCTCTCAAATTTGTGAAGGATAAACAAATGAGTACAGTGTTTGATATTTGCAGCTCTAAGCAGAGAAGGTAAAGGCTAGGCCATAGAGAAATTAGTGTATTTTTAATCAATGTTTTTTTTTTCTCTGTCTTTACTTTTTTTCTTGCTGAAACACAGCCATCTCCCTCCAAATGCTTCCTAGGAGCCAGACACTACAGGTTTAAGTTTACAGTTTAAGTCTGAAGAAGAACATTCTGAAGGAACTGGAAGAGTTCTTAATAAAGTGGGCATAGAAATTGCAATGGATAGCAAATAAAAAATGTCACTACCTGCAATTTTTACATTCTGTATGTGTTTGTTTGTTTGGTGTGAACTCCTCCTGCAATAATATATTCAGTCATGAACTACCTCCTGAGCTTAAGAAGGAGTAGGTACAATATACACATATGTATGACCACTACAGTAGTTGCTTTCCCAATAAGTCTCTATTCCATATTACAAGGACTTTTATCACATTTGTTGCCTGTGCTTTGCTAAACACTGCAAAACACATAATTAGAACATTGTGGCATTGGCAGTGCTGAGTGCCGTCTTTCCCTCTCCACAAGAGCCAAAGCTGTAGCCAGTGGTGCTCTTTACATACTAATACAAGGTACAGACTTCATGGACTGCAGTTCTTGCTGATAAAAAGCAAGACCTTACTACTGAGTTGCATTTGTGTGTAGTACACGATATTTAGTGGGATTAGTCTTCAAGGAGGGCTAGAGTCCTCAACCTGTATTGGTGTCTGCATGATGTTGCTGGGGCCCAAACAAGTGCTGGAAGAAATAAATGCCAAGTACAGAGTTCACCTACACTGTCTCTGCATAAATTTGCTTCTGTACTCTCCTCCAAAGTACAGCTTATATATACTCTGTTATAAAATATAAATACACACCACAGTACCCAGATTTATGATTTATATTTTATTTTCCTTCTTTTTACAAGCAAGAAAACCCCTGGATTATAAAAATCAGAATTAATCAGACACCCAAAAGAACACACCCAAAAATAGCTGTCAAGATGAGCAGCATGGCATGGGCTGGGTTTTTTTAGTCCTGAAATCCAACTTGAGCACTACCCCAGCACCAATATCAAAGTCCACTGAGATGTGACTTTCCAGGTAACGCATGCCCCAGCATACCAGTAACTGTGATTTCCATCCTAGGGCATGTCCCACTAGTAGAACTCCTGTAGGCTGAAACAATGGACAGTAAGAGAGCAGGCCATGTCCCTGAAGAAATAAGAGTAAAAAGAGGGATCATATCAGAGAGAAAATATATATCCATAACCAAAGTTATTATTTCTGGGATGCTAGCAGCTATGGAGACCAGATCCTCACTAAGGACTCTCAAGGACAGTGTTTGTCTGGTTTAATTAAGTGCCCTTGTCTTAATTTAGCCTTTTCCCAGAAAAAGGTGGGATGTTCAGCAGTGACAGGAGTTGGACTTGATGATTGTCATGGTCCCTTCCAACTTGGGATATTAAGTGATTTTATTCCATACCCAGATAGTGTAAACTAAAACTAATACCTTGAATTCTGCTTGGAATTTCTTCTGTCACAGTGCAAACTGTCTGCAAGCACTGTCACTTAGCTGGCCCATGCACTATACCAGCCCAGATATCCTTTGGAGAATCCTTAAGATGCACATGACTAGTCTTTCATACCAAGAGCATGTGTCAATCATTTCCTGTCCCACCTACAGAGCAATACAGCAATGACAAAATCCAGAAAACAGAGGACAGATGATAAAATCCCTGGAGGCTCGGGAAATCCCAGATGAAGTTCCAAATAAAGGGAACATGCTGTATCAGGGGTTTGCAAGGCTCTTCTCAGGCAGCAAGAGAAGAAACATAATGAGGCTACTAGATCTGTACAGTGGTTGAGGAAGGGAAGAGTAAAAAATCTTTGTGGGGTACACACCTACCTCAGATGCAGAAAACATTATAATCAGCAAGGGCCTGCTCCTCTGCAATAGGACAGGAGAGACAGAATTTATCTTTGTACAAAGCCAAGCATGAATACCCAGAGAGCCCTGGCAGCCCATAGTACCACACTCACCTGGATGGTAGTAGTCATAGACCCTGACATGTCCTGGCTTCAGGTTTGTCACTTCAATTTCCCTTTCCAGATGCAGGACATACGTCTCAGACATATGGCTCAGCTGAGGGAGAAAGGCAAATGACAGTTCACTTTTGAGCTACTCTTTTGATTCCTCACCTAAATCCGACCCTGAAGATAGGCAATAACAACTCTGAGGAGTCAAAGGCAAGACTTCAAGATGAATTCTGCTCTGGTAGCCCAGTCCACGATTCCCCACACAGCTCTTCCAGTGCCCTCTACTCCTGCAACTTCTCTAGCAGAACACACATACCTTGTCCAAGTAGATGGCAACACCTGCTTGGGTTTTCTCTGTTCTTCTGACAGGATACCAATGATGTGGCTAGAACAGGAGAGCAGGTGTAGCAATTTAGTTGGTCCTTTTGGAAAAGGAAGTGTGAGAAATCCCAACAGGGTTTATCTAAGCCTGTGTAAGCAGATTCTTATTCACATACATGTGAATTTATTTGGGGCTATTACCCCTTCAGGCTGATCTCTCTGCTGGGCCCCTTGCCTCCTGCAAAACCCAAGGACATAAGCCTAGGCTATGTGGCTGTCAAGGATATACTGAGACAACTGAGCCAGAAAGATCACCATCCTCAAGGAGCAAAGTAAGAAACAACAGTAAGTATTCATGTTTCTGTGTGACAGAAGGGAAGAGATGGTGAAATTGCTCAAGATAGAGACAAGCAACACATTCCTATGCAATCATCTCCCCTCCCCTTGGGCATGGATGGTCCAACTGACACATCATCATCATCCTGATTCCAGGCTTCTTACAGACATCCCAGATCTTGCAGCCAGGACAAATCCAGACAGTAGGGACACTTCCACAATCACCATGTTGGAAATGGCTCTCTTCCCAGTGTACCTGAGGGAGAAGATCAAATGAAGGGTCTCACCCAGTTCCCCCTTCCCTCCATCATACTACCCTGCATGCAGGACCCTGAACCAGGCAGCGCAGCCAGAACTGTGGCCAGGCAGTAGCTCATATGGGGTAGACGATGGCTGCACTGCTGTGAGCACCCCCTAATCTTCTGTTCCTCTCCCTAGCAAGGACTTTGGAACTTTTCCCCATTTCCCCTTCCTCAGAGACACCTTATCTTTCTTTCCCACCCCTTCCATCTGCCATGTGGACCTTCTGCTACAACTGTTGGGTTCCTCCATTGCAGTCAAGTACCACTGTGCTCTCCAGCCATATCTAGCCCCAAGTGTGGCTATAAGCCTGTGTCTTCAAAGTCACCTGACATTGACATAGAGAGTAACAGAGTATGCATCATCCTCAGTGCAATTGTCTGGCTTGGTTTTCACTTGTAAGGCAAAGGATTTGGAAACCTGTGGGGAGGGAACGTTGTATCTCAGCACCGTCTGCAGAGAGAGACAAAAAAACAGAATAAGACATGGATAATAAATTTCATATCATCTGTCATAGCTTTTCAGTGACTACAGTAATCCTCAAGGTATGGACCATGCTAACTGGATAAAATAGACGCAGTGAGCACACTCATCCCAGTACCAGAAATAAAGGTCATTCAGGATTGAAAAATTCCATGGTCCTTCCAACTGAGACTACTTGTCCTCTCCCTTTCCCTTGAGACCAAGTGAGTTAGGCATACAGCAGTGGAACCACTATGCAAGATTTCCATCCTCCAATACTCCAAGAGTCACAGAAGCAACATTTTTTGACACATTATGTCTCAGTCTCCTATAACACACAGGTTTGCTGCATTGGCAACAAGCTGGAAGTAAAGCACAGTTGAAACCCATTTCCTTGTATAGAGCTGCAACTGAGACTATTAATTTTGATGATGAGCAGAGGGTTGACACAGAAAGGTCCATGGGAAGTGGGTAACCTACCCGGGTAAAGACACAACAGCTGCCATGGGCCTGCACTGAGAACTTTCCTGGGATTTCTGTCAGTGCCATCTCCTGCACCAGAAGACGATTCTGGTAGGAAACTTGGAACTTCCTCCCAGAGCCTCTCTGGGACCTCACCCTCACTTCTGCAACCCCTTTTGTGTTGTGTGTCAGCGCTGCATATTTAGCCAAGGCCTGCAGGGCAACTACTGTATCCTGAAAAGGAAGAAACAATTAAATTTACACATTTGCTCTACAGCTCCGAGGACCAAAGACACTTAAATTCACCATCCTGAGAACCTTTGTATACAAGGGTTCTTCTCCTCAAAGTGTTCACACTGGTTTTTTTTTCACACTTGCATAGATTCTTCAGAGATCTTTCTCAGGCACTGTTACCTTCCCCAGCCCTGAGTTACCTGTGTTGAGGCAAATCCTCCATAGGCATTTTGCTGTCTGGTGAGCCAGACCACAATGCCAGAGGCTGTGGTGAAGTCAGCCTCTGTGACATTTGGCTTGGAGAGCAGGGCCAGGAGGACATAAGCTGTTAACTCCACATCCACAGATAGTGGCTGTGACCAAAGGCTAGTGCTGTGTGTCTTTGATGGGGTCTGACTCCAATGGATCTGCCCACCTGGGAAAAGGAAGGAGGTAGATGACATTGAGGAGTATCAGGGAAGAAATCTTGAGGCCTAGAAGGCACAGCAGTGTGTGTGCAAGGACCATACCCAATACTATGTATTACACATTGAAGACCCATTTATAAAGGTAATAGCAAAAAAGTAACTTGCCAATAATCAGCATACCTCCCAGTCATCTGATTTTTCCATTTTCCTGTTTGCCAGGTACACTAGGTGACTGATACTAGCTAGCTACCCACTAGCTGGTCCTGACAGTCAGGGAATAACAAGAAGTCAGGCAGTTTGCTAATTTGCTTTGTTTAGCAATTTGCAGTCCTGCATAAGAAAGTCAACTTCTTTCAGAGCACAACCTCCACTCTGGGTGCCAGAAAAGGTCAAAAGCTTTGAAGGAAATCAGCACCCACAGCACAGTATTGCCAGAACATACCTTAGGCTTGCAGGCTGTCTGTCTAAAAAACTATCTTTGATGAAGGACAGAAATTAAGACCTAAAGGGTAATGAGTAAGGGTACGGTCTTTTCAGGTTGTGTGTAACCAAGGGGCTCAGAAAGGTCACCTATCCTTTTTCTGATGTTTGTCTGGCACTAAGGCTCCCATACCTGCTCTGATTGCCTTTTGATCAAGTATGTCAAGAAGCTCTTGTGTGCGTTGAGGGTCCTTAGCCAGGGCGAAGGTGTAGGCCAGCAGGGCCTGTGCATAAGTGCTGGCAGCTTTGGGAAGGGAAGAAATGATACACCCCAGAGCCTTGCGCACCACTGTACTCTACAGAAAAGAATTACATTGATGTTGGTCACATGCAAACACATGAGGCATGCGAACACTGAGTTACACAAGCAGAAGGATGCATTAGTATGCGCTAGCATAGAAAGCAACCCATATATTCACCCTTATATCACTGTGCTCAAGTCTGCACTTTCCGTTTGTGTCACTTCAGCACCCCCAAGCAGCGTCTCCAGCCCTCAGTGCAAGGTTCTTGACAGAGGTTTCCCCCACAAACGGTCATGGATTTCAGCAGTGCTCTCTCAGTGAAATGAATTCCCTTACTACTAGAATAACACCACTACATCTTACTTTGGACAAAAGAGCAACAACACACAATTGCAAATGCTTGCAAGATTACTGGGTTCAATTCAGCTCTTCGGTGTCTCTAGGTCACTGGGACTTCCAGCTTCCTTTGACATAGCTGTACTGTTGGCAGGACACAGAATTCATTCCAGCATTCATGCACCATTCCACATGAGCCAAACACTTGGAGTGGTTGCCTGTTTAATATTTGTGTATCTACAGCACTTAGTGGTTTCCCCTCTTCAGTTTTCTACCAGGATGAAGGTCCTTGTCCAGTTTTCTACCAGGATGAAGGTCCTTTGTATTTCATTCTGCTACATTTGACAGTACATTTCAAATACTTGTGATCCAGTTTCATGAAAAGTCACCTCCATACAAGTCAGCCAAAATCAGACACTTCATGGAATTATCAAATGACAGATAATTCAAATTATGAGGGATATTAGAAGGTCTGCAATCCAACATCTATTCAAAGCAGGGTTAGCTGTGAGATGAGACAAGGTTGTTCAGAGATTTATCCAGTCAGGTCTTCAAAACCTCCAACGACAGAGACAACTAACCACTCTATTCAACCTGTACCAATCCTTGAGTGTCTTTACAGTGAAAAAGGTGACCTGAGAGACACTTGCCCAGCTGTCTTTCACTTATTTCCAGAGAGCTTTGCTTCTCCAAGTCTATAGCAATGCATTTATCCATCAATTTTATTATATATTTTAACTGCCACTACCACTGCCTAGTAATTAGTTGTGATCTTCAGTACTTGCAAGACTTCCCCCTTATTATTATTAACTAGATGTACAATTCCAACTGCCCTACTTCACAGCATGTGTCTCTCTAGCACTCCTTTCCCAGATTTCCAGTTTCTGGGAAGATGAAACACATTACAAATGTCATGTTTATTCACTTGGCTGTGGCAGTCATACCTACCTCTCTCTCTTCTCTAACACCTCATTCCTAGCTTTCAGCTGTGCACAGTGCAATGGGTAGCAAGAGATTGTGAGGATGGTGAGGGGAGCAGGACTGAGCAGCACAAGTCTGGGAAATGTGCTCTAGACATGAGCACCAGTAGCTCCCAGTAGAATCATAGAATCATTTGAGTTGGAAGGGACCCTTAAAGGTCATCTAGTCCAATTCTCCTGCAATGAACATGGACATCCACAGCTTGATCAAGTAGCTCAGAGCCTGCCCCACCCTTATCTTGAATGTCTCCAAGGACAAGATATCCACTGCATCTCTGGGCAACCTGTTCGACTGCTTCACCATCCCTATTGCAAAAAACTTCTTCCTTATATCCAGTCTAAATCTCCCCTTCTTTAGTTTGAAACCATTTCCACTTGTTCTGTCTTAGCAGACCCTGCTAAAGAGTCTGTCCCCTTCTTTTCTGTAACTCCCCTTTAGATTCTGAAAGGTTGCTATCAAGTCTCTCCAGAGCCTTCTCTCAGAGCCCCAGCTCTCAGCCTGTCCTTGTACAGGAGGTGTTTCATTCCTTGGATCATTTTTATTGCCCTCTTCTGAATGCGCTCCAACAGATCTATGTCTCTCCTGTACTGAGGCCTCCACATCTGGACACAGTACTCTAGATTAGCTCTCACCAGCGCAGAATAGAGGGCAGGATCACCTCCCTTGACCTGTTGACCACGTTTCTTTTGATGCAGCTCAGGATACAGTTGGCTTTCTGGATTGCAAGGGCACACTGCTGGCTCGTGTTCAGCTTACCATCCACCAGTATTCCCAAGTCCTTTTCAGAAGAGCTGTGCTCTGTTTTTATATATTCCAGCTTTCACTGATAGTGAGGGTTGCCACAACCCAGGTGTAAACACTTTGCATTTTGATTTGTTGAACCTCATGAGGTTCTTCGAGACCCACTGCACAAGTCTGTCTAGGTGTCTCTGGATGGCATGCCATCCCTTGAGTGTGTCAACTGCACCACACAGCTTCATGTCATCTGCAAACTTGCTGAGGGTACACTCGATCCCACTGTTGATGTCACTGATGAAGGTGTTAAAGAGCACCAGTCCCAGTACTCACCTCCGAGGGACACGACTCATCACAGATCTCTGTTTGGACATTGAGGCATTGACCACCACTCTGTGGGTATGACCTTGTAACCAGTTCCTCATCTGTCGGACATCCCCTCATCAAATCCATATCTTTCCAATATGGAGAGAAGGATACTCTGGGAGACTGTGTCAAAGGCTTACTGAAGTTCAGATAGATGACAATAGTGGCTCTTTCCTTGTAGTAGTCTAACCTCATATTCTCCCCTGCCAACAGAGTCCTCCATAAGGGGTAGTTGAGGCTTCTTCCTGAGAAGTGGTAAGTTCATCAACTACTGGCCAATTACTTTGTTCACAAGCCTCTCCAAGGTGCTCTATTTCCTGCCTCAATGACTCCACTAAGCTCTTCAGAATTCAAGCAAAAGCATAGCAAAGGATCCTTGTATTTACCTCTGGTGTATCTCCTCTCTCCATGTATGCAGCAGTGATGTAGGCAGCCAAGAGAACTTCCCCATCCATACCTCCCTACAAAAAGCATAAATATCCAAAAGATGGGAAAGGTGATACATAAAGACCTGAAACTATTCAGGAAACATCACAACAACCCCTGGTTTTCTGCCATGAAAGAAAGCAGAACAAAACAGAAAAGTGAGCTAAAACAATTACCAGTACAGTTGGCAGGAACTGCTTTGAATTTCCTTTCAAAATTCTCTGGGTCCTACCTTCATGGCTGTGTGGAAAAGTTGGCCCACATCTCTGAAACAGCCATTTGGAAGCTGGTGGAACTCCAGCCAATTAAAAGCAGCTTGGATGCTCCTGTTGTCCAGGAAAATGTACGGCTTGGCTTGGGCAAAGCATTTGACCACAAATGCAGTCAGCCTGATTGGGGAGAGAGCAGAAAAAAGGCATGAGAGAGGGAAAAGAGGAACAGAAAGAGATTGAGGGAATGAGCAAGAGGGAAGAATAAGTGAAAAGAAAGAAAATAAGCAGTAAATGATGAAAACGAATAAAAGTGGGAGCTTGAAACTTGCGGGTCCCTCCTCACCTACTGTTGGGCTATTCCTAGTTTGTCAGTTCAGTGTCATCCTTCATCTCAAAAGTAGTTAGATATTGATGGGTTGCACAAAAAACATTTGGAACACTTTGTGTCCAGTAGGACAAACAAGGATTCCATGCTGGAAGCAGAAAGCTGTCAGACAGCAGGAGGACAAAAGGAGAGAACCCAGGGCTTACCAAGTATTACCGTACTCATCCTTGGTTCCAAATTCACTGAAAGAACCATCAGGATGTTGATACTGCAGCTGTATCTGGTACCCTGAGAAGTAGGTTAGGATGACAGTGTTCAGACTGATATTTTCAATGAGACCATTGAGCAGGGAAAGGGAGTGGTGTTAACATTAAAAGTCATGGAGTACTCGGGAAATAAGGGGTGTAGACACTAGGGACTGTTACTAGGTTGAGCACAGGCAGAAGAGTAAGGTGGATCTGTTGTACTTGCCATTGCGCAAGAATCCGGTTGCCCTCTCCTTAATCTCAGGAGTCAGCTGCCTTGACTTCTCCAGGTACTGCAGCACATAGACAATGGGGGCAAACAGTACCATGTTCTGCTCCCCACAGCCATGGGGCATCTGCACCAGGTGGTCCAAGTTTTGCAGTGCTGTCCCCATGAGGTCACCTGGGACAGAACATACGCACTCTGACCACTCAGTAGGTGGCTGGTGGGGCTCAATATTCATCTCCAACCTGTGATCAGTTCCTGGTAGTGCACTAAATAAGATAGCCCCAGCACAACAGTGTGCAGGCAGCTCTGGTCAGTCAGCTTATCAGTTTCACTGCACCCTCTTTATGGGCTGTACACACTCCCATCCTGCCAGAGGACGCCCATAAACAGAACAACCTTTCTCTTTCTGAGTGTTTTTGGTTATGTGGAACCAGGAATCTCAGCTACATACATGGAAAGATCAAGGCAGTTGGAGCCTCAGAAACCTCAGAAAGGGTACTGAGTGCTCTGAGCTTGGGCTTTCTAAGGGCTATACTCAAAGAAACAGTTGTTGGAGAAGTATTATCATAACTAAATTCCTTACCAGTGACCAAGACAGTAGCTCTCACTGAACCTTCAACCGCATTTAGAGGCAACATTAAGGACACAGACTCCTCTGCTGGACTCCCTGATACCAGAGGGTGTGAGGTATGGCAGAAAGGACAAAAGAAAGAGATTCTTACAAAAATAGCTTTAAAAATCCCCAGAAATGGTTCAAGATGTTGCTAATATCACATCATCTTGTCACAAAGGTTGCAGATCACTTCACAAATCCTATCCCATTCCACCCTCAGCTCTGTCCATCTAACTCCATTGTGACTGTGCTATCCTAATAGCCTTCTAAAGAGGGTGAGGGCATCTTCAAGAAATTCTCTGCGGTCAAAGCCGCCTACCTGCTTTCCTCTACATATATTACCCCAACTTGATTCAAAGGAAAAGCTAAGGGGAAAAGCTAGGAGAAAAGCTAGCGGGGCTTGTTGGGAGGGCTTTAAACTAGGCGCAAAGGGGGGCGGGGGGCATAGTGAGCCTTACCATGTAAGGTGTGGGAAGGCATAACTATAATAGAAGGACAGGGTGCTGGCAGGGGCCTTGAGGGACCTGCTGTATTGAGAGGTGCTAGCAGCAACGCAGCGCATACAGAACTCTATGATGGTGAGACAGTGACTGCTGGGGCAACAGGAGAAGGCAATGGGGAAATTCAAGGAAAATACCTAGAAGGAGCTAAGGAGTTATCCTTTAAGGAAGTGACAAGACCAGCTGCTCAGATGAAGTACCTCTACAACAATGCATGCAGCTTGGGAAACAAACAGGAGGAGCTTCCAGCTCCTGTACTTCTTGAAAACCACGATATAGTTGTCGTCACCGAAACCTGGTGGGATGATTCCCACAGCTGGAGTGTGGCTATTGATGGCTACAAGCTGTTCAGAAGGGACAGGCGAGGAAGGAGGGGTGGGGGTGTTGCTATCTATACAAGGAAAGGAATAGAATGTGAAGAGCTGTCCCTAAAGAACAGTCATGAGCAAGTCTAAAGCCTGGGCAACAGTTAGAGACTGAGGCAGCAAAGGGAGCCTTGTGATCAGTGTTTACTACAGGTCATCCAATCAAGTGGACCCTGTGGATGAGGTTTTCCACTTCCAGCTAAAGGAGGCATTGCAATCGCAAGCACTCATCCTGCTGGGGGACTTCAACCACCCAGACATCTGCTAGAAAATGCACAGGCAGTGGAAACGGGGACAGGCATCATGGGAAGAGTATAAGGAAGCTGCAAGACTGTGTAGGGATGGGGTCAGGAAAGCCAAGGCCCCGCTTGAACTAAACTTGGCTAGGGATGCCAAAAAGAACAAGAAAGGCTTCTACAGGTACCTCAACCAGAAAAGGAAAGTCCAGGAGGGCGTACCCCCCTAGTGAGTGACACAGGTAGGCTAGTAACAACAGACAAGGAGAAGGCTGAGATACTTAACAATTTTTTTGCCTTGGTCTTCCCTGATAACTGCTCACTGCACAGCCCTCAAACATTTGGTTTGGCAGGAGGGGATCGGGAAAGCAACATTCCTCCCAGTGTAAGCGAAGATCAAGTTTGTGACCACCTGAGGAACCTGAACATCCACAAGTCTATGGGTCCCAATGAGATGCATCCCAGGGTCCTAGGGGAATTGGCTGATGTGGTTGCCAAGCTACTCTCTATGATATTTGAAAAGTCATAGCAATCAGCTGAAGTCCCTGGTGACAGGAAAGAAAGGTAATATACCAATTTTAAAAAATGGGTAAAAAAGATGACCCCGGGAACTACCAACCTGTCAGTCTCACCTCTGTGCCAGGGAAGATCATGGAGCAGATCCTCCTGGAAGCTACGCTAAGGTTCACGGAAGGCAGGAAGGTGATATGGGAGAACCAGCATGGCTTCACCAAGGGCAAATCCTGCTTAGCCAACCTAGTGGCCTTCTATGATGGTGTCACTGCATCAATGGACAAGGCTTCAGTAAGGCTTTTGATATGGTACCCCACAACATCCTGCTCTTCAAATTGGAAAGATATGGATTTGATGGGTGAACTGGCTGCAGGATCGAGTCCAGAGATTGGTGGTCAATGGCTCAATGTCTGGATGGAGACTGGTGCTGAGTGGTGTGCCCCAGAGATCAGTGCTGGGTCTGATACTCTTTAATATCTTCATCCATGACATCGACAGTGGGCTTGAGTGCACCCTCAGCAAATTTGCTGATAACACCAACCTGTGGGGTATGGCCAACACACCCAGAGAGATAGGATGCCATCCAGAGACACCTAGATAGGCTTGAGCAGTGGGCCCACGTGAACCTCATGAGGTTCAACAAAGCTAAATGCAAGACCTTGCACCTTGGTCAAGGCAACACTTACTACCAATACAAACTGGGAGATGAAAGGATTGAGCACAGCCCTGCCAAAAAAAATCTAGGGGGACTGGTGGATGTCAAGCTGGACAGCAGTGTACACTTGCAGCCCAGAAAGTCAACTGTATACTGGGCTGCATCAAAAGAAGCATGGCCACCAGGTCAAGGGAGGTGATCCTTCCCCTCTACTCTGCACTGGTGAGGCCTCACCTGGAGTGCTGTGTCCAGATGTGGTGTCCTCAGTACAGGAGAGACATGGACCTGTTGGAGTGCGTTCAGAGAAGGGCCACAAAAATGATCCACAGATGGAACACCTCTCCTATGAGAACAGGCTGAGAGAGCTGGGGCTCTTCAGCCTGGAGAAGAGACAGCTGCAAGGTGACCCGATAGCAGCCTTTCAGAATCTAATGGGGAGCTACAGGAAAGAAGGGGACAGACTCTTTAGCAGGCTCTGTAGTGATAGAACAAGGGGAAATGTCTTCAAGCTCTGAGAGGGTAGATCTAGATTAGATATGAGGAAAAAATCTTTTACAGTGAGAGTGATGAGGCACTCAACAGGTTACCTAGTGATGTGGTTGATGCCCTGTCCCTGGAGACCTTCAAGGCAAGGCTGGATCAGGCCCTGGGCAACCTGATCGAGCTGTGGTGTCCCTGTTCGTTGCAGGGGCATTGGACTAGATGATCTTCAGAAGTCCCTTCCAACTCTAAGGATTCTATGATTCTATGATTCTAAATATCATTTGCAGGCATGTCTTCTCAGTGCACCTAGTGCTCACAAAAAAGCTGCAAATAGACCCGCAATACACCATAAAATTCAAAAACAGGAGCAGCAATCCAAAGTCATACCCTCCAGCCTCACCCTGTTCAGTAGTATAGTTATTACTACAGGCAAAAAAGTCCTCAGGCTGTCATATTAGCATCAGGAATGTGGATGCTAACAGCTTTGACATCCCTCCTCGCACTTTTCCAGGAAGCTCCTGGTGGCAACACAGTTAGAGTATGCTTCTGTACCTTGATCATGTTTGACAAAGAAAAACACTTCAACAACTGCAAAGACCCAGGAGATTACCGGGAATGGTGAGATGAGTAGAGTAAAAGAAGAAAACAATCTCTTTACCTTTTTTGGGACACAGGATGGAACTGTGAGCCTTTTCTACTAGCACTCCCTCTGGCTGTTGAGCATTTAATCGTAGCAGTAATGAGCACATAGGAGAGAAAAAGTGCATTAGAAATAGATACAGACAAAATTTTGGTCCAAGCCAGAGATTCTGCTTTTTATCACCAATAATAAAAAAAAATTAAAAATTATAGTCTATCATTTTAATTTCAGATAAGAAATTTTCAGAATATTTTAACTTACGAATGCCTGTGAAACAAATGTTGCAAGATTCAGCAGAGAGTTAAGTAGGAAGAACATAAAAGGGTATAAATACTTAAGATTTTCTATTTAGAGGCCTGACCACAAACAGAAGAACAGAAGTTGGCATGAAATGGAGGAGACCCATATAATTCCTAAATTTCAAGGCCCCAACTCAGGCCATTAGATTCTAATTTTACACCTTGAATAACAAGGGGCAACTCCTAGAATTACTCTGCACCAAACTAGGAATTGCACAAAGTCCATTTTAAGGTCTAAGTAACAGAAGAGGTTGTCTGACCCGGACTAAAAGGAGTTTCGTGATTGTATCTTTCTGTCCTTGGTTTGGGACAAGTGGTATCTCTTTGCCACAGAGCTCTTTGGTGGCAATGGCCTCTGTGCTGAGAGTGATGTTCATGAGCCCTGAAAATAAGACATATTTAGTGCAGAAAACATTGCTTCCCGTTAATAACAACAGAAGTCACTTGTTCGCAACAAAAATTTCGATTGGAGCCCTACTTACAGGAGGTTACTCAGCCCTTATAAAGCATCCTCACCTTGGCCCCATTCCCTCCCAACTCCTCAGGCCCACCTCCTTCTCCTCACCCAGTCGCTCAGCTGTGACACTCCACAGAAACATCTTTACTTCTCCAGCACATAAGCAGCTGCTGTAGACACAACCCTCACATGACTTCAGCTGGAAATGTGGGAACTCCTCCATAGTCACTTGGATCTAGGGGGGCAGCAGGGATGACAGATGGTAACAAGACAAATGTCACACATCTTCTAAAATAAGGCAGGGGCTTCAGCCATCTCTTACCTAAACATACCCCATTTTTCTTACAAAGACTGTCAGGGCTCACCTACCTTCATACATTGCTGCAGGTAGTTGAAGACTGTGGCCTTCAAGATGAAGGTCTCACCCTGGATCACAGAAGATGGAAGTGTGAGCTCCACAAAAAAGGGCTTGAAAACAAGCAGACTGGAGGCCGGAGCAAGTCCAAAGCCATTACGTCCTGTGCAGAACATCCCAGCTTTCCATTCTGTGATGGTGTTAGGCACAGTGACAGTGACAGTCTGGTTTCCACTGGGACTGAAGAGAAGTAGACAGCAATAGAAGCATTTAATAGAATCTTGTTGTACGGAGCGACAGATGACCTAGTCTATGTATGTCCTTGTCCCCAATATACTCCATTCCCTGACCTCAGTCTAACAGCTAACATCTGCTGAATTTGTAGCCCTTGGAGTACAGGCAAAGAGCCATGGGACACATCATTGAGATGAAATAGACATGCCAATACAAGGAGGGCTGCTGTGACAGTAATGCCTCCTACTTTATTATGGTGGCCCACAATGTCAGGGGCAGATGGTGGTGGTATGGCAGCAAAGGCTGAACTTTCCCACCAATATTCCATTACATTTTGCTGCCATAGATGGCAGCAGAGGGACAGTCTGGCAAAATGATATCTGACATAGAAGTCATATGAAACAAAGGTGTATCACTGAGCTCCTCTACACATTAAAAAATGAACCCACTGACATTCACTGATACTTGCTGAACATTTATGGAGACCAAAGAGTGGATGAGAGCACAGTGAAGAGGTAGGTAGTGTGTTTCATCCGCGGCAATAGTAGCAGTGGGTCAGTATTACTGGTGCAGATTTTTATGGGTGGCATGCAGGCTCTTGTTCACTGCTGGCAAAAATGCATAGCTAATGGTGGTGACTATGTTGGAAAATAGCATTTTGTAACAGAGAATTTGACCTATCAAATGCTGTAGTGGTGCTCTTTCTATCTGTCGTAATTTCCATGGAAATAAACAGGAGGCATTACTCTCAGAGCAAAATATGTACACCATTCATGAGCAGCTGAGGGAAGAAGTATTAAAAATATCTATTTCAGGTGTTTGATTTTGGCAGCTTTGTTCCCCATGCAGTCCCTTGTGAGAGGTAAGCTCCCCTTTGCATTTCACTCTTTCATCCTCACTGATCTAACTTCACAATGCCTTCACCAATAGTTTCTGAATTAACACCCAGAGAATTACTGCCTTGCTACTATCTTCCATCCATTAACAGATTCTCCCTGCAGACCAATATGAAGTAAGTAAGTCCCCAAACTAGCCTAGAATATCTTGCTGTAGGCATTCACTGTTTCTGATTGAAATAATGCCCTTCTTTAGTTTTTTCTGTATTTTACACGGACCTTACCTAGAAAAGGCAGGGACTGCTGCCTCAGATGCTTATATCAACAGAACACTTTTGACAGTAGGTTATATGGCTGGAAGATACCATTATCATACTCAGCACTTTTCTAAGGCGGCACTTGCCCTTTGCACATGTGAAAATGCTTTACAGCTGTCAGTTTTGTTCTTCTTGGCCAAGGGATGGAGAACCAGGAACCAGAAGAGCAACGGGAGTGGTCCAAGACAAGCAGAACTTATCAAAAGAAACAGATTTTGCCATTCACCTTTCCATGAAACACTGCCATCTTGAAGTCTAATAGAAATACATGGCAGAGACTTGGCCTGTGCTCACATCACAACTTCTAAGAGCATCAGAGTACTCTGTGGCTGCTCCCACAAAGAAAAAAAAACATCCCTCATTAAAGCTTATGGTATTATTTGACTCCAACAATTGGAAACATTTGCTTTCCTCTAAAGAATCTCCTTTTGCCAGGCATGTACAATATGAGAGAACTTTGGTTGTTAGATCAGACTAGTGGGCAAATCACAAAGGAGATATCTGCTGATAGTGAGTGAAAAGATGGATATAGCTGGAAGGAGATGGCAAGTGAGAGAGGGGAGAGGCAGGGGGGAGGGATCTGGCCTAAGCAGATGCCAGTCTTCAGACATCAAACAATACATTCTGAAGTCCAGAGAAGAAAAATCTCCAAAAGCTTATCCTGTCCTCCTGAAGCTCAGCAGAAAATGGTTTCCCACACCACCATTCTGCTCCCTCTTCCTGTCTGGAGAACGCTGATTTGTTTCCTGGTCCATGGGGAGTCCTGGAAGCATAGGGAGCATCACGAAGGAAGGACAATACAGATGTTGAGTAGAAACTTGTTCACCAAAGCACCTGGAATTCATATAGTGTTTGCCTGTTCAGTCCTCCATCTCACACTCAATCCAGACCCAAACACTTTCTCTCCCTCATTTGTGTTGGTGAGGCTACCTGAACACTCACTGAATCTTCAGCCTTTCTCAAAGGACACAATCCCAAGTCCTGTGCAGGGCTTCTGTGGAGATCAGCTTCTCCTTTATCCCAGGATACATCCCATGAGCCTACTTTGTGAGCTGCTGATTCACAGAGCCAGCACAAGCAGACTGCAAGAAGTAGAACAAGCTGCTTTATCACATCATGCCTACTTCATTCTATTTTCATGCCAGCCACCTCCCTTTCTCTGCATGGTCATCTAGTACAGGAAAATATGTTTGATGCAGACATCAACTCCAACAAGAAACAATCTGGTAGGTATGAAACCCATAATAATGTCCTTTGGTGTCTTCCTTGGTAGCTTATGATTTAAATCTGGTTGTATCTGCTGCCATTCCAGGTCACCCAAACTAGACTCCCACTACTCAGTCTACTCACCCAATAGAATACAAATCCCATAGCCAGGTTTTTGTGAAATACTTGTGTACTTTCTCTTCAGCTGAAGAAACAGGTGAAAACATAGTGGGCTGATAGGTAGATGTCATCAGATGTCCTGCTGGAAGTAACAAACACCCAGCTACCACAAAGTCTTCAGGCCTTGGTTTAGAGTAGAGGGCCTCCATACTAGCTCAGGCTGTGAGTCATCCAGTCAGGTCATGGGGAGTATTCCAGTGCACTGGAACTGAAGATGCTAGCCCAAATTTTACAACCTCTTGTCTTATTTGATACAATAGAGCCTCTTTGGGCCTTAATTGTGTTTGTAGGCACCACAGGAAGGGCAAATATTCCCTCACCTCAGAAGTTAGACCTGGGATCTGCTCAGTTCATTACCATTTCAGAACCAGAAGCCGTAAGTCCCAGACAGCCTAACAAGCATGACAGGTTTAAAGTCAGAGAAGTGTCTCTCCTCCATGTACAATTACAGGAAGTACTGCCTCTTAGCCCAAATTCAGGACTGCTTTCACATTTTCTACATCCCATGTAAGAAGAAATAGTTGTCAGGTGCTTACTGTTAGATTCCTTATGAGGCTGAGCAAACATCAACATGGGCCTGGAAGTGACCATCCCTCTTTCCTGCATCATAGTTGACTGAGTAGTTAGACACAGTCTTGGTTTCCTGATATTGATGTTGGACATAATTTTCAATCCCATTTCCTGTAGAAAAAAAAAGAAAGAACTGAAGCACTGGATACTCCTCCTATCCTCTCTGCCCTTTATCCTGTACCTTATTCTCCCCTTATGCATAGGAACTCAGCTATCCTCTGGCTTGGTAAACTATTCTCTTGCTTCAATTTAGGAGAGAGTCATTCAGATCCTCAGCAAAGAGCAAACAAGGTCTTCTGTGTTAATTCATCAGGCCCGAGGCAGAAAAGTTTCTTCTTTTTCAAACGCACGGTTATTTAGGCACTGTGCCTTTTCAGCCTGCAAAGTGAAATTCTTACCAGATTAATCTTGGGCAACCCAAGTTGCTCATGATATGGAGATTACACATACTACGTGAAATCCAATTAAAGTAACCAATAATACTTGGCATCCTAAATTACGCAACAAAAGTGCAGTAACCACACAACAATTTCCCCTTGGTCAACAATTTAAAGTAACTTATTCAAAGAACAAATGGATTATAAGGGCCTAAACAGAACTCGTTTCCTCTACTATCTGTGATAATGTTCCTACATTATTGATAAAGTCAGAAGGCCACACTTCCCTCAATTCATGAATTACAAATCAACTATTTTTACCCTGAATGCTGTAAACACATCAGGCTGATCAGAATTTTGGAATCTGCATGAATTGTCATCTTCAGACACTTGATGAGGATACCCAGAGTTATAAATAGATGGAAAGAGCCCATAGATCTGGGAAAGCAAGAAAAGCAAAAGAAAAAAGTCAGCACAAATAATACTTGGCATTCACTTTGTGTAGTATATCCAAGGCCAGTTTGAATTGCTCCTGGCTATCATGCATGAATGTATGTCAAAAAGAACAGGCTCAAAGTTATCTTTCTCTGGCTCTTCTCCGACAGAGCCAGCACAATCTGCTGAAATGAATATGAGACAGAGCAAACAAAGCTGGGTCTGAATTTACTACTGGTGCATTGAATGGCATTCAAACTCTTTAACTGATG
The DNA here is from genome assembly GCA_016647715.1 of Pavo muticus. Classification (NCBI taxonomy): domain Eukaryota; kingdom Metazoa; phylum Chordata; class Aves; order Galliformes; family Phasianidae; genus Pavo; species Pavo muticus. Next base: position 369,387 of record JACDJE010000474.1, on the reverse strand, counting down.
CCTCCTAATCCTTACCTGTGCCACATTAAGAAAACCCTGATCCTTCTAGTTGGTGCTTTGAGTTCCCCAAGAGACAATCTCTGAAAAGATGCAACAGCCTGTCCCTCTTTCTCCCACCCCTCTTCTTGCAAAGCAAGGGGAAGAAGTTAGAGCAGACTCACTCACCATAGAGTGGCTGAGTTCTTTTTCTGGCTTCAGCAAAAAAGCAGTCTGATCCACAGCCCAGACAGCACATGTAGACCCAGGTGCTGCCTGCAGGTGGAGATTAACCTCTGAACCAGGAAGAATCTTGGGCACTGAGAAGCTCAGCACTGCCTGGATGTGAAGAACATTTAAACGTAGGTAAAACATACGCAACATTTCTGCTGCTGGCCTCTCTACCACTTCCTCTCTACCACTCTACCTACCACTAGGGAAGGTCCCTACATGAAGAGAATTTCCAAGGACATGATTTGAATGAAAAACCAAGGAATTTCCTAAGGACTCCTAAAAGGTATTTAAGAAAACATCATGTTGGGATTCTAAGCGGAAAGATGACAGGTCACATGAAAGACAGAGAGGGAGAACCATCTTGTCTACCATCACGGTGAACAGGTGACAGCACTGGAGACATTACACAGCACTCCTTGTCCAGCAAACCACCACACCTTACAGAGCTTGCTTTCTGCTCCTTTTGGAGCTCCACATAAAAAATAAGCCTAGTATTTATCTCCAGGCTCTTTGTGGAGTTGGTCTCAGTTTCCTGCAGCAGTTTGTATTCTAGCTTGAATCTGACTGTCCCTGGAAGGTATGAAGCTGTGGAGCAGAAGCAATGGCAGTCCTCAGAAGTTAGCCTTTGGAGTGCAAAACACAGCCAAGAAAGCATTTTCCTATGAATATCACAATGACCACTAAAGTATTGTGAATGGCCAGTAAAACTCGTTTCTTCCATCAGCCATTGTCAGCTGCTTTTTCAGTATCATGTACCAACGAAATTAATTGTCTGCTTCAGTAGCAGAGTAGCCGTGAGCTCTCACGGGAGTCACAGTAATAACCTGTGCTGGACTTTCCCCCACTGGGTTGCACTTGCTATAAAAACCCACAGAGATAGATACAGATACTCTCTGCCAACACAACATTGCAACAGAGAATCACAGAACAACCAGAAGGTTAAAGATGGAAGGGTCCTGTAGAGGTCATTTGGTCTGATCACCCTGCTCAACTGGGGCTACCTAGAATAGTTTGCATAGGAACATATCCAGATGGCTTTTGACAGTTTCCAAAAGGGAACTCTACAATCCCTCTGGCAACATGTGCCAGAGCTGCGTGACCTGCACAGTAAATATATTCCTCCTGATATGTAGATGGAACTTCTTGTGTTACAGTTTGTGCCATTTGGCAATTGTCCTGGCACTGGGCACCACTGAAAAGAGCCTGTCTCTGTCTTCTCTGCATCCTCCCTTCAGAAGGAGTATCAGCTCTCTTGACCTGCTGGTAGTGGTTGCCACTGACCACTACCCAGCAGTCTGGCCATTCAGGCAGTTTTTGATTCACCTCATTGTCTACTCATCCAGCTCATACTTTAACAGTTTCTCTATGAGGATCTTATGGGAGGCAGTGTCAAAGGCCTTACTGAAGTCCAAGAAGACAATGTTCACTGCTCCACCCTCAAACATCAGGCTGATACTTTCACTGTAGAAGCTGCTAATGAGCTGCTGTAAAAGGCATGACTTCTCCTTGCTGAATCCATGCTGACTACTCCTGACAATTTTCTTCTCCTTCATGTGTCCAGAAATGGTTTCCTGGCATAGCTGTTCCACCACCTTCCCAGGGATTAAAGTGAGTAGTTTCCTGGGTTCTCCTTTCTCTTCTGAAAATAACACTGACATTTGCTTTCCTCCAGTCTTTGGACAATTCTCCCAGTTGCCCTAATCAAGTAAGATTATAGTGAGTGGTTTCACAATCACATCTGTCAGCTCCCTCAGCACTTGTCTTGCATCCCACAACAGCTGCCACAGCGCTCAGCACATACTCGCTCCGTACATTGCAACTCCCTTCACTGTACACATAGTGCAGTTAACAAGACATGGCATACCATAGTGTCAGCCACACAGAGCTATACAAATTATGTATTCTTCAGTCTCTTCTTTGGCTGCAGCAGCCACACTTACTCTCTCACATTTAGTCATAGCGTCCAACAAGAATCCTACCTTATTTCTGAAACACATGGAGACACTGAAGACGGCAGAATCAGCAATGATTTTTCCATTCGGGAAGATAACATAAACAATAAGTGTTGGAGCTGGAGCATAGACTGAGCTGAAGGTAACAGGGATGGAGAAGAAGCCTTTCAGCACTAGATGGAGGAGAGAGGGAACAAGAGAAATAAGTAAATTTGGTAATGGAAAGGGACTCTGATCAGCTTTTGTCCTTCTGTATGTGTCTGTTTAATTCCTTTCCTCAGCTATTTCAGGTCCACAGAGATTTCTGAAGATCACTGAAACCAATCAGCACATTTCTAGACCTAGTATTCAAGACCTGCAAAAGATGTACTGGTTCTGTTTATTGCCTTGAGGAGATGAAAGAATTATTTGGAGTTCAAGATTAGCTATACAAAGGATGAGAGTCTCAGGTATCTTTCAAAGCCTCCCATCACAAAATACTCCCATCTTATCATCGAAGAGGTTCTATTTGCCTCAAAGCATATATAATTTAGATTATAATTATGTTAAAGATAAAAGACAACAGTCAATCAACAGTCAACAACCATCAAAATGATAAGATGTGGTATCCTACGTACTCAAAGGTTATTTGTAGACACAATTGCAAATCAAAGCAAGTTTTGATAGAGGGAAAAGTTATATTTTAATGCCCTCTGGAAAGGCAGCAAAGGGAGACTTCTTTGAAAATGAAGGCAGCAGCATATGAGCCTGCAGGCCAAGTAATGTTGAGGATTGTTCTCTTCGCACCAAACAAAAGGGAAATGTAAAAGCTAGAAATACAAGCTGTTTGGACATGGTAGAAGAAGGATGAGCAAGCTCTAAATTGTAGAGAGGCTTATACCACATGTCCAGATAGAAAGGGATGCCACAGAACATTGAATGCTTACTAGACATATAACAGGGGAGTGTACTTACTTCTTGGCAACCCAACCCAAACAGTCTTCTGACCTGCATGGACTATTCCACTTTTCCCCGTGACCTAAGAAAGAATACAAAAAGAGAAGGGAATGCCAGTCATGTAGCCTCTGAGACCACTATGCAGACCAGTGTATTCCTGAGACTGGAGGTTAAATGGGGTATGTGAGGGGAATAGGAGCTTTACTCACACTCAGGTAATATGAAAAGTTCGAGGGACTTGCCGGAAGACAGATAAGGTCAATACCTGTCCTGCATCTGTGCAGAGCCCAAAAGAAAGGTGCTGCCTTTCATGCTGCTACTGAAGTCCCAGAATTAAAACCAGGATCCAGCCCCATGATGGCTGGATGAACTACCTGTCAAAGTGCCAAGCCAAAGCTATCCAGTATCAGGCTTGAACCTGTGGAAGATTCTGATATTGTTTCTTGAGACATCACTACTAGCACTTCTCCAAAAACTCACAAGGTAGGAGAAAATTACACGCTTGGGCCCATGCTCCAAGTCTTCCTGGTAAATTCTGAAGTCCACCTGGATAGCCTGCTTTTTACCACAGGGCATCATTTCTGGCACACGGACAATACTGAGAAAACTCCTGCTGGTGCTGTAGAATGGATGTATGAAATGAGAGGCTCTCTGGTAATTCAAATCAATTGTCCCAGGCTCTCTATCCAAATCTTGATGCAGGACACTTGCCTGGTAAGAGAGAAAAAGAAAAAAAAGAAAAAAAAGCAACCACAAAACACACACAACAGATTATTTCTTTAGTTAAGCAAGTCAGTTGCAAATCAATCCAGCTGTTGCATGTTAGAAAGCTCAAGCCACTTCTTAACAACACTATCACACACATCTCTGTGTGACGAGTTCATGAGGAAAGCTGTTGGGATTCAGAGAATAAGCATCAAGATCTACAACATGCTGAGGTGTTTTGATTTGGAATTTTAGTCCCTCAGAAAGGAACAGGGGACATGTCTTTGGGGCAGTACCCACCGAGAAGCATGCTTACCCCCCACTTTCATAGGTAATGATACAGAATTTTCCCCACTTACCTCCAGGGAGGCTGAGGTGCTGTTCCAAGCAGTTGTGTTTAGGCTAAATGAAGCTGTTCCAGTGTCCCCAGTGATGTACTTTTGCTGTAACTGCTGCTCACCAAAACTTACTACAAGGAGGACTTTTTTGTACTTCAGCATCTCGCCTTTGTAGTCAATGACTTTGATCTGAGAATACCATGGTGAGTGATAGAAGTATAGAAGACTGTTCAGTGAACAGAATCTCCTCCAAGCCAGTAGCAGTATTTCTGCAGTATTTTAGCAGCAAGGTCACCCTTCCAGTCCCTAACAACTCTGATACCAGTAACCTCCCTTTATCACATATACTACCCTGTTGATTCATCTGTGCCATTTAGGAAATCCCAATACTCTTTACCCCTTCATTGCAAAAGGCCTCCTGGCTGCTGAAATTCGGTTTACATTCCCCAGTGCATGCCCAGAGCTGCTACTACTCAAGGTCTATTTGGCAAATGAAGGTCTTGGATATTTTTCTCACTTTTGAATATTCCAGCCCTTGCTAGAGGTGGGGTTGGAAAAGCAGACTCTGTGAAGGCATTGCTCATGCTCTCTTCTCCAAAAGACCATGACTGTGTGTATATCAATCATTACCTTCCCTCTGTACATCTCTCCAGTGTGATAATAAGAATTCACATCATCAAACAAGGCCATCCCGCCAATCTTGGAGATGAGTAATCTGTGCGAAGCATTGACCTGTATCTCTGAATGAAAGCAGTAAGACAGAAACATAAGGGAGGAAACCAGGGAAACCAAGCACCTGTCAGCAATTTGCCTGTAGAATAACCCACTGGTAATACTGATGTACATGTGCATATATATTTCATACCAAGGAGACGACTCATCCAACGCTCTGGGTATCTGATCTCCTTCACATTATCTTCTATCCCCTAGAAAGGTCTCTAAGCTTTACTATGTGAGATTAGACCACAGACGCTCTGAGTGTGTCATGCCTTCAGGAATCTGTGGCTCTGCCAATATCCATGAAGTTAGATGGCAGGCCTCAATGGGCTGAAAAACCTCAGAGCTCTTGCTAGTCTGAAAGTCTGTGGCATTCTTGCTACGATTAGTGTATCTTCACATGCCTCTTCCCAGAGATATTTCCAGAATTACCTGTGCCATCCTCCAACAGTGAGGCCTCTGCAACTATGCTGTCCTGATAGTACCTCAAGTCTCGGCTGAAGGATAGGGTCACATTTGTGAAGAAGCAGCCCATCTTGTCTGTCTGAAATCCCAGAGAGAGGAAAACAGGTCTGGTCAAGGCATTTATGTCAGAAATTACCCAAATGGGGCAGAAACAGCAATGCAGGGCTCAAATAAGAAAATAAGCACCAGATCTAGGTCCAGGGAAGGTGTAAGTCCTGAGGCAGGAAACAGAAAATGAGAAAGGGAAAGGATGACACCTGAAGGCTAATGGAATATACAAATGTGGCACTCTAATAGTCTTGAAATCTTGTTATTTTGGGGCTTAGCTGCTGTCTGTGGCTGCAGAACTTGATCCTTTTCTTTTTTTTCTTTTTTTTTTCTTTTTTTTTTCCCTGCAAATTAAGTGGCAAGAGAGAAGGTCCAAGCAGGCTGCACAAAGTCTATGACATTTGTGGCTTTCCGCATGGCAAAGTCTCAGCTCCTGCAGTGTCATGTGGGTTTGCGAGATAGGGGCTTCTCAACAGCTCTTGTGTCTGACAAAGGAATCACTACCACTAGCATGTTGCCCATGTAAGAGGAAGACTTCTTCAGAGAAGTGCTCTCTCTTCTATGGGTTTGGTCTTCTAGATGCTATTATATATTTAATTAGAGAAGACCCATTCAATAGGAAAACAAGGCAGGGTACATGTAGCAGTCAAGAATGTGGAGCGGACACTTGATATACACAGTTACTAAGAGGCAGCACCTGCAGACTTGTGATCAAGTAGCCAAATCAAAGCTGTGACATCACTGCTCTTTCAGCTAACACTCCAGCAGCCTTGTGTTAGCCTGGGGCTCACCACAACTGTCACTGAATAGTTTTCAGCTCCTGCTAAGCAGCTCACCTGGTTGTTGAATTCCTGACAGAGATCAGGTTTCGAAGCACTGGGCAAGAACTGAGATATCTTCTGACAAACGCTCACGTAAACCATCCCCTGGACAGCTTTCCCATAGGTGTACCTGTTTAGGAGAGCAAGGGAAAGAAGAGATATTCACACAAAGTGTGAAAACACTAGTGCTTGCTTTGTGTAGCCTAGATATACTTATTCATGGCTATTCACAATATATCACAAACATGGCAGATGTACAGGCCCAAGAGACCTGATCCACTTAATAAGGTCAAGCTAGAACACTGCATTGATATAAGATCAAGAGCCCTGTGATAAAATTAGTATAAGACTACTCTATTTTGGAAAATCAAATTACAACAAGGATAATTTTAGGAATGTTTTGTTTTGCATCAAGGTTCAAGGACATACCATGGAATATTCTGGCCTGCTGTAACTGAAGTGCAGTACATTTCCTCTGAGTCTCATGATACCTGAACTGAGATGTACTTGTCTCTGGTCAGAATTTAGCACAGGGCCCACTTCTCCAAGTAGAACCCTTACCTCCCACATACCCGAAGTGGAAAAGTTTTATCTAGTGCATAAATCTTCACTGGTGCCTCAAAGATCACTTCAAATTTTGGCAGCACTGTAAGGAAAAAGAAAAATCAGACAACTGTAGGAAACACTGGCCAAGGACAGCCTTTCCAGAGAATCAACATGAGGACAGACTGTGCTGGAATAAGAGACAAGAAATTGAGAAGAAAGGAAGTTAGAACATGAAAGGGAATATTTCCATTATTTCTTTAACAAATTTGAATCTAGTCCCTGGTACCTTTCCAAATTAAAATCCAAATATGTTAGGGGATTTTCAGGTTGGATGTTATGAAAAACACCTCCGAAATAGTGGTTGAGCACTGGAACAGGCTGTCCAGGGAGGTGGTGGAGTCACCGTTCCTGGAGGTGCTCAAGAAAAGCGCAGGTGTGGCACTGAGGGGCATTGGTTAGTGGGAAATCTTGGTAGTAAGTGGACAGTTGGACTAGATGATCTTAAAGGTCTTTTCCAACCTTATGATTCTATAATTCTACAATAATTCTATAATTCTATGTCCATATCCCTCAACTTCAGACAGCTATTTGCAGTAACTTCCCAGCAGAGTTAACTAGGGAGTGATAAAATAAGTGGCACTAGACTTCATATTCTCTTGAAAAGCCCATCCTAGTGACCTTATTTTGTCTGATACAGCCATCTACAGGAATCAGCTGTGTCAAAGGTCTAGGGCCTTGCACAGAGTTGCTTCTACATGATGACTGAAGGTCCCAAAGCAATCCCCCTCCTGAGCATCAGCTCAGACTCTTTTCTTCATTTGCTCACAGGATGGTTATCATGAAATAAAAACTCAGATTCCTAGAATAGAGAGCAAAGACATCTCTGCACTTCATACATATTCCCCATGCACACATACCATACTCCTCAACGGTGAAGCTGCCATATATTTTCCTGTTGGTTACATTGATGACATATGTCCCCAGCAGAGGCTCATCACTTAGCTGGAAAGACAGATCTGCAATGCCTTCTTGGGGCACCACATTCAGCCACTGTTCTATCTGGTTGTTCTTGGGGTCCTACACCCACAAGAGAGAAAGAAGCAATCGTTCTAGCATCTCAGTGATCCACAGTCCATAGAAAACCATCTTCAAGATTTCAGTGCTAGTTAGAAAGATAGCTAAGGGACAAGGTTTGGCATAGTACAGTCAAGAAATTTTGAAGAGAATATAGCACTACATTCTGCTGTCAGCATCTGAATCCCCTTCTACACTTCTCTAAATGCTGATCTCAAGGAAAGATCCTTTACAGTTCTAACATGTTAACATAAAGGTCTAAAATGATAAGTTTTGTACTTCAGGAGCAACTCAGATTTCCATTCCAGTAACTGAGAGCATAACATCAAGTGCAAGAACAGGCACAGAGGTTGTATGCAGCATATTAGATTAAGTAATCTTGATGTTCTGCCATTTGACTTACAGATACATAAAATCTACCATGAACTGCAAATGAATAGCCCAGTGAAATGGTGCCATCAATACTGATGTAACATCAGATTTCAGCATCACTTACCTGGAGAAACAGGGAAATCTGGGAGGGAAAGAAAAGTGAAAACATTAAAAGAGAGAAATAAGTGCCAGCAACACATACAAGGTACTTCAGATGCAGAGCCTTTTGTGAAGGGTGTGAAAATAGTGACTTGGAAATTTAGAGCACTGACAAACAATAAAGAACACAGATGTCACCAAAAAGGAGAAATACAGTGTGGATTCATTGCAGTAAGGTCTGGAAAGAGAAAAAGGAAAAATCAATCTGAAGGTCACCTAGCACATGCTAATTACTTCCTGACAGAGTTCTCTATCAGGAAAACTCACTGCTAAAACCAATATAGATTTGGCTCATCTGCAATATCTCAAAGGAGTCACAGAGGTACATGATCTTGTAGCTTGGGAGGAACCTCTGGAGGTCATCTAGTTCTGGCTAAAGTCTATCTCATTAGAACAGATTACTCACAGCTTTCTCCTGTTAAGTGTTGAACATCTCCAAAGAAAAAAAAATGCCTTCTCTGAGTATCTGTTTCAATATCTGATAATCTTCAAAAGGAAAGAGTTTTTTTTTAATGTCTCATCAGACATTCCAACTTCCAAATTACTCACTCCTCATACGACAACATCACCATGTAAATCAGTATGTGCCATGCTTGTGCCAAGAGGAGCAAGAACATCTTTCCCATCTTCCTGAGTTACCTGCCCAGCTACCTGAGTTACTGTTCTCCTATAGACATTCATCAGACTGAATGCAGGGGACAAGGAGCAGTTAGAACTTTAGCAGATAAGCAGAGGAGAAAGGAAGCAGGATTAATACATAGAACAGGGAGCCTTTTCCATAGACCGCAGGGCTGACTTACCGAATCATTAAATGCAATGAAGTCCTCATCCAGAGTCACAATACGAAATTTCACTGAAAGCAAGGAAATCAGGGAATATATTTGTTACATCTCAATCCTTCCCTGCAGACCCATACTCCTTCTGTCTCCTCAGATCCTGTCTCCACTGTACACATCTGATAACATTTACATGGATATTCTCCCATGTAAGATAGCATGGGTAATGACCTACAGTCTCCTGCAGCTACACAGTCACCACAAGCTGGACATCACAGGCATATCATGAAATGAAATATCATTTCAATAAGAGATGTCTTCTCAAAAACTTCTGCCAGGGCCTTCCATGATTTTCAAGCAATTGCAATCTTTTCATATGGTTTTACCAGCAAAAAGCCTAGGACCTATGCTTGCTCTCATACGCAGCTCTCACCTGTTTGCCCTGGTTTATAGATGGGCTTGTCCATTTGAATGAAGGTGCCACTGCTCGCCTTGTGGATCAGGACCTTTTTCTTCTCCTCAATATTGACCCCTTGACCTGTAATAATCAGTCTGACAGTGGCAATCTCCTCTGTGCCACCAGCTGGAGGTGCAACCTGTACAAAGAGAGAAGAGAATGCAGCCACCAAGTAATATTACTTCTGGGGGTCCTTAGCAGGAATTGACATCAAAGTGGAAATGAAAAAACTAACCAGTTTACTCTCCACCCATGCCAGGGCATCCCTTTCAATACCTGGATTCAGATGATATTTGTGATCTCACTCAGTCCTACACTCAATCAGGAGGCTTTGCATATCATGAAATCCATCACTTTTCCCACTGCCTAAGTAAATTCATCTCTGGAGACAGGAAAGGGAGTGTCAGGAAAATAAGAAAATGCCAGAAATTGTGGGAGATGGCAGCACAGAATCAAAGGACAGACACTGAGCTATTTGACATAGCTTCAAATGCTAGGCTTTCAAGACTATGTAAAGTGTATAAGAAAGCCAGAGCAGAATGCCAGAGCTAACCACAGGGTTTTCCTGGCTTGTGCAACAAAAGACCACAGCAGCCTCAGAACAGAATACAGTATATAATAGAAGGGATATTACTTAGGTGAGACTGTTTTATTGTAGATCTTAGCCAAATTCTCACCAACAATGAGTGAGCTGTAAGATGCTGTTTAGAAATAAGAAGCATATCCACTTCCATCCAACTGCTGGTCAGTAGTTCCTGGGAGCTGAGCTGCTTCCTGACTGCAGATCCTACAGAAACTGTAGACTATGTTGTGCAAACCACCATTTCCTCAAGTTTTACCCATGGAGCTGTGTGAGTCTTTCAGAGAATCATAGAATGGCTTGGATTGGAAGAGACCTTAATGATCATCTAGTTCCAATCCCCCTGCCATGGGAAGGGTTGCCACCCACTAGATGAGACTGCCCAGGGATCCATCAAGCCTGGAAGAAGGGCTAAAGCTGCTTAATCTAGTCTGGAATAGAGGAGAAGGAAACAAGTAGTGTGGTAGTTTTTAACAAATGTGACTTCAAATGAAAAGTTAGATTCAGAAGGGCAATTCAGGGCTGACCAAGAGATACTGTCCTGGGCTTCACATCTGTAGGAACAATCTGCTCTCATTCCTAGCAGGCTCGCCCCAAGGCAAAGTAGAGCCTGTCCTTGTCAGCACTGGCTTTTACAATTCCCTGTTTTACAATTCCTGAAGAGATGGCATTTGCCTAGGATGGCTCACCCAGAACTTAGTGCACATGAAAGTCTTCTCCTTTTGGATGTTTTTTTGCACTAAGAGATCATGTCCTGCAAAGCGCTCCAGGACCAGCTTCACTTGAATCTTTGTTTCATAACAGGTGATATGGAGGCAGGCAACTTGAATGGATGGGTAGCGGAGATCTGCAGGGATCACCACCAGGTAATGTCTGGGACAGAGGAAAGAAGACATCAGAGGTTACATCAGGTTGAAGGCTCAGAGAGAAAACATACCTGGGCACAAGGTCTCATCCTGGTAGACCCCCAAAAAGATGATTCATATTTTAACTCACAGCCATGAGAGACAACATGAATGACTCTGCTGCCTTCTGGAGTGGTATGACAGAGTAGGAAGAAGAATAGCTGATGATGTGGAATTCAGCCAGCCTACCTAGAGTGCTGGTGACTGAAGGAAACTGAAACAAAAATTCAGCATCACTCACAGTTGGTGAAAAGAAGTTGCAGTGTGGAACAGAAGACTCAGGAAGATGGATGTCATCATCTTGAGGGCTCTGCCTGTCCAGTCTCCAGACAATCTTTCTCTAAAATCACCAACTTTCTTTTCAGGGACTAACTTCTTTCTAGGACAGTCTGAATGAAGATTTGGATTTGGAGAGGAGCTAGCTTCTCTCCACCTCTTTCTCTCTCCAGAGATTATATTCATTCAGCAGTAGAAATGGGCGTACTCTGAAAAGTGTCCCTTAGCCAATAGCAGATGCTTTGGCTGTCATCCACCAGTTTGGAACATTCCCCACAACCCTGCAAGGCCACTTTGGAGATATTTGACCAAATGGGCATTTAATAGAAATAAATAAATAAATAAATGCATGAGCCACAGAACTTCATTGATCAGTGACCCAGGACAGGTCCTGATCACCTGTGACTTACGTCTCTTTGTTTCAGCTGGAGATGGATTGCTGCTGTGCAGCCAGCAGCAAGAGCTCACCCCTGCACACCTTAGGCAGCGTTGTCATTCAGGACAGGGGCTCAGTAGCTCTGAATCAATTTTTGGGCATGTGTATCTCCACAGGCTGTTTAGCTTGAGAACATGAAGCAACTCATTGCATGTACATAAAGAAGCACTGTATCAACATCACCATCAGCCATCAACCACTAATTAGCTTAGTGACTTTGCCTTTTCTCTCTCTGCACGTAAGTAAAATGAAAACACTCACTGAAACAGAGATCTCCACTAGCTTTTCTGCAACATCCATTTGCAGTAGCACCAACAGCAAGGAGAGTGTCTCAGGAACTAGTACAAGTTCTTCAGTGTTCATAGCTAGTTTTGAAGGGCTAAAGTGTCTCTGTGTCATCTGGTTTTGCTCTGTTTTTGAACATGTGAATCACTTTAGAACTCAGGGATTAAACAAGGGGGCTGTTTTCTTGCACTGATGACAACCTCTACAGAATAGTAGACAATTGTGCTGCTTAACCATCCTGGCTTCCAGAAGAGTACTGTCACAACGTAAAGTGTCTGTTGTGAGTGGTACACGGATTGCATTAACTCATGATCTACATCTCTGGCTTGTTTGAGACAACATTAAGTAGGTTGAGCTGAAATGTAACAGGAACAGTTCTTATAGTAGAGACAGCTGTGGTTCTGTGCCTGGAAATATTTCCCAGCAGCGTTAAATAATGCTGATGCAGCATAATCTTTACACACGTAGGTTCTAGCATGACATTACTTAAGCAGGCAGTTGGGATCTTTTTGTCTGGCAAAATCAGGCTTTCCAGATTTCCAGCTTATCTGAGATTCTTGTTCCCAAGCTTCCCGATACTCTTTTTCCAGCTGAGGTTTGGAAGACTGATCTCCATTTGACTGATCTCTATTTTATTCTGTCTCCACCTGAGAGCAACTATGCATCATGTGGGCTATCTGTTATGCACAGAAGCAGTTGGTGCTAGCACTATCTTAGTCTCAGGTGTATTTCATGGCTCATCTGGACTTCAGATCCAGTCTATGAAGTCTATCCCAGACTTCATGGTTCATCATTTCTGAAATCCAGTTAGCTTAATCAATTCTCTCAACGGATTTCAGAAATCAGCTTTCAGTCAGCCTAAATCAATGCAAGGCTCCTAGGCAAGAAAGACTTTCATCTTTTCTGTTTCAATGGACTCATTCTCCCCATCCTTGTAAAGGAAGGTCATGCGACTGAGAACAGCAGACAAACTTTTAAAGCACCCTTTGGCTAAAATCTGGCATTTTCATAGAGAAAACACCAGTCAGGTCTGCCACAAAACAATAAATCATAGCCAGAGAGGGTCAGATGTTGGCAGACTTCTGACAAGAGCTGTCCAAAAGCCAGCACTGAGGAGAGCTTTCTGACCCTGTCCCACCATGTTCCTCCTACAGTGTTTGCCCAGGTGCATTCTCTGTTCCTTTCTTGACTTGGGCAAACCCGGCTCTTAGTCACAGCAACATACATTTGAATGACATGCACTGAAGGCAGTGACTGACATCTGCACAGGTGTCACAGACCTGACCAAAGTCTCTGAAATGCAGAGAGTACAGCAAGATTGTGCACAGTTTCTAGTTCTGGAAAGGATCTATCCTTCATGAAAATACACTATATTCATCTGGAGCAAGGGACATACATAGTGGCAACACAAAACCAGATACCTGCCCTCCATGGATTACTAGAATAAAAGATGGAAAGGAAGAGCAGAAAGTTAGTAAAGACCACACATATGATCAAGGAAGAAAACTCATGGTTCAGAATAAGGACTAGCTGCGATGGTACCTTGGAAATCACTCCAATGTATTAATCTAATTAATTTAATATAGTATTAGTATTAATAATAATTTAATATGATTAATTTAATAAATTATAGAGGCAATAATACTAATGCTCTCTATGAGAAGAGCACTGGGAAAGCACTGATGTTTGCATACCACTTTGACAGGAGACTGAGCAGAGAAGAGAAACTTATCACTGATCCATTCCTGGGAGGATTCAAGGCTAGGTAGTATGGGACTTGGAGCAACTGTGAAAGATGTTCCTGCCCATGGCAAGAGGATTTGGAACTAGATAATCTTTAAGGTCCCTTCCAACTCAAATCATTCTATGAATTTGATTCTATCATTTTCTTTAAAGAACTACATCTGTTACAGGGCCAGTACTGCAGAATCAGCTATCAAAGAAACTGAATCACTCTTCAGTTTCCTCTGTACTCATCACCATCTTCAAACAGGCTTAGGGCCTCTTCCATTGTTGCATCCTTTCATTTGCAACCACAAACATAATGATCCAGATCACTGACATTCCAAGCTCCCTTCTTACACACACACACCATCTATATGTACAGTGTAGCATCTTCTTCGAAGACAAAGGAATTTGATAGTGTTGTATTTAACAGTGAAATATACTTTTGCATTAAGAATTTTTCACAATCCTTGCAGGGTTTGTAAAACCTGTGAGGCAGAGGCCATGTTTAAGCAACCTGACTAGGGAGTCCTCAGAAGAATATGTCTCTAAAACCAAGGTGGAGCACTACACCCACTTTCTGCTGCCTTGACAGTAGAATTTGTCCACTGCACTAAGGCCAGGCATGGAACTGAGAACACACCTGGACAAACACATCAAAAGGAGCAGAAACTGGCAGGGTCAGAAAGCCTGAAGGTAACATACAGTAAGTTGTTCTATGCTTCTCTCAGTGCTTGGCTTCTACACCGATACCATCCAAAGAACTGCAATTTGAAGACAAATGCAGAAGCCTTTTTCACTACTTAAAGGAAGCTTATAACAAAATGGAGAGCAACCTTCTACATGGGCAGTCACTCCTACTGTGAGAGACATCCCAAAATCATCACTGTCTGGAATTTAAGATGTTGACTTTTAATTCTGTAACAGTATCAGAGATACCAACTTGAACTTGCTTCTCTCCTGAGCCCCTGAAAAGAAACCAGATCCTAGCACATAGGAAGAAGGGTGCCCACTAAAATAATAATAATAATAATAAACGAAAAGAAAAAAAAAAAAAACTGAGGAGAAATACTAATATTTAGATTACCTGTAGAACTTACATCTGTGTTTTTTCAAGATTTACAATGCCAAAGAGAAGACAGATGAACTACATAGACCTTGAAGAAACAGAGGCATTGTGGTGGTTTCACATTGGTAGGTAGCTAAGCTCCACCACAGCACACTCTCACTCTCATTCTCACTCCTTCTCCTCAGAAAGACTGGGAAAAATACAATGGAAAAAAAGGTCATATGTTGAGGTAAGGAGAGAAAGATCAATCACCAGTTACCATCATGGACAAAATTGACTCAAGCATAAGTAAGATTAATGTAATGGCTATTGCTAATAATAGACTAGCGCAGTGAGAACTAAAAGTAAGCAATTCCCTACCCCCCCCATCCACCCCTTTCCACTTCCTCCCCCTGATCAGCACAGAGGAATGGGAAATGAGGGTGCAGTCAGCTCTGGCCAGCAAGAGCTGGCTCTGATCTGATGTGGGGCAGCTGATGGGCTTTGCTCACAGGGGCCATCCCTGCAGCTCCCCCCTCTACCAAAACCATTCCACATAAGGACAATACAGGCACAAACAGAAAAAAAAGATCTTCCTCAGAGCTGCACAGTGACTCAGAACTGGGTCCAAGCAGACAACTCCAATGCTCAGGGCCAACCAGACATTTTCCCTAGAAATATTTACCACTCACAGACTGGAGTACTGGGTCCCAAGAAGGAGTCCCCAAATCATGCACAGCAAATTAAGTTGGACTCACTCACTCTGGAAAAGGTCTCACATCTGGGGCTTACGGGGCAGACTGAGGGGGATGTGACTTGCTTTATCAGTGGATTTCCTGGTGAGAGGAAAAGATGTGGCTGATCCTGAAATTGAATAGAGGGAATATCTCATGGTCAGATTCACAAAGGCAGCTTAGCACTTAAAACAAATGCAAGGAGGAAAAGAAGAGGTCATGGCAGACCAGCTTATTTGTCAGAGGTAGACATCGGGAGGATTACAACTGTTAAGAGGAGTTTTGGTCAACTTCTTCCAAGCTCAAGATTGGTGCATCCTAAGAGTAAAAAATCAAGCAAAAATGGCAGGAGATCTGCATGCATGAGCAAGGAGCTCATGAATAAACTCAAAGAGAAAAAGAAAGTTTACAAAATGTGGAAAAAGGGCCTGGTCACTTGGGAGGAATACAGCAATACTGTCAGAGCCTGCAGGGACACAACAAGGAAAGCTAAGGCACATTTGGAATTAAACCTGCTGTGAGAGGTCAAGAACAACAAGTAAGGCTTTTTTTAAGTATGTCAACAGAAAAAGAAGGACTAAAAAAAATATTGTTCTGCTGTTTAATGAGGTGGGTGTCCTGGTAAAAGGGGATGCTGAGAAAATGGAGATGATGAATACCTTCTTTGCTTCAGTCTTTACTGACAAGACTGAAAAATCACAGGAAATCCCAGATCCTGGAGGTAAGAGAGTCTGGAGAAAATATGGCTTACCCTTGGTTGAGGAGGAGCTGATCAGAGGTCATCTAAGCAAAATGGACACATATCCTTGGGTCTGACAGGATGCACCCATAAGCGCTGAGGAAGCTGGCAGAAGTGACTGCCACACTGCTCTCTATCATCTTTGAAAGGTCTTGGAGAATGTCCAGTCCTGAAGACTGGATGATAGCCAATGTCACTTCAGTCTTCATAAAGGGCAAGAAGGAGGATCTGGGCAACAGCAGTCAGCCTCACCTCCGTCCTTGGAAAGGTGATGGAACAGCTTATCCTAGACTTCATCTCCAAGCAATTGGAAGAAAAGATTATCAATAGTAATCAATATTTACCAAGGGGAAATCATGCTCAGCCAACATGGCAGCCTTCTGTGATGTCATCGCTGGCTGGGTAGATGAGAGAAGAGCAGTGGAGGTTGTGTACCTTGACTTCAGCAAGGCTTTTGACACTGTCTCCCTGAACACCCTTGTAATGAAACTTAGTAAGGGTGGGATAGATGGATAGATGAGAGGACAGTGAGATAAAGTGAGAACTGGCTGAGTGGTAGAGCTCAGAGGGTTGTGATGAACAGCGCAGAGTCTGGTTGAAGGCCTGTAACTAGCAGTGTTCCCCAGGGGCCAGTACAGGGCCCAGTCTTAACATCTTTATCAGTAATCTGGATGAAGGGATAGAGTCCACCTTCAGCAAAAACTGCAACACAGGAAAAAATTCTTTATTGTAAGGGTGACAGAGCACTGGAACAAGCTGCCCAGAAAGGTTGTGGAGTTTCTCTGGAAATATTCAGGAACCTGCTGGATGCTTTCCTGTGCAACCTACCATAGGGAACCTGCTTAAGCTGGGGGGAAGTGGGGGAAGTTGGACTTTATTATCTCCAGAGGTCCCTTCCAACCCCTACAATTCTGTGATTCTCTAAACAAACAAACAAATAAATAAAGTTCAAAATCCACTGGCTTCTTTATCTTGCCATTAGACAGAATTTTCAATCCCATGTTTTCCCTGCATTAGAGATTTGAAAACCAAAACAAATAAAACATATTAGAAAAGGAAGACTGCATTTTCTTACATTGTCTCTTTTTGATATGTCGCTACAGCCATTCCCTCAATTTTTCTTTTTCACCCTCTATCTTTTCTTCATTTCTTCCTCCAGTCTTTCCTGAGGTCTTTTCATATGAGTTGAGGAAGCTCATGACTCCACATGGTGACCTTCTGTTCAATTTGTTATCATTGCTAACAGCAGAGCACCTAAGAATCAGACTGATTTTTTCAGAACTTTGCATTAGCTGCAGGAAGCAAGCTAGCAGGCACAAGGCTATGGTCCAAAACAGATACTTCCAGTAAGAGAAGAACTTCTAAAGATCTAATTGATTCCTTGTTAGTGTTTTAACTTGGAGACAAAAATACCTGCATATGATCTAATTGCTATCACAGAAATATAGTGGGACCAACTGCATAACTGGAATACTATGACTGAGGGCTACAAGCTTTTTAGAAGACATAGGCAGGGGCAGGGGAGTTGCCCTCTATGTTAAGAGGTGGATAGACTCTGAATAGTCATGATAAAGTTCAGAGCTTGTGGGTTAAAGTTAAGGACAAGACCAATAATAAAGGACATCTGGTGGTAGGGTTCTAATACAGGCTGCCTAATACAGGAGCCTGTTGACGAGGCCTTCTTGCTTCAGCTACAAGAGATGTCATGCTCTCAGGCTTTCATCCCAATGGGGAATTTGAACCACCCAGGTGTCTGCTGAGAAATCAATCTGGCAAGCTGCAAGCAATCCCAGAGACTCCTGGAGTCCACTGAGGATAACCTTCTGGTCCACGTATTGGACAGACCAACCAGACGTGAAGTGTTACTGGACCTGAAGCTCACCAGTGCAGAGACAATCATTAAAGAGGTTAAGATTGGAAGCATATTGAGCTATAGCAACCATGCCCTGGTTGAGTTTGTGATCTTGAGGAATATGAGCCTGGCAAAGAGTAGGCTTAGGACCCTGAACCTCAGGAGAGTTAACTTCTGGCTGTTTAATGAATCATTGGATGAGATCCCCTGGGAAACTGTCCTTAAGTACAGAGGAGCAGAAGAGAGTTGGCAGCTCATTAAGGACAACTTTCTGAGAGCACAAGAGCTCTCCAACCCCAGCATAAGAAATCAGGCAGATGAGGCAGGAAACCAACATGGCTGGGCAAGGATCCAATGGTCAGGCTGACAGAAAAAAAAGAGAAGTATAATTAGCAAAGAGGGGATGGGTGGTCTGGGAATAATACAAGAATTGGTGAGGGATGTAAAAAATAATGAGGAGAGAAATCTACAGGTGCTCTGGTCAGAAGAGACAAGCAAAGTGCATCCCCTCTGATAAATCATGAGAAGGGATAACTGCCTTCAAGAGACATGGAGAAGGCTGATGTACTCAACAAGTTATTTGCCTCATCATAATTGTCAGTCAGGCTTCCCACACCTCTCACATCCCTGAACTTCTAGGCAGGGGTGGAGGGAGGAAGATCCCTCCCACTGTAAGAACAGAGAAAATCAGAGACCTCCATATGAGACTGAATTGCATGTGGGACCAGGCAACATGCATCCCAGGGTTCTGGAGGAACTGGCTGATGTGGTTGCCAAGCCACTTTCCATCACATTTGAAAAATTGTGGCTGTCAGACGAAGTCCCTAGTGACTGGAAAAAGGCAAACATCACTCCCACTTTGAAGAAAGGGAGAAATGTAGGCCCTGGGAATTACAGGCCAGTGAGCCTTGCGTCTGTGCCTGAGAAGATCATGGAACAGGTCTTCCTGGAAGAGATGTTAAGGCACATGTGAGATGAGGAGGTGATCTTAGACAGACAGAACAGCTTCATCAAGAGCAAATCATCCTGGCCAGATTGGTGGCCTCTTATGATGGAGTGATGGCACTGGTGGACAAAGTAAGAGCAATCTATTGTCTACCTGGACCTCTTCACAGCCTTTGATAAGGTCCCAGACCACATCCTTATCTCTAAATTGGAGATATACAGACTATTCAGTGGATAAAGAATTGGTTGGATGGTCATAGCCAGAGGATTGTGGACAATGGCTCTACGTCCAGGTTGAGGCGGGTCACAAGTGGTTGTCCCTCAGGGGTCAGTCCTTGGACCAGTGCTTTTTATCAATGACACACACAGTGGGATTGAGTACATGCTCAACAAGCTTGCTGATGACACTAAGCTGAATGCTGCAGTTGATACAATAGAAGGGATGTCATTCAGAGGGACCTGGGCAGTCTTGAAAAGTGGGTCCACATGAACCTAATGAGGTTCAACAAGTCCAACTGCAAGGTGTTGCACTTGGTTTGGGGCAATCCCAGGTACACGTGTAGACTGTGAGACGAACTTATTCCAAGCAGCGATGTGGAGAAAGACTTGGGGGTCCTGATGGCTGAAATGCTCAACATAAGCCAGCAGTGCACACTTGCAGTTCAGAAGTACAACTGTATCCTGGGATGCATCAAAAGTGGTGGCCAGCAGGGCAAGAGAGGTGATTGTCCCCTTCCCTTTGCCCACATGAGGCCCCAGCTGGACTACTGTGTCTGGGTTTGGGGCTCCCAGCACAAAAATGACATAGAGCTGTTGGAGTGCATCCAGAGGAAGGCCACACAGATGACTGTGGACTGGAGCACCTCTCTTATGAAGAAGGGTTGAGGGAGCTGGGCTTATTTAGCTTGGAGAAGGCTCCAGGGAGATGTCAATGTAGCCTTCCAGTACTTGAGGGGAGCTTATAAACAGGAGAGAGACTGACTTTTACATGGTCTGATTGTGATAAAACAAGGGGAAATTACTTTAAACTTTAAAGATTTTAGGAAATTAGATATTAGGAAAAAATCCTTTACTCAGAGGGTGGTACTAGAACAGGTTGCCCAGATAAGTTGTGGGTGCCCCATCCCTGGAGGCATTCAAGGCCAGGATGGATGGGCAGCTGATCTAGTGGTTGGCAACCCTGCCTGCAGCAGGGGAGTTGGAGCTGGATGGACTTTTAGGTCCCTTCCAACGTAAGCCATTCTATAATTCCCAGATCTTTTTGCAACTCCAGGACTCAAAATTCATCTTGCAAGCTTATGGGCTCAAATTCAAACCTAAGGACCATTCTGCTATATTCAGTGGCTTTATTTTGGACGTTAATTTCAGATATGTAGGGCAAAATGTATCTGACAGCTTGAATTGCTGGTAGCTGAACATGGCCACACTCGGTTCCGTTTTGACTGTCGATACTGGATATGAAATGACCAGAAACAATGTTAACAGAGATCATTTGAAAAACAGCCTCTTTACATTGTCATGATTTTTGCAGGGATGGAGTTAATTTTCTTCACAGAGGCCCATATGATGCTGTGTCTTGGATTTTTGATGAAAATGCTGGTGAACAGTGCTCTCCAAGGACTTCTCTGCTTTCCACACTGCCCTGCCAGCAAGGAGGCTGGCAGTACACAGGACAGCTGACATAAACTGACCAAAGTCTCATACTATACAACGTACAGTGTATGCATGGGAGGTGGGGGAGCGACAAGGAGTTCGCCAATGCACAGCTGATTCTTCCCCCCATCCCAATGTCATGCTCAGCAATAAAAGCTGGAGTAGAGAACAAGGAAGGGGTATGTTTTGAATGATGGTGTTTGTCTTCCCAAGAAACCATTCCATGAGATTAACCCCGCTTTCCTGGAAGTCATTGAACAGCTGCCTGCTGATGAGAAATAGCAAATGAATTCCTTCTTTTGGCTTGCTTACATACGTAGTTTTGCATTATCTATCAAACTGTCTTTATCTCAACCCACAACTTCTCGCACATATACCGTTTCGATTCTCTTCACATCCCAGCTAGCTGTCAGGATTAAACCACAGCAAGAACTAACATCTCCCTCTTGTGGGTTTCTTCTCTTCACTGAAAGTGCTGTAAATCTTCTCAGTTGAGGAAGTTTGTAGGAACCTAACTTTAGAAAGCTGAGGAAATCAAGCTGGTTGATTAAACCACAAAAAGGTGTGTTTTAGGGTCAGAAGATCAATGACAAGTATCAAAAATGACCTTACCCTAGTACAGAGCAGTCAATTCATCGATTTCATAGAGATAACCTCCATTTTGGAAGGAGAACATACTATACATACACATGCATAATCATGCAGGAAGGCCAAGAAAAAAGGAACAAAACTCACATTGCAGACAAGACATGACAGATCATCATGATAGATCATCACCTCACAGAATTCCTTCTCCATTTTTAAGCTTAAAATACTAGCAAGCCACCCTGTAGTGTATCCTCCAAGAATCATTTAATCATGACCATCTGTTTTTAAAAGGTAGAATTCAGTGTCATCTAATAATTTCAGCAGACTTGACTAAATTTTCAAAATCTGTGGAAAGTTAGAGTGATTACATCTTTTCCCTGACAAAGTTTGTTTGTTTGTTTGTTTTAACTATTGACTCATTAGGTCTCTAAGATAATGATACATCTCTGACTGTATAAAGTTTGATTAAGTTAACACTTACTAAGCAGAGAGACCAGATCTCACACCTTCCTCTGAGGAATATGCTGTTTAAGGTCAGCATTGATCTGTCCTGTACAGCGCTTGCACAGCCAACTGGACAATGGATGAGCGTGGGGGAACAATGACAAGGTTTGGAGTGAGGCAAATGGCTCAGCTGAAGTGCATCTACACCAATGCATGCAGCATGGGCAACAAACAGGAGGAGCTGGAAGTCATTGTGCAGCAGGCAAACTATGACTTAGTTGCCATTACTTAAACATGGTGGGATTGCTCCTGTGACTGGACTGCTGCAGTAGATGGCCATAAACTCTTCAGAAGGGATAGGCAAGGAAGTAGGGGTGGTGGCATGGCTCTCTATGTTAGAGAGTATTTTGATGTTGTTGAGCTTGGGGCCGGGAATGGTAAGGTTGAGTCTCTATGGGCAAGGATCAGGGGGAGGGCCAACAGGGCTGACATCCTGGTTGGGGCCTGTTACAGACAACCTAACCAGGATGAAGAGATGGACGAGGCATTCTGTGAGCAGCTGGCAGAAGCTGCATGATCACCAGCCCCTGGGGGACTTCAGCTTCCCTGATATATACTGGAAATATAATACAGCACAGAAAAAGCAGTCTAGGAGGTTTGTGTGGAAGATAGCTTCCTGACACAGCTGGTAAGAAAGCCTACCAGGGGAGGTGCCCCACTAGACCTGCTGTTCACAGAGAAGAACTGGTGGGAGATATAGAGGCTGGGGTTTGTATCTGGCAGAGTGACCATAAGTCGTTGAGTTCTCTATTCTTGGTGACGTCCAGAGAGGTGTCAGCAAAACTGCTGCCTTGGACTTCTGGAGGGCGGACTATTCCGGACACTGGTAGGGAGGGTCACTCAGGATTCAGTCTTGAAGGGTAAAGGGGTCCAGGAAGGCTGGACACTCCTCAAGAAGGTGCAGGACCAGGCTCCCTCTGTACCATAAGATGAGCCAGCGGGGAAGAAGGCTGGAGTAGATAAACAGCAAACTTTTTCTGAGGATCCAGGAGAAGAGGCACTTCCTGTGGAAGAAGGGATGAGCAACTCAGGGAAAGTACAAAGAAGTTGTTAGGATATGCAGGGAGAAAATTAGAAAGGCAAAAGCCAAGCATGTATTCAACCTGGTCAGTGTAGTAAAAGGGAACAAAAAGCTTTTTACAAATGTATTAACAGTAAGAGGAGGGCTAAGGAGAAATTCCATCCTTTACTGGATGCAGTGAGGAACAAGATCACTGCAGATACAGAAAAGACTGGGATTCTCAATGCCTTCTTTACATTTGTCTTTAAAAGCCAGATCAATTACCTCGAGGTACTCTACTCCCTGATCTGGAAGTCTAGGATGGGAAGGAGGATAAACCCCCCATGATTCAGGTGGAAACAGTTAGAGACCTGCTTTCTTACCTCTGTGCCAGGAAAGATTATGGAGCAGATCCTCCTGGAAGCTATGCTAAGGCATATGGAAGACAGGGAGGTGATATGAGAGAACCAGCATGACTTCAACAAGGGCAAAGCCTGCTTGACCATCCTGGTGGTCTTCTATGATGGCATGACTGCATCAGTGAACAAGGGAAGAGCCACTTATGTCATCTATCTGGACTTCAGTAAGGCCTTTAACACAATATCTCACAATATCGTTCTCTCCAAATTGGAAAGATATGGATTTGATGGGTGGACTGTTTGATGGACGAAGAACTGGCTGCAGGCTTGAACCCCAAGAGTGGTAGTCAATAGCTTGATGTCTGGAGGGAGATCAGTGATGAGTGGTGTCCTACAGAGTTAACTGCTGGCACCGATACTCCTTAACATCTTCATTAATGAAATCGACAGTGGGGTTGAGTGCACCCTCAGAAAGTTTGCTGATGACACCAACTGTAGGGGGCTGGGGGGTGCAGTCGACATGCTCAAGGGATGGGATGCCATCCAGAGGGACCTAGATAGGCTTGAGTAGCGGGCCCAGGTGAAGCTCATGAGGTTCAACAAAGCTAGGTGTAAGGTCTTGCCCCTGGGTTGAGGCAACCCCCACTACCAACGTAAGCTAGGTGATGAAAGATTGAACACAGCCCTCACAAAAAGGACTTGAGGGTACTGGTGGATGTCAAGCTGAACATGAGCCAACAATGTGCCCTTGCAGCCCAGAAAGCCAACTGTATCCTGGGCTGTATCCAAAGAAGCGTGGCCAGCAGGTTGAGGGAGGTGATCCTGCTCCTCTGCTCTGTAGTGGTAAGGCCTCATCTGGAGCACTGCATCCAGATGTAGAGGCCTCAGTACAGGAAAGACATAGAACCACAGAATCATAGAATTGCTCAGGTTGAAAAAGATCTTAAAGATCATCAAATCCAACCACAACCTAATCATACTACCCTAACTCTAACTACCCTTCACTAAATCATGTCCCTGAGCACCACATCCAAACAGTTTTTAAACACTTTCAGGGATGGTGATTCAATCACCTCCCTGGGGAGCCTATTCCAGTGCTTAAACAACCCTTTCTGTAAAGAAGTTTTTCCTGATATCCAACCTAAACCTCTCCTGGCACAACTTGAGGCCATTTTCCCTCATCCTGTCACCAGTGAGAAGAGACCAACCCCGCTCTCGCTGTAAGCACCTTTCAGATACTGGAAGAGAGCAATAAGGTCTCCCCTCAGCCTCCTTTTCCCCAGACTAAACAGCCCCAGATCCTTCAGTTGCTCCTCATAGGGCATATTCTCCAAGCCCTTCACAAGCCTTGTGGCCTTTCTTTGGACCTGCTCCAGCACCTCAATGTCCTTTCTGTATTGAGGCGCCCAAAACTGAACACAGTACTCGAGGTGGGGCCTCACCAGTGCTGAGTACAGGGGCAGGATTACTTCCCTAGTCCTGCTGGCTACACCACTGCTGATACAAGCCAGGATTCCATTGGCCTTCTTGGCCACCAGGGCACACCGCTGGCTCATATTCAGCTGACTGTCCATCAGTACACCAAAGTCCCTTTCCATCAGGCAGCTTTCCAGCCACTCCTCCCCAGGCCTGTAGGGTTGCCTGGGGTTGTTATGTCCAAAATGCAGGACACAGCACTCGGCCCTATCGAAACTCATACAGTTTACCTTGACCCATTGATCCAATCTATCCAGGTCCCTCTGTAGTGCCTTTCTCCCCTCTGGCAGATCAACACTCCCTCCCAACTTGGTGTCATCTGCAAACTTACTGAGGGTGCACTCAATCACCTCGTCAAGATTGTTACTAAAGATGTTAAATAGAAGCAGCTCCAGTACCAAGCCCTGGAGAACACCACTCGTGACCGGCCGCCAACTGGATTTAACTCCACTGACCACAACTCTTTGGGCCCAGCCATCCAGCCAGTGTTTCATCCAGCAGAGCATACACCCGTCCAAACTGTGGGCAGCCAGCTTCTCCATGAGAGTGTTGTGGGGGACAGTGTCAAAGGCTTTACTGAAGTGCAGGTAGACCACATTGACAGCCCTACCTTCATCCACTAAGCAGGTCACCTTGTCATAGAATGAAGTCAGGTTTATCAAACAGGATCTACCATTCATAAACCCACGCTGACTGGGCCTGATCCCCTGGTTGACCTTTAATTGGCCCATGATGGCTCCCGAGATTATCCATTCCATGACCTTCCCTGGTACCGAGGTCAGACTGATAGGTCTGTAGCTACCAGGATCATCTTTCCGGCCCTTTCTGAAGATGGGTGTCACATTTGCCAGCCTCCGGTCTGCTGGGACATTTCCGGTTAGCCAGGACTGCTGAAGAATGATGGAGAGTGGCATGGCAACCACATCCACCAAATCTCTAAGCACTCTAGGGTGCAATCCATCTGGTCCCATGGACTTGAGAGCATCCAGCTTTTGGAGCAGGTCCAAAACCATCTCATTATGGATTATGCAGGGCCTATTTTGTTCCCCATCCCTGTCTACCAGCGCAAGGGGCTGTGTGCCCAGGGAGTAACTAGTCTTACTATTAAAGACTGAGGCAAAGAAGGCATTAAGTACCTCAGCCTTATCCTGATCCTTGGTCAGTAAGTTGCCATCAGCATCCAACAAGGGATGGAGATTCTTCCTAGCCCTCCTCTTACTGTTGATGTATTTATAGAAATATTTATTGTTGTCCATTACCTTAGTGGCCAAGTTCAGTTCTAGTTAGTGGCCAAGTTCAGTTCTAGAATATAGAATTGTCCAGAGGAGAACAACAAAAATGATCCAAGGGATGAGACACCTCCTGTACAAGGACAGTGTATGAATCCTTCTTTGTTGTTTCTGGCTCAAAGCTTGCTTCCTGAGGTATTCCTTGTGATAAGACTCTAGGAGATTAGAGGTGGGTGTTGCTGTACGGCAATCAACATCACTATCTGGACAATTTTACATTTGAAAGCATTTCTTTGGAGCTGTTTGCCTTCGGAAGGGAGTGCTCAGGACTGTTTACGGGACTGTTTACTGGTGGAAGATCTGTCCTGTGACCAGATAACTCCTGTCTGCTATGGGAGACTGTGGGGTGATACCATTGTATCCTGTGAAGACAAGATACAAGTTGGCGCCTCCATACTCCCTCTTATCTGCTGGCAAGGCCTGGAAGATGGGAACAAAGGAGTTCCTGCTGAGATCCAAAAGCCAGAAGCTGTCACTCCAAAAAGAGCTGACTCAACCACTTTGGACTTATAAATACTGCCATTGGAAATCATCATGGTGGTGTTTGGTGTTCGGTGTTCGGATCGTCACCTTCATCGTCAACGGAACAATGCCCGATGACCCACCTCTACTGAAGACTAAACTACAAACCTCGCTGGACCCCTTGGTGGTGACTATCTCCCTCTTGCTTCCTATAAAGACGCCTTGTTGCTTCTATTTCCTATCTTTCCTATCGCCCGCCTTCCCTTCCCCATCACCCTAATTCGTAATAGTGTCCGCCTTCCCCTTCCCCATCTCCCTGACTAAGATTTGTAATAAACTGGTTGGACCAATATTTGAACCGTTGTTTCTTAATCTCACGTCGAGTATACATACATTAAAAGAACCTCATCTCCCTCCTATAAATTGGAGCGAGACAGACAGGCTGAGAGAGCTGGGGCTGTTCAACTTGGAGAAGAGAAAGCTCTGGAGAGACCTGATAGCAGCCTTTCAGTATCTAAAGGGGAGCTACAGAAAAGAAGGGGACAGACTCTTTAGCAGGGTCTGCTATGATAGGACAAGTGGAAATGGTTTCAAACTAAAGAAGGGGAGATTTAGATTGGATATAAGGAAGAAGTTTTTACAATAAGCGTGGTGAGGGACTGGAACAGATTGCCCAGAGATGTTTTTCTGTCTTTCCTCCTTCTCCTGCTGCCTTGCTGCCTATCACTCATGCCACTCATGCTTTTGATGCAAAACTGATCATCTGGCCCAGGAACAGCACATACAACATGCCTAGCATGCAGCCAGCATAATCCATGCGACCCACAGCAGCAGGCTCTAAAAGGGAGAAGGTGGCCCTGCGATCAAACAGGGACAATGACAGAACACATCAGGAAGAGAAAACAGCCGGAGGACAGGACCTGACTGTAGTTCTTCCAGTGCTTCAACAAAGCTGTCTGTGCAACGCAAGTGATATAATTCCTGCCTTATATTTTCACCTCCCTTCTACACCTCTCTTACTACCCCACCCCCCCACCTGAGTCTGTTTCAGTGTAAGCATCACTTAAATAATGAAGTACAGGGAAATTCTGCTGCTATCAGCAATGCCCCCATCAGGGACAAGGTGTAAGCCTTATGAGGTGCTGGGAGCCCCACTAAGACAGGTGGAGAAAGAGCCCTTAGGATCTAAGGAAAGAAAGAAGAGAGTGAGAGCCTATCAGCCAAATCAAACACTATTCTCTCATAGAGATGCAGAGTCCTTCCCCAACCCACCAAAACACAGTGATACAACTTGTAGAGATATTGTAAAACTTGCTAATGATCACTGATGGATAGCCCTGTAGTTCGTTTAGAAAACAAGAAGAACCTGTGTCCTTGTACCAAATATATAACAATGATATACTGAACTCCTTGTATCAAACAGAAAAGGGAAGTTCTTCTTTGAATCAGCTAATTTTGTGAAAGCAAGTGTTGTGCAGTCAAGGCAAGGAGCTAACTGAGCATGCATGAAGATCAGGTTCAACCAAGTGAAGACAGCGAGGAAGACTACTGACTTCATCCAGAGACCCTGGAACCACCAGACCACAAAAAGACTGAGGATGTGCAAGGAGTTGGAACCCTATGTTAATTATTTTGGGGAGAAGTTTTGAATAGGTACATGCTGCTCAGGAAAACCTCTGCATATGTACACAAGTAACGTATATAAGCTGAAGATCTTTTGTGCAAGGTATGTATGATAGGCGGAGCTTATCCCCCATGCATCCAGTGCTGAAAATTAAGAATGCCTGCTTTCTAAAACCCCAACTTGAGTCTTAGAGAGTTTCATAATCAATCAATTTATGCTATCAACACCTTCCTCAGTTACCCCTCTGATTTTGAGAGATCTCCTGCATTCAAAAGGTCACGATCTTTGTTTGCTTTAAAAACTACTTTCTGGAGTTCCCAACATCCTTTTTGATGTCAGTGAGTTTCTGATCATCCACAAGAAGCTGCCCTTATTTACAACCTAGAAAAGAAGCACAGCACATGTTCAACTGAAAACTCCCCTCTCTGAAACTCATCCATACCTTACTAGTGCCAGGAAAGACACAGTGAGTTCAGACAGCAAGAAGGGAAGAAGCAGGGAAATGCACCTGAAATTATTTTAAAAATAAGTTCAAAGGTCTTCGTCAGTATTCCATATATGACATCATGTGACAGGATGTAACAGTGCACTGCGGAGCTGTACTTCCTGGCTCTGTGCCCTCTAGCAATTTCATGTGAGTTCCAACTCTCCAAGAGGAAGATGCACCGAGATTGAATTGACTACTGTTCTCAGGAGACTTCAGTGTCCTCTACATGATCTCCAATTCTGGGAGACAGGGGTGAAGGGCTTTCCAGTTTCCGGCAGCGCAGTGAGCAGCACTGTCAGAATTTTTCTCTATCATCTCCCATTCGTTTGATTCATTAACTATAGCTCCCTTCAGTGTATTATCTTCTCTTCTCTTCTTAATTGGGTGAGTTTTTTTCCTACCCTCCAAAAAGGGGACGGGAGGGTGGAAGGGGCCTTTCTCCCCTCCTTTCCCCTGTCACACGTGAAACTGCAACAGACAAAATAATTTAATATGCCAAGGAAAAAGCAAAAAAAAAAGAAAAAGAACAATGGGAGGGTGTGGGAGGATGCTGTGAAACATGGGAACAAGTTCTAGGATCATCTTCAGATCTGTCTGGGCTAAGCACAGGCTGTGGAAGCTACTGTTGAGACAGCTTGCCATTATGTATTTCTTGACTTCAGCCACAGCCATCTCACTGCAGCACATATCTCCTTCAACTACTGTGGCCACAGGGTGCTCACAAAAATTGGATATCTGTGTGCTATCAGTCTCCTGTGTGCTATCAGTCTCCTCTATTAAGGTCATCACTTTATTCTTCAGTGTTGTTCTGCCTCAGACTGCAGATCTAATCTACAGGAAGAAGACTGTGCACAAGTTCAGCAAAGGAAAATTATTTTCAAGAACTCGAGAAAGAACAGCCATCCTCAGAGCTGGGCAATTTGTCCTTCCTCATCTCCAGGTCCAGGTCTGGGGTCCCCAAGACAAGGAAAACAGGAAGCTGTTAGACAGGGTCCAGAGGAAGGCCACAAAGATGACCAGAGGGCTGGAGCACCTCCCCTACGAAGACAGGCTGAGGGAACTGGGCTTGTTCAGCCTGGAGAAGAGAAGGCTGTGGGGTGACATCCTTGCAGCCTTTCAGTACTTAAAGGAAACCTTCAAACAGGAGGGGAGTCAACTCTTAAGGGTAGATAATGGCAGGACAAGGGGAAATGGTTTTAAGTTGAAGGAAGGAAGGTTTAGGTTGGATATAAGAGGGAAGTTCTTTACAGAGAGACTGCTGAGGTGCTGGAACAGGCTGCCCAGAGAGGCTGTGAATGCCCCATCCCTGGAAGTGTTCAAGGTCAGGTCGGATGAGGCCCTGGGCAGCCTGGTCTCGTATTAGATATGAAGGTTGGTGGCCCTGTCTGCAGCAGGGGGGTTGAAGCTTGATCATCCTTGGGGTCCCTTCCAACCCAAGCCATTCTATGATTCTATGATTCTATGATCTCCAGTGAGTTGAAGGAGACTTTTCAAGTTTATTGTAATCTTTCCTTTTTTTTTTTTTTTCTTTTCCGTTGATAAGAGCAATAACAAGAGTTCCAGGCTTCAGAATGTAGCAAAGCTCCTGGAAACTGTGCTTACCTTCCCACTGTAGGGGTCCCTGGACACTAGTAATATTGAGCTTGTTTGCTCAGACATAAAGGCAACACAGGTAATACTTATTTCTACATCTTCATAAAAATGACAAGATGCACAGTGAAATAGTGAAACAACAGAAGAACACAATGTGTCCTGATCCCATTACATCATGTTACGTGTCAGAAATAAGGAGATGCACGATTCCTTGTTACGTACACATAACCACTACTTCAAGAGGTTTGAAGAGAGGGTTAGGACAGTATCTGAAGGGCCCTCTCTAAGAAGAGTAATAAATCTGATTTGTGTCAAGAAAACTTACAAATAAAATAACATCCAGAAAAATCACCTAGAGTTCCTACAAAACGTCTCCTGCTTATGCCACTGTGTACAATTTTTTACTTACTGAAATTTGTGTACTTTGTCATAATTTCCACCTGCTGGCACCACAAGTTTCCTTTTAGAGAAGAGAGCAGCAGCTGTGACCCTTCATTTCCACACACATGTTCAGCACAGCCTGAGGACTTGCCTGTGCCAGCTTCCACCAGGGCAGCTACCACATCTAGGCTACAGTGTTTGTGATAGCTAATGAGGTTGAAGAGCAAAGCATCTGTAAAAGCTGAGAAATAACCAGTCTTATCAGACTGGAAAGAAGGCAAAGGGAACTCATCAGCTTGCTTGACAGATGAACTCTCACCTAGCTATCAGGACAAAATGTGACAGCTTACAGCACAGCACAGTCAGCACTGCAGGAAGGGTAGACCACATCTCAGCAGGACCTACTTTTCCTTCTTGGACCTCAGGACAGAGCTGCATACCAGGGCTCTTCTGGAAGTGCCAGTCTCTGTTGCAGCCATTTTCACCCTGTCCTCTGTTTCATTTTCCTCCTTTTTCCCTTCATCCTTGGCCTGTCTATTTCTGGCAGATGTCTGTGTAATTCAATCCTATTACATTATTACATTTATGTGCCAAATATCATATAATTTTTCCAACACAGGAAGACTTGATTTGTTCCCTGGATAGGTGTCCCATATACATATCTTGAAGAGAACAATAATAAAGCACAATACATGGGAAAACAAGGCAACACACTGAAGACACTGTGGTCCAAGTGCCTTGGAAACAAGCTGATTTTTCTTTTTCACAGCTCTGCCAACAGCCTTCTCTTCTGAGCCACAGCTTCCCCGATAGACTGGGCTCCCTAAATAACTAATTACCTTACAACCAATTCATCTTTTTTACTATGTACCCTAAACAAGAAAAGTAATTCCCACTTTTGGGAAAATGCACAACAGACTGGTGTCCACAAGGAGTCAATGCCACACAATGTTCTGTCAGTCTCTCAAAGCCTCTACAGTAATTCAGACTCGCACAAACCACAGTCTAAACCATCTCCTCTACAAGAAGGGAAACTTCTGCTGATGAACTCTTCCTTTCCTACCACACTTCAACCACAACCCACATGCTCCAAAACATACCTGCCACAGATCCCCAGTGAAAAAGTTGGATCAAGTATGAAGATCTGACAGGACTCAGTCACAGACACTTCAAATGCAGGTCACAGGGGGAGCATGATTGGCAAGTGGTACACGGAGGTAGTTTGGTGACTCTCACCCAGGTAAGTCTGTATGTGGGAGAAGGACACAGCAAAGGATGAAGGCATCTCCTGAAGCTGACAAGATCTGCATTAGCAAGGAAAAAACACTTTCAGTCCAGGATTTCTGTAGTATGGCTAGGAAGGTTTCCTCTGTTTCCAGCATACCACTCAGCCACAATGAAGATGCTGCAGGTCTCCCTGCCAGCCATGCTGGTGGAATATTTTCCCAGGGTTAGTTCAGTTGCTGACTGGAAGGACAGCTGGGCAATGCCTTGCTCCAATTTCATGCTGACCAATCTGGTTACTATCAGGATCCTGCTTCCAGACAGACTAGTCTGATACATGGAAAATAATTTCTTCTACATGGCCCATTCTAACAGCAGGAGGGCAATAAAACTCTGTACGACCCTCCAGTAGGTTATTAATTCACTCTTCAAAAAATCCTAGCTTCCACAAGACATCTTACCAGACTGGCTAAGCTAGCCACTGCCCGTTGCAGACTTAAACACACACACACACACATAAAAAAAAAAAAAAAAAAAAAAAAGCTCTGTCTCATCTTCTGATTTGGAGTCAGAATAACAGAAAATAAAGACATCTCATAGTTGTTACACACCTTCAGCTCCACCAGTGAGCACTAGAAGGAAAAAAAAAAAACCAACCAAAAAACAGATTTCTCATTTGCTCCTTGAAACCTCAAGATTAAAAACATTCTTTCCATAAAATTTCTTGCCATTGTTCTTTACATTTCATCAGCATGCAGATTTGACATACATATCTGGAAAGTCAGTTTAAACTGCTTTCTTTTATGTTGCTGGCAGGGACTCCAGATTGCAGTGGTGTTGGGTTGTTTTTTTTGTCGAGATTTCGAATTATTTCCTAGGGACTCACTTGGTTCCCTGAAGTGATCCTTAAGGTCAAAAAAAGGAAAGAGTTGAACTAGAACACAGTAGCATAAGGCCAGAGGCACACAGTTCTTCAAAGCCAGTCATTTCTGGGTTAGAAATGGGTCTAAGCTTAGTTATCTCCAGGACTAAATGCAGAAGGAATCTGAGACTTTAACTGGGTTTGAAGCACATTTTGTCCCTAAGGCATGAAAGGGCCCAAAAGTATGGATGTTTTCTGGAAGCATCTAAATTATCCTTTAATTCAGGTTATCTTTCAAAGCCACTGTAATGATTTAATAAATAATAAGTTTTGTCTTACAAAATGCACCAAACAAAAACCCCATAAGGTCTTGCAAAAGGACACTAAACAATTTTTTTTTTCAATAATGGAATTTTTTCACCTTCAGTAGAAAGAATGTGAGAGTGTTGTTTCCCAGTAACTAAAATGAGATTACATTACATGTCTTCAGTGTAGCTGAAGTGTCCTTTGGGCAAAGGTTATTTGAGCAGCTTGGGTATAACTAGCAAGATTAAAATGATGGTGACAAACATTTGCCAAATGTTTCCATGATTTCTAAAAGAGATTTATAATCCAGGGCAACAAAGGCAACAAGTTCAGAAATACTCTTGACCAGTCCTTGCTGGATTTTATAAGGAGAAATCCAAGATGGAGTTTCCTGGAGGTGACTTAAAATCAATGATTATAGACCTGACAAGACTGCATCAAGGTAGCTGTAGAGTTGGTTGGTACAATTTATTCAATTTTTTTCAGGAAGAAGCCTGAAGTAATGGTAGAAATACAAACTATAAATCAAGTGTGATTTCTTTGCTAAAATCCTGGACCAAAGTAATTATTATACCTGCTGGGAAATCCACATCAAAGACTGTATTATCTTAGTGGGGACATACAATGATCTGCACACTGCAAGAAACATCTCCACAAATGCTGCCACAGCTTACTTATATGCGTACTCAAACTTACCTTCTTGTCCTGGCATGTAAATGGCCTTGTCAGTTTGCACAAAAATGCTGCTGTCAATGTTCTAGACAAAGATCTTCTCAGTTATTTCTTTTGTTAATCTTGACCCATCAAACCCCTGGGAGGCAATCTCCCTGTCCCCAATAATGTTTTCTCCAAAATATCATCTCTTTATCTCTGCATCCACTAAAGTAAGCATTAAGGGAGGGTTCCCAGTTTGTGCAGGGATACGTGACCCGGTGACAGATCTCTCATCTTGCATGTTCAGTCCTAAGTTCTCCAGGTGGTCTTTGCTCTGAAACTCTGCTCATAGCCATTGTAACTGCTATAAGAGGGAATGGAAAACATTAAAAAGTGGCTACTCATGTTTGATACCTAGTCTCCACAAATTGAGACACCCAAAAAGGGGAGGAAAAAGGACACATGGACCATTCTGAGAGAGCATTTATATACACATATATGTCAGCAGCTATAGCTAAGTGATAGAGTATCATTAACGTCATGATATTTCTAACTGGTATCTCTTGTGATGATGAATATTCCTAAGGACCAGTAATTTTATCAGCATCCCCTGCCCAAAGTCTTGCATGTTGGGATTGAGAGCCTGCACCCTAAGAAAAATGCCTTTAAATATCTCCCTGCTCTCATTTGCTCCTTTGTCTCTAAAGGCAGTTTCCCAAGCGATCCCATGCACTAGCACTCTAAACAGTCAAAAATGTACCTTTCTGATGCTTAGGGACTCAACTCGTAATTTTACCCTTCCTGTACCTCTCAAGATTGAGAATTCTACCAGGACATGATCACAATATCCCAGGCTACCTCTAATCTTGACATCTCTGTGAAGTTCTTCCGCATTAGTGAGCAATAGGTCCAGCGATGTGTCTCCTATAGTTGGGTCCTTTATCACCTGTACTAGGAAATTAGCACAATCCAGCAGTCTCCTGGATTGCTTGCAGTTTGATGTGTTGCAACACGTGTTCCAACATGTGTCCAGGTTGCTGAAGTCACATAGCAGGATCAAGGCATATAAGCATATTTCCTGCAGTTAAAGAAAGAACTCTTCCATTCTCTCCTTTATTGGGTTGCTCATAGTAGACACTGACCACAAAGTTTCCCTTGTTTGTTTGTTTATTCTGTAATTTGTACCCATAAACTCAACCTGTGCACTGCTGTTCTTCAAAGACAGTTATCAATCATTGTCATTTTTTGTAGACTGCAACACCCACACCTTTCTTTCCTCATCTGTTCTTTCTGACTAGCCATTGACTGCAGCGGTCCACCTGTGTGATTCAACCCATCACATTTCTGCGATAACAGAAACTACTTCTGACAGCGTGGTCTTTTAGTACTGTGTGTGCTTCTGGGCCTCATTATACAAAAAGTACGTTAAGGTCCCTGAAAGCATCTAGAGAAGGGCAACAAAGCTGATAAAGGGGTTGGAAGGCGTGTCTTGTGAGGAGAGGCTAGATGCTAAGGATGCCCAGTCTGGAAGAGGCTGAGAGGAAAAACCCTTGCTCTCAGCAACTACTTGAGGAGGGAAATCAGAGGGAGGTGCCAGGCTCTCCGCTCCTGGGAACTGATGGCAGGACAGGAATGGCACAGAGCTGCACATGGGGAGGGTCAGACTGGATATATAGAAAATTTCTTTATCATGAGGGTGTTCAAGCACTCGAACAGGCTTCCTAGTGAAGTGGTTCGTGCCCTATGCCTGTCAGGGTTCAAGAGGAACCACTGGACATTTTATTCCTTAAGAAACCTCCGCTTTTTGGACTAGAGAAATGTGACTAATAAAGTTGTTCCTACAGGCAAATATGTCCTCTTTACACGAGGGCCCAGCAGTTATTGTTACTGAAGGGATAACCTAGTGAGATTAAATAATCATGGTTGGAATTTCGGGTTCTGAGAAAGCCTAAGTTTAGTCTGCACATACAGTAACCATGCGGTGTGTTTGCATATATGCAGACCATGTAAAATATGTTTTGTTTTCTTTTCTTTTGGCCATATTTCAACAGTCCTGTGAGATATTTTAAGGGGGATATGTCTTCCTCACACCAAATTTATTGAAAGTTTCTGCTGAAATATTCCCAAAAATGATGATAAGGAACGGTGCATTGAATTTTAATTCCTGGCAATCACTCACAGTAAAATTTCTGTCAGTCACTCAAAACTGAACGAGAACCTAATGAGGTTCAACAAGAACAAGGGCAAGGTGTTGCACTTGGGTCACGGTAATCCTAAATAGGAGTACATACTAGGAGAAGAATTTATTGAGACTAGCAGAGAAGGACTTCGGGACCCTGGTGGGCCAAAATCTAGACATGAGCCAGCAGTGTGTGCTTGCAGCCCAGAAGGCCAATGACTTTTTACATGACCTTATAGTGACAGGACAAGGGGGAATAGCTTTAAACTCAAAGAGGGGAGATTTACGTTAGGTATTAGGAAAAAATTCTTTACTCAGAGAGTGGCGAGGCATTGGAACAGCTTGCCCAGAGAAGCTCTCGATGACCCACTCCCAGAGGCTTCCACTCAAGGCCAGATTGGATGGGGCCCTGAGCAGCCCCTTCCATGGCAACACTGTCCACAGCAAGGGGTTGGAGCTTGATGATCTTTAAGTTTCCTTCCAACTTAAGCCATTCTATGATTCTATGATTAGGCCTGCAGTTTAGAAATTTGGTGAAGCCTCTCTGCTAGTGCAAACACATTATTTGTACAATCCCATTCAGCAACTTATAAAATCTCTTTTGAGTGTTCTGAAGTGCAGACAGATGCAGCTTCAGTATCAAGAAGTAAATACTAGTGTTTAGCAAGGTGTTGGCCTTGTCTGCTCTGAACATTTATTTCTTTACATTACCATACACATGGTATATGAATGGAAAATGTCATTCAATTTGCATTCAAAAGCACCACCCTGAAGTACACAAAGAGTACAGGAGCTTAGCCTGAAAGCAGAGGGTAAGAACTAGGCCACAGAAGTGGATAAAAACAGAACAGTAGGACTGAAATTAAAGCAGGGCAAGGAATTGCTGGGAATTTTAAGATGTGTCCAGAAGTCAAAAAAGGGAAAAGCATATGAAGGTGGAGAACAAAGTAGGGTATGGGAGAGCTCTCAGTCTGGAAGCCAGTGGTAATAAAAAATGATCACTCTAAGAGGAAATGCCTGAATGTTCAGCTACTGATTTTTGAGCATCTGCAGCTCCACAGGAGTTCCCTGCACAGTAACTTGTTAAGATTTCTGTAGCCATCCACATCAAAAGCAATTTACATACTCAACATGTTCTTGTGTTCCACACTTAAAGGATATGGAGTAGAATGACTTCATTTGTCTCCATTTAATTTTTTTCTCTAGAATCCTAATGCTAATATAACAGACTGTGGCTGAGGAGAATGTGTCGTGGGACCTTTTGTTGAAAAATGCTAAGAGATCAACAGGTAGCTCCCTTTTTTCTTAAGTGTCTGTAAGTGTTGATCCAACATACAGTAACGATCTAGCACTCCAGTCTACCCTCCTTATCACTGGTAAGGATTTGCAGCAGCTCTTTACACTGCTTTGAGGGCCATATTGTGGAAGATCCTGCTTACTTACAGCACAAATCATTTCAATTGGATGTGTAGTCCATTTTGTTAGTCTTCGATCCACATTTTCTATGCTGTTAAAAGAAGGTATATAAAGAAACCTGCTTAGGGATCTTATTCTGGTGAGTTCTGTGGGCTTAGAATATCACTTTACACTGGTGGAACAGTTTTGCTTCATTTGAGCATGATTAAGCACATGAGGAAAAAAAAACACTAAAAATCAAAGGTGTTTGTAAGTCTTCATCATGAAAATCTGGCACCAGTTTTTATTTTTTACTTTTTTGTAATAAATATGGGACAATACTTCATTGATTTGAAGACAATACTTTGACTGGAAAGACTGACATATAGTTTGTAAGTTGAAATAATGCCAGTAAAAAGTGTCCTTCATGGTTAAATAACAGACTGAAGAAGAAAGGTTTAAACAAAGATTCTGTCAATTGCAGAAAGACTTGAAGACCTAGATATGGAACACAGGCAACAAAGGCTTGGTCTGAGAAATTGGAATAATATTGTACTTGTACGCAACAAGTAGATAGTGTTGTCAAATGCACCTCTGTTCTATTTTAAAATACATTCATCTGTTCATTCAGAAAACACTCCAGAGTTACTGAAAGTGAAGACTGTTTAAGACACTTGCTTTTTGGTTCTGACAACTATTTCCACTTAACAGTGTTTAAGTTCTGGCAACAAAAAACTTTGCAAGTAGCTTTCTCAAGGAACCTGCAAAACGAGCAGTTTCAGAAGATGTTGTTCAGATATACTCCACACCATGAGCTGAGCACTATTCACCTCGATGGAATAGTAATTCAAATTCTGCAACATAGCATTATTTGAGGTAGTAATACTGACTCCTGGTCACTGTGTGAACAGAATATTAAAAAAAAAGAATTAAAAAACTAAAGTTAAGTGGAAAGTAATGCTTTTAGCTGAGCACTGTCTTGCATACTTTTTTCCCAGGATTCCATGCTGTGATGGATGGCTACAGGCTTTTCAAGAGAGACAGGCAGAGCAGGAGAGGTGGAGCGTGGCGCTGTATGTAATGGAGGGTCTGGACTATATGGAGCTGTCAGTTGGTTATGACGCAGTTGAGAGCCTCTGATAAAGACAAAGGACAAATAAATAAGGCAGATGTCATTGTGGGAGTAGACCACTCATCCAGGATGATGATACCAATGAATTATTCTTAAACAAACTAAGAGAGAACTCTAGATCAACTGCCCTTGTCTTTAATGTGCCAGACATTAACTAGGAATGTCACACAGCTGATAGAAACAGGTCCAGGAAACTCTTAAAGCATGTTGATGACAACTTCCTGGTCTAAGGGAGACAAGGAGGAACGTCTCTCCTAGACCTGTCGCATGTTAACAGAGAAAACCTTGTGGCTGAGGTGGCAATTGGTGTCTGTCTTGGTCGTAGTGATCATGATACGTTTGAATTAAAAATCTCTGATGATAGCAGGAAAACTGCCACCAAAACCTGAACCCTGGATACAGGGAGAGCAGGTTTTAGGCTGCTCAGGAAACTAGTCTGCAAGGTCCCCTGGGAAAGTCTTTTTGAAGGCACTGGAGTCTAACAGTAAGTATAACTTCCAGAGAGGACAGGAACAGGCAATTCCAAAACATCAGAAGGCAAGCAGGCAGAGCAGAAAGATGGCTTGGCTGAACAAGGATTTTCTTTTAGAGCTCAGGCAGAGAAAGAAAGTGTACGGCCTCTGGAAACAAGGCCAGGCAACATGGAAGACTACAGAGATGCTGTTTGCCTTTGCACGGTGAAAAACCGTGTGGCCAAAGCTCAGTTAGAGCTGAAGCTGGCCAATACTGTGGGGGACAATAAAAAGGTGTTGTTTTTGTTTTGTTTTTTTAATATGCTAACAACAAAAGTAGGACCAGAGAGAACATCTGTTCATTACTTAGTGAGAATTGTCACTTTACAAACAGGGATATAGACAAAGCAGATACATTTAATGCCTTCTTAGCCTCCATCTTCAGCACTGATGATGGGCTCTGGCACCCCAGGTGCCTCAAGTTGAAGGACTGTGACTGCAGGAATAATCAGCTCCCAGCCAACCTCGAACTTGTGCAGGATTTGCTGCTTCACCTTGATGCATTTAAGTCCATGGGACTCAACGGGATTCATCCTAGGGTAGCCTTCCAATGACATTGTGAACCTCTCAATTATTTTTCAGTGGTCTTGGAAACCTGGAGAGAGTTCCCATTTGACTGAAAAGCTGGCGAACATTCCAATTTTCAAGAAGGGCAAGAAAGAAGACCCTGTTAATTATAGGCCTGCCAGTTTCATTTCAGTGCCCAGTAAAATTATGGAGAAAATTATGGTGAGAGTTATTGAAAAACACCTGAAGGACCATGCAGTCATTGGTCACAGCCAGCACAGTTTCATGAGGAGAAGGCCCTGTCTAATTAACTTAATTTCCTTTTATGACAAGGTCACCCATCTAGTTGACCAAGGGAAGCCAAGTGAAGTTATCTTTTTGGATTTCAGTAAACCTTTTGATACTGTTTCTCACAATATCCTTTTGGACAAAATGTCCAGCATATAGCTAGATAAAAACAGTGTGATGGGTGAGCAACTGACTGATGGGTCAGGCTGAAAGGGTTATAGTAAATGGAGCTACATTAGGCTGGCAGCGAGTCACAAACAGGGCTCCTCCGGGCTCCGTTTTAGGTCCAGTTCTCCTTAATGTTTTCATAAATGACTTGGATGTAGGACTAGAAGCTGTTCAGAGCACATTTGCTGATTATACTAAATTTGGAGAAGCCTTGCAGACAGATCTAGACAAATTAGAGAACTGGGCAATCACCAATTGCATGAAGTTAAACAAGAGCCAGTGCTCTCTGGTCTTGTCTTTGGTCCCAAGGAGGTTCACTTCAGACATGGATTTTCTATGGAGTATTTGTGGTAGTATGGATCCACTTAAAAACAATTTTAAACGTATTTCAGGCTGTACTATGGCTGAAATTAGTAGAATCAACCCTTTTAACAGAACACAATTCTTAATAATGTTAAACTGACGATCAACATATATCTGTAGACATCATTTGTGAGAAACAAATGACCTTTTTTTCAGACAGTCTGCCAATTGCTTGCACTCCCTGAAGAGATGCACAGCCAGAGAATTTATTTAGAATGCTCAGTTCTCACAACAGATTAACTTTGTAACATAAATTGTTGCATTCCCCTTGCTTGTTTGAGGCTCTTAGATAGTCTATGCTCTTTCACAAAATTTTTGTTTTTCAAATGCAGTAAAAGACTCACAGCAGCCACAATGGTTTTCAGTTCACAAACAGCTGTGTAAAGTTTGGAAACTGATTTTGATTATAACTCCACGATTTAGAAAGTGATACTAATTGAGGCACTGATGACCACAGGATTACTAGGCTTAAATGTACTTTATAGATAAAAATATTCCTGTTCTTTCCACTACAGAAAGGATAAGAAAGAACTGCAGATTCTTACTAGAAGATTGGTACTTTTAATAATCTGACTTTACTGATATCTGAAACTGCCTAATGTATGATCAAGTAAACCGTCACAAATATGAAAGCTGCTGGATATCCTAAAGGATTGTTTTAATTTCTTATTAACTTATATCAGTTTGCAAGTCCTATTATTTGAAAGCTTCTGATGTTAGAAAGAAAGGTCCTTCACAACTCAGAAATACAAATCCCCAAGCTCTTGAAGGGACAATCTTTACAGCACCCCTAGAGTGTAAGTGACCATCAAAGCCACAAAGATTGCTCATCCAAGGTCCTGGTTCATTCCAAGAGTCTGTTGCATTTCTGATACCACCTCCTTTTTCTGAATCCAGAATACTTTCTAAGGTTGCTTTTGCTACTAACTAGCAATAAATGGCTTGAAGAACATCCTCTGATGGAAAAGGCAAAAGGAATCTCCCATGAGCTACCAGCCCAAAAAGCCAATCTCCATGAAGATAATTAGTAAGTGGGAAAAAAAAGAATGCAGAATTCGTTACGCCAAAGAAAAAGCATGACTCTCTAACCTGTTAAGGAGGACATTCTAAGAGAAATTTAGATAAATTCAGAGCTTCATCATTCACAGTAAGAAAGTATCCTCATCCTAGGAACTCCTATTTGTTCCTTCTTTGGTTTACATTTCTTCTCTCCATGCAATTGTAGATCCAACAAAGATGCTTTCTCAAATATTTCCCACCCCCCTTGATGGTGTAAACAGAGATGAAGTTTCACAGCAAGTGTCCCACCTTGAAAGGGAGTAACACAACCTCCTCTTCCTCCACCCTTTGGCAATTTTGGAGTCAGAGGTGTTGCTGGGCCACATGAGGGTCTTAGTCAGCAAATCTTACGCTCTTGTCCTATTAAAACAGATAGCAAGATGCTCAACATAGCATAACAAAACTTTAGGTGACAAGTATCTGGCATTCATTCCCATGACTTCATCCTCTAGAGCATCTCAGCCATGAAGCATTTTGCAGATCCCTCCACTATACCTAGACTGCAATTTCATCTAAGTCACATACACAGATTAGGAACATCTAGCAGGAAAGCTGTAAGGGCTTAAAACTGGACTGTACTTAAAACTTCAATGGCATTTCAAAAAGCTTTGAAATAGCTTTGTACCAACTCTTTTTCAGCTACAAGTTTAAACTTATACCTGCAAAACTGATCTAAGTTTCACTGTAGGTGTAAAAATCAAGCTAAGGTAGAAAAAGCACATTTTAAAGTCCTTGTGAACAAATTTTAAAGATTTTATGCTGCCTATTCAGACTATATCATCTTAGAATCTCCTATGAGAACATCACAGTTACTAGCCATTGCCGCCTCTAAGGAAGATGTAAAGTATCATGTTAGTTTCTAATTATGTAAACATATGTGTGC
This sequence comes from Pavo muticus, assembly GCA_016647715.1. NCBI lineage: Eukaryota > Metazoa > Chordata > Aves > Galliformes > Phasianidae > Pavo > Pavo muticus. The sequence continues at coordinate 327,338 of JACDJE010000474.1, read as the reverse complement.
AGTAACTTCATACAAGTTTCAGGAAATCAGTACTGTTACTAAATCTATGCAACCCAGGGCCTTGGTTTCTGTTTTATTTTTAATCTATAGCAGTTCTATAAATTAAAATTGGTAAGAGGGACTTACAAGAAAGCAACACTTGTAATTTCATAGTTACTTTTTAAATCTTAGCATGCAGTATAATAAATGTTCAGACATATTTTATAAACCACACTAGCTAATCATGCCAGACAGTAATACGAATTTTCAGAAAGTATTATTAGTTGCAGCTTTAGCAAAGTATTACTATCTTACCCTGGTTGAATAAAAGCAGGAGAAGGAGACTTTGAAAGTTTTGTTATTTCATCTATTCAGTCTGCCCACTCTCCAGATCGGTTAGCCTGCGTATCACACACAGTAAAACACGCAAGTCATTCTAGTCCAACGTACTGCTTTAAAGCAGGGCCAACTTGACATCTAGTTCAGGTTACTCCAGGCCAGCTAAATCTGAACAGTGTCTGGGCATGGAGATTCCACAGCCCCTTCAGACACCTGCTCCTGTGCTCTATTACTTTCATAGTAAGTAACTTCTTCCCGTGTCCAGTTCACATTTTCCTAGTTGTAGTTTTAGTTGTAACTTTCACCTAAAAGAAAAACTCCAGCTAATACTTGACACATGGAGAATAAAACCAATTACATCAATTTTATTTCAGTTGATAATTATATTTGAATTCATGTTTAATATTTTAATATTTAATATTCATGTTTAATATTTCAAGGAAATATTTTAGTTTCATCTTAAAATATTTCTAAGTGTCTTTGTGTCTTTTCCTTACTGTTTCAAACTTGTATTTATTTACTGTATTTATTTAAAGATATTTTTACAAAATAAGTTGATTAGCCCTATTGGTGTGGCCACTGAAGAAGACTGTTCAAATGTTTTTCACCTGGAAGTACAAGGAAGCAGTAACAACAGAAGATTGATTGTGGGTGGTGNAGTTTTAACTACAATCCAGCAGAGGGAAACACAAACTCAAGAAAACTAACTCAAATCTCTTGGATATGCTTTCACTCATCAAAACTGACTTTACCCACAGATAAACTAGATCCATTAAAATGTGGTAAGACATCTTCTATCCTGTATATTCTATGTATATAGACAGAAATTAAAAAAAAAAAAAATCTCTGATTTGCTGATTTGCATTGTATTTAATACATGACTAAGATATCTTTGGCTAGATTTTTTTTTTTAACTGTTAAGCGCTTCCCACTTTACATGTAGTTAATGGATCTAGAATGCACTTGGCAAAATATGATCCAAAGCAAGCAAGCATAGTTAGAAGTGACTTCTGCACACATCTTTCACCTTTAAATACATCATTCAAACATAAGTCACTGTGGCACTAGGTGCTTGTGATAAAACCATTTCTGCAAAAAAGAAACAAAATGAACAAACACAATAGGCAAGCTCTAAGAATACTTCTCATGCATCAGTTCAGTGCCATCTCCATCCTGAACACTCTCCATGCAAAAGGGAAGTGCAGTGTCAGGTGAATCAGGAACAACGAATAACTTTATCACATAACTTGCGCAGACACTAGCTGAAGGATAGAACACATAACAGTATAACAGCATAACAGTAGGCTTAAGGACAGAATCCAGAGGCCAAGAGAACTTGCTGTCAAGTAAAGATAAGAAAGTAGAACAGATGCCTCAGCACAATACCAGCAGACACCAGTCTGGGCTGCAACACCCCCTCGAAGGTAAGAAGTTCACAATAAGGATGACTACTAGTCTTCATCCAACAACCAACAGATGGGGCCAGAGACCCTCCCCACATTTTATGACACATGCTCAGAAGGGTAGGACAACATGTTAAGTTCTCAGAAATCCAATGCATATGTAACCAATTTCTCAGAAATGTAGTGAATACGTATACGCTATGCCTATAAATGTGTAGTTGTCGCTTTCCTCAGTGTGCATGTTTGGTGGAGCAAGCCCCCACGCACCCAGCGCTGTAACAAAGGAATATCTGCTTGACATAACACATTGGCGTGTCAAGTTAATGCTGGATTTCTCGGCTTCAGTTGGCAAGCCAGGCAAGAGACTCTCTGTTCAGCTGTGGGACCCGCTGAGAGGCAGAATCCTTGGGCCCGCCGGCAGCTTGTCCAGAAGGGACTCCAAATCTCAGGTAATTCACTATGGGAACAGACAAGACCCTCTGGACAAAGGTCTTTCATCCACAATTAGAACTGGCACAAACATAAAAGGTTATCATGGGACAGAGAGTGTCTAAGGAAACTCCAAAAAAAACCCCTCTGGGTTGTATTTTAGCTCACTAGAAGGACATTGCTGGTAGAGGAAGGGAGACATTAAGTAAGAAACCGGGAACATAAATTAAGTAACAGGACCAGTTCTTATAACTGAGTGTCCTAATTGTGAGACTAAGAGCTGGGTGTTTATGGAAGTTGAAGAATTGTATATTGTTTGACTCATGAGTTTCGGAGGGAGTGGGACAAACTGTTTTAATGGTATATGGAAGTTTAATTGATGGTATATGGAATTCTTGATTTTAATGGTATACACAAGTGTAATTGATGGTATGTGGAAGTATAATTGATGGTATATTTGGAATTGTAATTGATGGTACTAATAGTGAAATTGTGGGGGGAAAAAAGTGAATCATGAGAACAGCTTTTCTATATTGTGAGAACAGCCTTTCGCATAACTTGAGCGATATAAGCTGAAGGATGGAGGCTTGCATAAATGTAAGCTCAAGAACAAAATGTGGAGGCCGAAAAACTTGTTGTCAAGTGAAGATAAGACGAATAGATGTCCTGTTGTTGACAATAAGATGGCAAAACGGATGCCTCAGCTCAATGTAACATCAGTGGGAGCCGGTTTGAGCTACCCCCCCTTAAAAGGTTGGAAATTTACAGTGAGAATGCATCTCACGGCCACCAGAGATGTTATTTCTGTCCATGTCCTTCGAATGTAATGAACATGCTTATGCTATGCCTTTGAATATGTAGTCATTTCTCTTTGGTGTGCATGTTTGGTGGGAGTGATCCCCCATGCACCCAGCGTTGTAATAAAGGGAATACCTGCTTGACATACCTCACTGACGTGTCAAGTTCCTTTGTTGGTTTTCTTGGCTTCAATTGGCAACCCAGGCAGGAAAGACTCTGCTTGACTGTGGGACCCACTGAGAGAAGGCCCACCAGCAGCTTGTCCGGGAGGAACTCCAACTCTCAGGTGGATCACTGCAGGAGCAGACAAGATCCTCTGGATAAAGGTATTCCCTAAGTCTGTCTTTCTCTGGTTCTATTTGGTTCTGTTCTTCGGCAAAGTGGTAAAGGCCTTGGGGAAAGGCACTCATGAGTCAGGTTGGGCAATGCGGAGTGCATGGCAGGAAGACTCTGTATCAGCCCTGAAGGCACCGAACTGGTAATTTATATCAGCATGGACAGAAACTGTGACTTTGCCCGGAAGTTAAAAGGTAAGGCCCTGGCACAGTAGCCGTGGTGGGGAGGACATTTACAGTCACTGTAACATTGTACTGCCAGGTAGGGCTTGGCAGGAAAGTGACAAGTAGAAGGAGTATAAGTCCGAACCAGTTTTCTTATTCTTGGTTATAGCAACTGTATTAGTTACTGTCACTGTCTTTATAACTGTTAAATGTTTGTGTTGTAAAAGTGTTACTTGTGGAATTCCATTCCCTGTTCAAAATACTCTTGTCTTGCTGGGGGATGCTGGTTAAGACTCATGCCCAGGGAATTCGGTGTTCCCACGCCCTGAGGAAGCAGGTGAGAGTATAAATAGTGGAATTGTGGAAAAAAACGGCAAAAAGGGTTAAAGAAAAGCAGTGAGTTTGAGATACTAGAGTGATCTGTGCCAGCACAAAAACAATCCCCCCCCCAGCACTGCCTCCCCGCCACGGCTAGTAAGCAGAACTCAGAGTGAGAGAGGGAGAGCCGGGGCCAGAGACTCCTGCTGTAAATGGCATGTTACTCGCAAACGAGGGGGTGGGGAGGAGGAAGGGACATTGGAAGCGAGAATAGCCTTCATCTGCAGAGATCTAGGAAACCCGAAATCCCAGTGTTAGCACTGGAAGCCTCAGGAAGGGAGGAGGTGAAACTGAAACATAATCTTAGTAGTTTTTGTAATTATGAAAGTTTGGAAAGTGAAAAAGGTTTCAGAAAGCCATGGGCTGAGGAAGGCAGAGATAAGCAAGGCGTAACAGGGATGTCAGGACCCAGAAGAGAAGTGAGGGATCTGGAAAACTGATTGAAGAACAGAGATAGCAAGGAAATTGGGAAGAACAATAGCAGCTGTTACTGTTGCAGCACTAGAACAGGGCCTGAAAACCCAGAGATCCCCTTAAGGAAGAAGTATGGGGGCCTGGAAGGGCCAATGCAGTACATTGGCATACTTATTCATTCTTTTTCAAGGCCTCATAGATATGTGCTAATGAACCTTTGGACATGCTCAGTGGTATTTAGGGTAGTCGAGTGCCCACCTACTTCTTCCTCTTTTTCACCACCTGCTTCATCGCTAAAACCTTTGACTCACTTCCATGCACTTTTCCCCAGTTTGGAAGATTTCCATTGCTTATTAGGCCATAGTGAGCCACTTTTAAAAACAGTCTATGTGGAACCCAAGGAAAATGCCCTGGCATGTTTTGAGACAAAAGATAAAAGCATTCTGTTGTGACTCCAGCACTTCTTGTGAGGCAAAATCATTGAGAGAGATGATAAAAGTACTCTATTATGTCCCCAGTGCAAAATTATTGAGAAAAACAAGACTGTTCACTCACTAACACTGAAATGGAAAGTTTCAGAACTATCGCCTTTTCCTAAACTAATATATTGATTCTTAAACTAATGTACTAATCCCTATTGCTAAGCAAACCAATCTGTATCAATCCCTCCTTTTCTTTTTGAGGATTATGATGTTTGTATTCTAATCCTCACCACTCTTGACCTTTCACATTTAGGGATACATCTTCAACAGTGAATCATGCAACAAGCAATGATACATATAGCTATAACTACACACACTATCTCTACAAATGACTTCTTAATCCAATTTAGGAAGCCAGGAAGTCATTTTGATTAAAATGTTAGTTAAATTCCAGCTTACATCATCTTGGCTTATTTTATGCAGTATTTCAATTTGATGCCTTATCTTATATGTCTGTCTGTATTCTACCACTCTGATCTATATAAACACAACAACTATTGTTTACTACTGCACAAACTCCTCCTTGTACAGCTAACAACATATCTGAAGCCATTCTACTTTGCAATACTACCTTGTGTAAGCTTTGGACTACTTCTTTCAGCGCAATAATGGCATCTAATGTTTCATTTTTGAGGTGTTCCATGACTGCTGAGATGTTTACTATACGCTTTTCCAATTCCTAAAGAGGGAATTAAGCACCTGATGAATGAGTGAAAACTACTAGGTCTTTCTATTAGTGGATTAAGGACTTCCCTCTTGACTCTCCAAAGTCAAGGTACTCGGGCCTGTGTTATCCCAGTTAACTGATTTGTTACTATCCTTTGGTATTACTATTCCTAGGGTACAAGTTCCAGCTCGATCTCCAGATAGCCAGTACCACCCTTTCTTTTTAGCTGACACCCAATATTTACCCCTGTTTTTTCCAAAATATTTATTTGTCATTTGTATAGTCATTTGTCATTTATAGTGTGGGTATTTTCCTACTGGAGCTTTCTCTACTTGACTAGTCCTTGCATCCGTCAGACAAGCGGTATTATTCATAGGCTGGGTTCCTGCAATCCATGTTTGTGATTCTTCATATTTACCTGCAAAGTATGCTATGGATTTGTTAACGAATACTGTGGTCCCAACTCTGTTTTGGTAGTGGTAATCCTCATAATGGGTATGGGTTTGTATCGTATTTTGTCAATTCTGAGCATATCCAACAAGAACTAGAATTGCTAGCATCAGCCACCTTTTTCATCCATTTCGTGTGCTTATTTTGAACCCATGCATTCAATTGATAAGCATAAATAAGTATTGCTAAAATTGTTAACATTTTAGACAAACAAAATATATATCCCTTAAGTACTGCAAAAGAGGTGTGTTTTTTTTCCCAAACAATTAATATAAGCAAACAATTAATGCAGTTAGTGTAAGACAAACAATCACATTATACTCTAAAAGTAACTGTATCTCAATAACTACATTCAAGTTCATAATATGATTTTTCATTTCCCTGTTTACAAGTTGCATTCATTTACATGAAAATTTCAGTTTCATCAGTGCAGTCTGTTCTACTTGCCACTGTGGGCTGGGCACTTTTTGTTCTTCTGTAATGAATTCACAGAATCACAGAATCGTAGGGGTTGGAAGGGACCTCTAGAGATTATCGAGTCCAACCCCCCTGCCAAAGCAGGTTCCCTACACAAGATTCAAGAGTCTACTTCTGCCACCTTGATAGCAGTATTTGATATGGTCCTTTCCACTTCTCCTATAGCGGTTCGGAGTTCCAAGTCCACAGATATACCCACTAACCGAGTTGGATTGGATGTGCTATGACTTCCAGAGGTGTTGGTGCCACCGGAGCCAGAAACCTGTGGATAGAAGATAGGACTTTCCCCAAAGAGATGAGATATTCTCTTAGTTTTAGTTCGCCTAATTGGTTTACATCAATATTATCCACCAATACCTGAAATGGTCTTCCATACATCATTTCATTAAGGACTAATTTTGTCTTTAGCACGCTGTTTTATCAGAATATACAGTAAGGTGAGAGGTTGAGCCTCAGGCCTTTTCAAGTCAGTTTCTTAACAGATTTTACTAATTTTTTTTTTTTTTTTTTTTTTTTTTTTAAGTTTGATTCATTTTTTCCATCTTTCCAGTAGACTGCAGCCTTTACAGAGTATGTAAATCTCATGCTATTCCAATGATTTTTCCTAGGTTTTGAACAATTTCAGCTACAAAATGTGAACCTCTATCTGATGATATCCCTATTGGTACCCCAAATCTAGATATGTTTTTTAGCATAACCTTTACTACTTCCCTTATTTCATTGGTGCGACAGGGTTCAGCTTCCGATCATACTGAAAAAAAGTGTCAACCAATACCAGTAAGTTACCTGTACCCAGCTTGTCGTGGGAGCTCAGAAAAATCTATCTGCCAATAGTTTCCTGGGCTGCGTCCTCTCCTTGTAACTCCAGGAGGTGGTCTTTTTGCATTCTGTGGATTATATTTCAGGCATACTTCACACTTTGCTCACCAAGCTTTTCACAATTTCTCCCATTCACACACTTAAAATTTGAGTCTTTAGATTATTGATGATGGCATCTGATTGCCAGCGTATAGTTTGATTATTATCCTCTACTATTTTCGTCATTACTGGTTGGGGAACTGTTACTTGGTTGTTTGGAGTTGCCCACCATCCTGCTTTGTTTTTCTCAGCTTTTAGCAAGGAAGCTAGTTTTTCATCTTCTGTCTGGTACTTTGGACGTTCATTAATCAATCCTTGATATCTCGGGGGTATTAGCCAGAGGAAAGCTCCTTCAGCTGCATTTTTGGCAGCTGTATCTGCACGGCTGTTGCCCATATTGATATCATTGTTGTTTGACTGGTGGGCTTTGCAGCGTTTTATACCTATTTCTTTTGGTCTAGCAGTTTTATTATTGTTTCTCCATATTTTACAGGTGTTCCCTGGAAGGTTAATAGCATCTGTTCTTTCCAGATAGCACCATGCACAACCCCAAATGCAAATTTTAAGTCTGTCCAAATATTGGCACTTTTCCCTTTTGCTAACTCCAGTGCTCTTAACAAGGCTGCGTGTTCTGCTTTCCCTGCTGAGGTAGTAGTGCCAGAGTTCCAGCCTGTTATTTCATCTCTAGTTGCTACGGCATACCTGGCCTTCTTCAGCCATCTCACACAAAACTGCTACCATCAACAAACATTTTCATCTCTTTAATTTCATTTCCTCTTGTTCTACCAGGACCACTTGGTACTTCATGATCCCGCTCAGAGATAACCAATAACTTCTCTTTTGATTGATTCAGTATTGCAGTAACCATATGGGGAATACACAAAGTTATTCTGCTTCCCAAAGTCAATTTTCTGGACTCCTGTATAAGCAAGATTGTAGCTGCTACAGCTTTTAAACAGGGGCTTTCTAACTTGAGGACTCTGAAGGACTTCCACATTCCAGTGTCCACACCAGGTTTTCTGTTTCTCCTTTTAAGACTTCATGTGGCTGTTTAGCAAGTTAAAATAGTCTACCAAAGGCTCTAGGCTCTATAGTTCTGAAGAACATTTTGTCTTACCAGTACTGCTCCCAGCTTCAGCTGGATAGTTACCATTGCTGGTTCAGCTTGTCTCAGTCATCTAGGTGTCTCCAACGCTTCGATCCATGATATTACGGCATTTTCCAAGTCCTCTGGTACTGTCCGGTCAGTAGGGAATGATCTCTGTAACATAAGAACTTGAGCCTCCACAGTTTTATTTTCTGAAGAATGCATTTTCACTTGCCCTTTGCCAAATGTGATTTGGGCCTGAAGTTTGTTTACACTATCTCTTCCCATTAATGGCACCGGGCAATCAGGCACATATGGAAATTGATATGTATACAGTTTTCCAGTTTTAATGGATCGAAGAATGGCTGCACTCCAGCTTTCCCGGTAGTTCCAATTATTGATGTTGTCTGATCACTTAACTGTCCCTTACATGTACTTATAACTGAATACATTGCACCTGTACCTACAAGAAATTTTACATCTTCATTCTCTAGCTTTATTGTAACCAGGGGTTTGACGGGGGTCTCACCCCTGGTCCCCTTCATTCCATATTTATTGCCATTGTATCTATGGCTTTTGAGTGATGTGGTTCTGATCTTCTAGATCTTTGCTACTGTTTTTTTGTGGGCAATCTCATTGCCAGTGCCCAAACCTCTAACATTTTCTACACTGATCAGGTTTTAGTACTGAGATCTCTGGCCTTATATTCTCTCTTCTTGGATCCAGCATTGCTGTTATACCTCTATATCTCTGTATTCATTTTTTTTTTTCTGCTCTTCATCATTCCGCTTTCAGTTTCCTGCACTATGGCCAATGCCAATAATCTCCTGTCGCTATCCTTCTCCTTTTTTTGCTTTCTCAATTTCCTCTCTGTTCCCTCCTGTGCCTTCTGTGGCCTATGCCTCTCCCAAGCCTCTCTTTTTTTCTTTTTTTTTCCTCTTTTTTTTTTTTTTTTTAATCTCTCAAAACTTTTATCGTTACAAACTGCCTTTGGTCTTCTAGGCACCTCTCCTGCCTATAAAAGACACAATTTTAAAATTTTATTTTTCCTTCTAATTCTTCCAACCAATCTTGACCAATGAAGGGCTTCAATGCCCCCTGGTAAATACAAAAACCAATAGTGTCTACCAAATATTCAATTTAGTCTCATCTCCAGCCATGGAGACTTCCAATGCTAACACTGGGATATCGGATTTCCTAGATTTCTGCAGATAAGGACATTCCAACTTCCAGTGTATTCCTACCCTATCCTGAGGCAACATACTATTTTACAACAAGAGTTTGCAAGTGTTTCTCCCCTGGCTCTTTCTCTCTCAGAGCACTCTGCAAGCTACATGGGGGCGGGGGGGGGAAGGCACGGTGGTTTCCTGCTCCAGTACTCATTTATTTTGGTCCGGTGCAAACTGCAACTGATCACAACCATCTAAATACACCTGAATCTAAATACACTTTATACTAGACAATTGTCCCTCCTCAAATTACTAGGTGATTGAGTCTGCCAGCTCCCTTGAGGCACAGTTGTACACTGAATTCCTCCAGGGAGAGCCATAACCAATATCACAGAATCACAGAATCCCAGCAAGATGGGAACTTCACTTGTTTTTCCACAGACCTCAGGTTTCCACCAGTCATTTCTCCAGTCCACCAATTATTACAATTTTCAACAAGTTTCCTCTACAATTTCCACAACCGACTCCACCATGTCTGGAATGTCTGGAATGTGTGAACTGCCTTCACACACCATAACACACACACACTGCTGCAGCACAAAAGTAAAAAGCAAAGCTTAACACAGTCTGCAGATCCACCACATACACACACCATGGAGTGAGAAAAAAAAATAAAAAGCTTGGCACTGCTACAGTAATACTCACATACCCATGTTCACATACAAAATCACAATGCCAGCAATCATAATGCAACACAATTATCAATAAACCAAGCATACTTTTGGGAAGATGTAGAACCTAGAGGGTCTTGAATCTCTCAAGCACCCCTTTTAACACGGACTTGAACACCATTTCTCTTGGGGGGCTGGTCTCAAGCACCCCCTCACTGTCTTACTTCTGGAAAACACAGAATCCAGAGGGTCTTGAATCTCTCAAGTACCCCCTTTAACAGGGACTTGAACCCTGTTTCTCTTGGAGGGCTGGTCTCAAGCTCCTCCTCACCATGTTACTTCCGGGAAACACAGAACCCGCCACACACTTGGGACATCTCCATGCTTGCATGTGGGGTACCTACTTGGGGATCCCCTTACCCTTGCTCTCCGTACATGATACAGACTTCTGTCACTCTTTACCGGAGGCAATAAAAAGGAATGGAATGCCTTACGGTATTCCAGGGAACTCGCAGCCAGACCTGACGGAGCTGGGATCGGAGGGGAGCTCCCCAAGAATCACCTCTGTGTGTGCGTTGAACAGAGGTCCCCTCCGGTCATTTGGTCCACAAGATCACAGCCACAGTGTCCCATCTGGGTCGCCAAAATTGTCATCCGAAATCCAGGGCAAAAACTCTCTTAACTCCAGTGTGGTGTTAGAAAGTGACATTCCTTTATCCCTCATGATGCGCATCGGGCGACTTGACAAGTAAGCATACCCTCTCAGAGTTCAGGTTCTACATTTATACAGTTAAGACATACATTGTCTTAACTGAATATGTACATTGGCACACATATTCATTCTTTTTCAAGGCCTCATAGATATGTGCTAATGTCCCTTTGGACATGCTCAGTGGTATTTAGGGTAGTCGAGTGCCCACCTACTTCTTCCTCTTTTTCACCACCTGCTTCATCGCTAAAACCTTTGACTCACTTCCATGCACTTTTCCCCAGTTTGGAAGATTTCCATTGCTTATTAGGCCATAGTGAGCCACTTTTAAAAACAGTCTATGTGGAACCCAAGGAAAATGCCCTGGCATGTTTTGAGACAAAAGATAAAAGCATTCTGTTGTGACTCCAGCACTTCTTGTGAGGCAAAATCATTGAGNCTTCCTTCTTGCCCTTTTTGAAGACCGGAGTGACATTGGCTATCCTCCAGTCTTCAGGCACCTCCCCCATTCTCCAAGACGAGTTTCTACTGTATTACAGCTAGTCTTTTAATTATTTTAATTCAGTAAATTAGACTCAGCATTGAAAGGGACAGCTCATGGACTCTGTCCCTCTCCTCCACCCCCCTTACTCTGGTTAATATTTTGCAATCCATTTTTCCTAATACTGCAGATGTCTCAGGTCACAGTCACATGAGTTTCTTCTGCTGTTGCTGCTGCCACCTAACACTTTTATCATTCTGCTGCAGCAGAAGAGCATACAGAAGAATTTCTTGTTTGGCACTCACATAATCATCATGCTTTGTCTGAGATGTCACGGTTTTATTCATATTCTACAAGATTCTTAATACTTCAGGCAAAACAATGGGAATCAGTAGAAGACTTTGAAAGCCGTTCCATAAGCAGGAAGGAGCATAATCTGTAAAATCATCTTTAAAGCAACATTAAAATTAATTTCTGTGGAATGCAATAAATTTTCATCAATCTTCCCAAAAAAGGTAACTTTCAAACACTACAAAGAACTAGTACCGTACTTCTACCACAAAAATCTTTAAATAACACACAGGAAATAGGACTAGAAATACGAAATTATGAGCTAATGAGAATTTCTTGAACAAACTTGAGGAAAATATATTATTTTTTAGACATTATTACAAACCCATAAAGCTCTCCCCCCAAAAGACCCAACCACATGCCTGAAAGTATTACATCTGTATCCTATAGCTGCTGATTCACAAAAATACATACAAATAAAGGCAAAGGCCTGCCAGTGCTGAGATGCAAGAAGCAGGTGTGTCTGAAAAGAAAAAGTACTGGAAACATGAATATATTACAGATCTGCAAAATTATCTAAAAAGTAAAATTAAAGACATAAATTGTATGCTCAATTATACCAGTGAAATTGAATATCACACCACTGATGTACACAGAGCAATTCCATGTTTTTCTCAGCATAACTGAGAGCAAAGCATGGCTCTGAAATGATTCCTCGCACATTAAATCTAAGATGCAATTTATGGTAGTGTTGACAATTTCACTATGTTCCAGAAAAATATATCCTGACAATAAGAAATGTAGATTATTTAATGATAATAGTAATTAATGTACATATGAACGCTGTTCCAAAAGTAATGCCTCCTATTTTATTATGTTGGCCCACAACATCAGAGGTGGATGTTGGTGGTATGCAGTAGAGGCTTAACCTTCCTGCCAATATTCCACTACATTTTGTCACAGATGGCAGCAGAGGGGCAGTCTGACAATATAACATCTGATGTGGAAGTGCATATGTAGTGTAGAAATAAATTCCTCCATGCAGAAAAAGTCACACCCACTGACATTCATCAATGCTTGCTGCACATTTACAGAGATCAAACAGGGGATGTTAGCACAGTGAGGCAGTGGGTGGTGCTTTTCAGCAGTGCCAAAAGCGACATAAAAGACAAGCCACATTCTGGACAGCCATGCACAGCAGTCACACCACAAAATGAAGAGCATCTTGATCTGCTCATCCACATGATTCAAAACATTATGACCAGCGAACTTGTACAGAGCTGAATATGAGCTTCAAGTGCATTGGAAACAATGGTGGCAACAATGGAACACTGCAGAGTTTGTGCCAGGTGGGTCCCACAGATGCTCATGTAGGAACAGAAAAAACACTATACGCAAGTTTGTCAGGACCTGTTGAACCAATACGAGGCTAAAGGTGACTGTTTTCTAGATCACACCATTACTGGTGATGAGATGTGCTGCCACCACTATGAGCTGGAATCAAAACTGCAGTCCATGGAGCGGCAACACGTGAATTCCTCATTGAACAAAGAAGTTCAAGATGCACTGCAATGTGCACTGCCTTTTGGGATGAGAAAGAGGTGATCTTTCCAGATTTCCTGGAACCTGGATAGACTACTGATGGTGACTATGTTGAAAAACAGCATTTTGAAGCCGAGAATTTGCTCTATGAGTTAGTGTTATTGTGCTCTTTACATCCGTTGTGGTTTCCTTGAAAATAAACAGGAGGCACTCCTTTTAGAACAACCTATGTTGAAAAAACATCTGAAATGATCACTAAATCTTTACACATGTCATGGGAAATAAAATACCACAACAGGAAACTTGGAAGCCTGTATGAAGTCAGGTATTCCAACTGTGTGATATTTATCACTGTATATAAAGTACAGATTTTCCTCTACACACGAAGTAAAAAACCTTGAAATTCTCATCACCTTTCAAGTGGTTTAGGGAAGGGAGTTAACAGAGAAGGATAAAGTGTACAAGTTCTTAGACCTATCAGTGAAGACAATATAAAGTGCATTCCTCAACCTTCACAAACAGAATCAGCCCCCCATCTGTCTTCTTCACTGGATTCTGCTCTACTGAATTTTGAAATTAAAGTATTACAGGTATCTACACAAGAGGACTTCTAACCTGTCAACATTTTTGTCTCATCTGAGTAAAGCAAAGGACAGTGACAGATTTCTTAAAGGTCAACATGTAGAACAAGGGGAATTAAAGAAGAAAAGTAGAATTTTATCTAAACTACACTGTTAAATAAATCATTCAAGAAGTTTGACCAAAATGGACCAATAGGGAAAATGGGAAGAGAGGAAGGCAGACAAGTTACCAAACTTATGAAGGTTACAGTAAGACCAGAAAAAGAGTCAATTTACCTGACAACAGGGTGGTTTTAGATGTCACCAAACTGCCGCGTTTACCATTTTACCCACTTGCATTACTGAGAGGAAAAGTTTAGGAAGGAACATTCTCAAGGACTTTTCGTAAGTTCTCATTCTTGCCATCAGAAAGGGGAGAAGGAAAGGTTTTCTCTGGATTGTTTGACTTTTTTGGTTCCTGAAAAGTTTTGCACAGAACAGTAAGAAATTGCACACTGTTAGCAAATATTTTTGTTCAAAAAAAAAAAAAAAAAAAAAGAGGGAGAATAAGTCACACAGAATAAAGCAACAACAAAACCCATCCAAAATTCATGCACCAAATTTCTGCCATCAATTTAAATAAATAAATAAAATAAAATCTTTTCAACTAAAAACAGAAATATGAGAGGCTTGGAGATTCCAATAGCAAGATCCACCATAAGAATACTCCAAAAGTCACCCTCAAAACAAACAAAGAAAATTTGGTTTATAAATACTACAGTTTATAATACTTATGAAAGCTTATGAAACCTGCAGTGTTCATTTTAAAACAACTCCTAGAACAGTGAAAAATTAAAAAATTAAAAAAGACAGTAGCAACAGAGGTTACCTGTCTGAGCACCTACAATTCCACAGAGAGAACAGAAGTGGGTTGTTTATCTTGCACCAGCCATAACGCCCATAAACCTTCTCAAAAAGAGTGAGCCGTGAGAAAGATATTGTACATGCAAATTGTTTTCATGAAGTCTTTCTAAGCCCCTAGGGTCACTTATATATTTAACTGACAGATATCCACAACAAAAGGGAGAAAAGATTTAGCAAATGTCACTGGTGTCATGTGTTGGATTTTGAAGTCCAATATAACATCTTAAGAAGTATCCTTTGCATGTGAAGTACACTGGTGCTCCAGAGGATACTTCCTGAATAAGTATCTCACATGAAAGCTCACAACGTGGAAGAAAATGCACAGATAGTGACCACCAGTTCAGAACAAGAAGCTTTAACAGTCCACTTACTCATCAAGCATTGACCTTCTATTATTGCATTATGAATGATGTGGTGTAACACTGAATTAAAAATTTTTATAAAACACACTAAAGCATTAAATACAAAGCTTAAGATACAATCCATACATTGACATAGCAAGACACCAATTAGAAGCATGTTAAATAGAACAGAAGTCTCCACTGTTACAAAAAAAAAGAAAAAATAATAATCAGATGTAGTTTAAGATTCTTATTGTTGAAAGAGTTTCTAACTGGCTTTTTCAAAATTAAGAAATACAGGAATATTTCTATCACTCTAAGATGTATTAACACTATTATAATCCAGCTGTATATTGATTACTTTTTCAGCATAAAATTCCAAACTCAAATATGCAGGTAGTTTTAATGCAACTGTATGAAAGTTTAGCGTGTGTTTTTCAGCATATGGAAACGAAGGAAATATAGCATATAAAGCTGAGGTCTGTAAAGTTCACATACAATGGGAAATACTGGCCTGGTTACAACAGGCCACGCTTGGATACTTTTTTTTTTTTTTTTTTTTAACTTAAGTAAAAGCAAGAACCTCCCTCCGCACCCCGTATCATTTTGTACATTTCACTATTTCAGAAGCAATGGATAAATAGTGAGTAAATACATCAGACAAATGTGTCCATTCGTACCAGTAAATCTTCAAGTAGGGTTTTGATATGCAATATCAATAACCTACGTATAAACAAACTTATAACGATGTTTCAAATACAGCCTCCCTTCCTGATCACTATGCAAAGACTTATCTCCAAAACTGCTTGGAAGCACCAACCACAGGGGAGTATCTTATCACAAAGGAACCAAACTGTAAGTCTCTCAACCCACTGTTTGTCAAAAAATCTCATAGTTATTTACTACATCTATTTTATTATGGTAAAATGGTACTTGGATATTCTGAAAGGGTGAGAGAAACGTAAAGTTACCGTGTAACACGACATTTCTCCACAAAATAGAATGGAGCCTTAAAAAACAGCCCAAAATGTTCAGTTAACTGTTCTTTTGCCTTAAAGATATTATTGTGATAGAAGTACAGAGGTCCTACTATACCAGCTAGCATATGCTGACTCCCTGCTTCTATTCCACATGTGCTTTATGTGAGCCACAGCTGAAAAGGTGAAGACCGACCCATCAGCTTCTCAATGAATGCAAGCACCTACCAATAAAAAGGAAAAGAAAATGGAAAGAAAAAAAAAGAACCAACATCCAAATTCCCCTTAGATAAACACACAAGGGGAGAAGAGTTTCTGAAGGACAGTGTACTGCTCAGTGACCAGAAAATCAGCTTTCTTTTGTGTTCTGTGTTTCTGCAGCTTTTCATAGAAGTTAAAGACCTTTATATTCTTCAGATACAACCTGTGCGCTTGAAGGCTTAGGAAGAAAAGATTTGAAAATATCTGGACTGCTGAAGCCCTTTTTGTTGCTGGACCAGCTAGTCCACTTCTCCTGCTTAACACCACAAGTCAACCTTACACTTGATTTTAATAATAATATTTAATTCTACCAAAAAAAAAAGTCATTTTATTACATTCCTTTTAAAATTAAAAAAAAAAAGAACTGTACAAAGAAGCATGATCAAACCTCCACGAAAGCAGGTTAATACTGTTCTGTTTATTGCCTCTTGAAGACTCTCTGCATAGTGTCCATGAGTTGTGTTTAAGGTCCAAGTGAAGATAAAACAGCAGAGCAGCAAAGAGGTGAAGAGGGGCCGCAAAGGTGGGCAGTGCAGAGCCTCAGAGGGTACATGGGACATGCTTCATTAAAGTATCCAGGAAACAGCAGCATTGCACACACACAACCCCCCTCCAAACAAACCCTATCTTCACAAGATTGTTTTTCAATTGTAAACGTTTTACTTTGTGTATTTAAAAAAGAGGCTTATCTTTATATATATATAAATATATATATAGTTCCAGGGCTTTATGATCCCAGAAAACTGGGAATGGAATGAGAACAGAGGGAGGAGAAGGTGGAAGAAAAGGAGGAGGGGAAGATAGGGACTGAAAAACTGACTCAACATCTCTGTTCTGGTTATGCGTTACCCAAACCAGCTCAAGGCTAATGAGAAAACGCACAGCCAGAACAACTAAGAAAAATCAGGCAGCCTAGAAAAAAATTAGGATCTAAATAGACAAAACCCAAAAAGAAATGAAGCAAAGCAAATGCGCATTCACAAACACACACAAGTGTGTGCATTCACACCACATACACATAAGAGTACAGAATCAATTTGTTAAATGTTTATGGACCTAGGTTATACTTTTTTATTATTATTATTATTATTATTATTCTGGCTGAGCTCTCTTCCCTTTTTNATGTGGAACCCAAGGAAAATGCCCTGGCATGTTTTGAGACAAAAGATAAAAGCATTCTGTTGTGACTCCAGCACTTCTTGTGAGGCAAAATCATTGAGGGAGATGATAAAAGTACCCAGTGCAAAATTATTGAGGAAAAATAAGACTGTTCATCCACTTTTGAAATGGAAAGTTTCAGTACTATCACTTACGGATTCCTTTTGCTAAACTAATATATTGGTTCTTAAACAAATATACTAATCCCTATTGCTAAGCAAACCAACCTATATCACCCCAAGGTGGTTGGCCACAATGTACTATGAGAACTGTCCCCTAGGATTCATTACAACCGACAAAGTTGCAAGAGAGATATAGCAGAGAAAAACAGAATACTCGTGGCAAGTATGCTTGAGTGATGGAGACCATATTATGGATAGTCAGGATGAAGCAAATAGCTACTGAGGTCCGTGAGTTTCCTTAAATTTAAGACCTGGTCCTGTAGAAACACCTCACTCTATCGTCAGCCATATAGCTTACAGGGCTGGGGGAACAGGCCCCATGGAGTGAGGTGAACCCCTCGTAATTCCCATTAAATCTCTAAGTGAGCTCCTCACAGCCTTCACAAAAGCCACGTGCAAACAAGCATTACAGGAAGGAGGGACCCATGACATGCCATTACCTGCTCCATTAGATTTAACAATGCTTAAACCACTAATTAGAGGAGCCCCAACTATCCTTAAACCCCATCTAGTAGCAAAATGGGATGTGATCAAAAGACACAGAACATAATTCAGTACAAGATAACAATGCACAGAATACTTTTAATCAACTCCCTACATGGGAAGAATTAATGCATGGCATTGTTAACTACCAGTCATGAAATGGGCTGGGAGGATGCACTAGCAGGCGAAGTTTAAAGCTCTGGGGTGGAGATGATATGGTGAGATCTGTCGAACAGGGAACAGAGGGTAAACCAAAAGGAAATAAATTTGAAAATGTGCTAACAGGATCTCAAGGATGGAGAACCAGTTTATGGAAAAGGGCATTAGCTCTAGACATTCCCAGAGCTGCAATGCATGCTCAGCCTATTAGCATTATCTTGGGTTTGACTGAAGCATTCCAGAAATAATATAGGCATAGTGATATAGGTCGAGTAGTAGTGAAAGAAAGGAATGTATGTCGGCTCTTTTAACACTAGTTCACAGAAAGGGAAATAATCCCTTCATCCCCTAAGAGAAAAATTGAAGGGCATGAAGCAAAGAAACCAAGTAATGGCCGGCTCGCAATTGCGTCTGCTTGTCTGGCAAGTATACATATCAACATGAGACATATCAATGGATAAACTATGATGGCTCATATATATTGAGATCAATCAGTCCTCAAAGACAACTGGTGAAATTTCTAACAGGCACAGGAGCCCAAATTTCAATACTAACATAGCAAGATGCCGAGAAGTGTAATCTGGATGGCAAAGGGTTAAGACTACTGCTGTGAATGGAGCAAGTGCTGTTGTCAGTCCACTAGGGTCAACTTATAACCCCCAGGTGAGAAATGTGCATTATCTACTCACTTTACAATTAAAGACAGTCATGAAAATATTTTAGGATTTGATATCCTCAATGGTTGAATCTAATGCTTTCCAAAAGGCAGCATACATATGTTCTTTTGGCTCAAATAACAATCTTGAACCCCACAGGACTAGGGGTGCTGTAGTGTGTACAGTTCATGCAGCCCCTGCACTCCCTGAATCTAAGATCACTAATGTACTGCAATACTCTATTTCTACTGCAGTACGAAATGCAATTTCTGAAGTTATAGCAGACTGGGAGAAAAGACAAATTATCTCCAGAACTTGTTCCCCATATAACTCGCCAGTCTGGCCAGTCCAGAAAGCACATGGGAGGTGGTGATTAACAATCAATTATTGGCACCTAAATGTTAATACAGCCCCTCTAGCTGCTGCCATCCCAAACATTGCCGACTTAACAGCTATTTAAGTAGCCACACAGCCATGGATGACAGCTTTAGAGGTAAAGGATATGTTCTTCATGGTTCCCTTGCAGGAAGAAGATAAATAAAAGTTTGCTTTCACTTGGGAGGGAATACAATTTATCTTTAACAAACTCACAAAGGGGTACAAACATTCTCCCACAATTGCTCACGCTGGACTCACTGAACTTTTATAGACAATCTCACTTCATCAGGACGATATATAGAAGATATTCTAATCGGAGGGACTTCGAAGTGGCAGCAGCAGTATGGCAAACACTAGACAAAGCAGGAATTGAGATTCCACCTGGAAAATGCAAGGGACCAAGTAAAGAAGTAAAAATTTTAGGCATTTGGTGGATAGTAGTGCAGTGATTCCTCCAGATACCCTATGGAAAATTGTAGAGCTCAATCAAGGAAGGAATTACAACAGTTAATGGGAACTTTGGGGTATTAGGGGAAACATGTACCTGGATTTTCTATCTTTTCCCGTCTATTATACTTACTCCTATGGAAAGGCAAGCCATGGGAGTGGAAATCAGAGCACAGAGAGGCAGTTAAAACTCTAACTGAAGAGTTAAAAACCTATCAGTCACTAGGCCAATACATCCCTTCAACACCGTTACAGCTGAATGGGGTTTTGCTGAAATGCTATTTACTGTAACCTGTTCCAAACTGGCCCCAGTGTGCCAAAAAGGTCTTTATTGTTTTGTTCAACCACATTTAAAGAAACAGAACAACAATATTGTGAATGGGAAAAAAGACTTCTATCTTTAAGCCTGAGCAGTTAAGCAAGTTGAGAAAATATATCAGGAACAGCCTGTACAAATCAGAATGGAAGCAACCCTGAAGGGGACCGCTCCCCCAGAAGAAACTGCACAAAAACACACCATCCGGAAATTAGTTAAAAGACACAGTAAAGTTTCCAAATTTCAGATGCATATAAACACGTATCTTTAGCATTACAGCTACCTTTTAAGCCTTCACCAATTGAAATGCACCTTACTGAGGGTAAACCAACAGAAAACATTTGGTTCACAGATGCCTCAGTCAATAGGGAAAATGGCAAATGGCAATATAAAGCTTCTGCATTGGATGTTACCACTGGGAAGCAAGTAATAGAGGAATGTGAAGGTAGCACCCAAATACAAAAAATAAGAACAGTTGTCCTAGCAGCACAAAATGGAGCAAAAATCATATACGTAGATTCTTACACTATGTGGGCTTGTGTCTCATAGTGTCTCTGTCAATGGGAAGCCCTGAACTGGGCAGTAAATAGATCCCTAGTGTGGAGGAAAAAGAATTGGCAATTATTACTAGACATGGCCAGGAAAACACCTTTTAGTATCAGATGGGTAAAAGCCCATGCTAAGGGTAATCAGCCAGCCACAAAATAGAATATAACAGTGGTTGAGTTAACAAAAGTTAGGAAAATTATCTTAGATCCTAAGTGGTATCAGCTGGGAGAATGGTTACATCAGAACTCAGGTCACACAGGCAAGGAAGCACTTAGCTGCACAGAGTAGAAGCAAGCCTATAAACAGGAAAACTTGTGAAGTTATTCTTACAGAATGACCCCAGAGCAGACTGAAACTGCAAGCAGATCATCCTGCTAAGGCACCACCCCTACACATCAGTGAGGGAAAACCTTATGTTCTACGTGGCTAATCATGGCTAACACTGGACCACTCAAATCCTCAGCAGGCTATCGATATGACCTTACAGAAGTGGAAGTAGCTTCTGGCTTCCTTGTAGCAACCAAGCATCAAAAAGCAAATGGGCAAAATACAATCAGAGGATTAACATCCTAGTTTAAAAATTTATCTACACCTGATGTCATCCAAAGTGACAATGGCTCCCATTTCTCATGTAAGGGAGTACAGGACTGGGTAAAACAAGAAGGAATCAAATGGGTATTTCACATTCCACACTGTACACCAACATGTACATACACGTACACCAACAGCTAAACTGGAGAGGTGGGGAGAAAGTAGAGAATGGCAGCCTATCTCCCATGGATTCCACCTTTGAGATTACTGAGACAGCTCTGTCACTGTATTGCATGCTATGCCTTCTCTCAACGTCATTACCATCTCAACAGAGGAAGCCCTCCAAAGTAGAATGTCTGGAAAAACGTTGAAGTGATGACTGTATGGGATGAGAAAGTGGAAGGGAAGATGATTTGATGAGTAGTTCTAATCTGATACCTAGAGTTGAGATAACCTAGAGATAAACAGAGTGATAAACCAAGTTGTAGAGAGAGGGAAAGAATGGGTTGGAGAAGCAATCGAGGTGATAAAACAAAAAATAAGGAAAATTACCAGAAAAATAAAAAAGATTGTTATAAAAGTACAGCTGTCTGCCTAAATCTTGCACAACTGGGAATGCCCAAGTTACAGAGGTTTTCAAAGGCTTATAGCAAACAAAGTTACAACCTCTTTCCCTGTATGGTCTGATACATACTCCACTCCAAAATCTCATTACTCTAAGCATACTAGAGTTTTGCAAATGCTCAATTTCTGCAGCCAGCACAAAAATACAATTCCAGTTAAGAGGAAATTCAACAAAAGTGCAAAGGGAACTGTTTATATCAGCTCTTCCTAACAATCACAGCATAAGTCAGTACTAACATCAAAGACATATTATCATGCTGTTTCCACTGTACTGTTTAACACTCAAGAATATACAAATCATGAATATCCACATATTAGGTATTGATATCTAGTATACATATCCAACTGATAATTCAAAGGAACAAAGGAAAGACAAGAAGTAGTAAAATTTAGCTTGTTTTTAGCACATTCTTGATACTGCTCTTTAATTAGAGCTTTTAAACAAGGTACATGAAGAGATGGACTGTAAGGAGGCAAACCCCTCTCACTGAAGAGATAGCTTAAATGAGTGCAAGAGCCAAGAACCTATTGATTTTTTTTTTTTAAATACAAGCTTGAAGTAATTACATTATAGAACTAGTATTGATAGATGCCTAATTCTTTATAGTGTTTCACTAACAACAAATGTAAAGGGATACATGCAAGATCTATAATCCATAGTTTTAAAGATTAGCTCTTCTCAGAAGAAGAATATAAAAATTTACATGCCCATGTCCATAACTGCCAAACAGCTCAAATCCAAACATTCATTATCTTAAAAAGAATCTCTAATATGTTAATAGAGGTGCAGATCTGTTTCTCTCTAGCAGTCACCAATGTTATCAGGATAGAATGGTTTTCCTTTAAAAACTCACAAAAGACTTGTACTCTCAGCAACATGACTGATAATATCAAAGGCCTGATCAAGGGCTTCCAAGGCATTTGGGAAAATTGCTAATAGAAAGGATTTCAGAATTTTAGGAATGAAATCTCTGAAGGAATAGAATGCTAATGTAATGGAAAATACCCAACAGGTTCTGGCTCAGCTGTATAAAAACTGCAAGATCAACAGACTTCTGAAGTTAACCACCACTTGAAGAAAGGCTGTTACAGAAGACACCAAGAAGAACTGCAAACTCTTATGAATTAGAACACGTAACTTTTACTCAGATCTCGATGTTAGTGAGATGGTGTTCATTATGACTGTTAATCCAAGTCTGGACATCATCCCATTCTACATTGTTGCTGGTTAAACAGCAGGGGACATTATCAAGAAACAAGTGTCCCTAGATGAGGGAGAATACATCTGTTGATGAAAAAAAGAAAAAAACAAAACCTAGAGAAACAAATCATTGAAATATTAGTCGCTTTCCCCCAAAATTGAGTATCAGAAATTCAAGCAATCATCATAAAAAGATCTCTGGAACTAACATCCATCTAGCTTCCTTGATAGTTGCATTACAGACGCACCAAGGACTAAGCCATAGGTACCAAACTCATCTTCTGACCTTGGAAAAGGCCTTTCCAGATCAAGGAGCAAGATGCAGTGTTCTAAAGGTGAAATCTAGTTACTGTTACCTTTCTTTTGCAGATAGAGGAGTTCAGTCTCCGCAACTGTTGATCCAGTATCTTTCACAAGCAGTACCTTCCTGTGGAAATATTTCATGTGGAGGAAAAAATGTGCAAAAGTTTAGCGAAGTAAAACTGCAGCTTTTTTCTGTCTACTATATAATGAGATAACACTTTCATATTTGTCATTTGGTAAACAAACATTTCCACTCAGGCATGCACAAAAATTCCTACATATTACAGTTGCACTACTCCTCCCATATGTTGCTGTTAGGATGGGTCAGGAATGTAACAAATATTTGTGTTGTTACTGTTGGCCTTCTGATTGTTAAATTAATGGGAAAATATAAACACTAGCATTCAAAGTTTCCTCTTGAAATTCATGAAATACATTTTTTTTGCTTAATACACAATGCCATTGAGCAGATAGAATCCAGAGAATAAATACCAGCACACAATACTTTGCACAGTATTAGTGAGGAAAAGGAAGAAAAACTATACACATGTCCTTGGGCAAACCACACTTCTTAAATTTATAGCTGCACTGTCAATGCAACATTCCCATTCATCATCTTGGTATAACTGAGTCATCTTGACTCCTGGACTCCCACTACACTGATAAGACAGAGTTGAATGGATATATACACCATATATAACCTGTATACAGCTTCCGCTCAGTCTTCTCTCCCTGCTTCACAGCACCTTCCTGTTTCATCCATGTAACACCGTGTACTGTATTCACCTGTCCAGCTTCTTGCTCCCCAAGATGTGAGTATTCAATGACACTGATTAATTAAGTATCAAGGAAGCTTAGTCCACCATACACAAGAAACATGCATGGTAAAAATGTGTCACAGACAAAAGAGCAACAACTGGATTACTGTTTTTGTCTCCAACAAGTGCCATTTTGTACATGGGGTATTATCTTCATTAATTCTGGAAATAACATATATTCCCCAAAAACTATTAATGTAATAAATTACCAATATATATATTTTTTCTGATTGCAATACTTTATTCCCAAAAATTCCAATGACCTCTAATAAAACTCCATTCCTGTTCCAATCCTATGTTAAAATATAATTGTATTGCAATCCGCCTAAAACAAAAAATCAATCCTTAAATTGTACATGTCGTGTGTTAAACCACAGCTCTCTGATCATCTTCGTTGCCCTTCTCTGGACCCATCCTGACAGGTCTGTGTCCTTCTTACCTTAAGATGACCTACAGCTGAGCACAATACTCCAGGCCTCATGAGAGCCGTGTACAGGCGGATTATCACCTCCTTTGCTCTGCTAGTCATGCTGCTTTTGATGCAGCCAAAGATACTGGATTTCTGGGCTGCATCCACACATGGTTGGCTCATGTTGAGCTTCTCAGCAAGGAACACAGTAGATAAAAGAGTATTCCAAGTCTATTCCTCCTGTTCAAATGACCTCAGCCCTAAGAACCATTTTGGCAGCAAACACTCTTTTTAGTAAGTTACGTGTACAGAAGAACATCAAAGAGTTCTGAAAGCAACAAAAAAGGTTGTTTTGTACACAGCACTTTCAAACTCCCTTCTCAGATGCTTCTTCACTTTTTCCTATTAAAAGACAGACCAAAATGCCCTCTTCCCAGCAACATCAACAAGTGTCCAACTGAGACCTGACTTTGAATATAGTCTTGTAGTTCCTACTCATTTTGACTGCTTTTCCTTAACAATTCTGCTTCCCATAGGAATGGACAACAGAAAGACATATGTAACTCCCCGAATGCATTTCTTTCCAAATCAAAACCCAAATCTATTACTGAGACAGACTACTATATGTAACTGCAACTAGCTACTGCCTCCAAGTAACAAAGCAGACAAGCAGAAATTTACATATCATGAGCCCTTTCTCCTCCACAACCTAGACAGAGTTTACTACGCTGACATACTAGAATATACAGTCTGGATAGTAGTAACATTTTGACCATTTCTAAATGGCACATAAGGGAAATGCAGAAATATCCCCAGAATGGTCTTGCTTAAGTTCACTGTAAATGATAAATTTTCTGTCAACCTAAGCCATAATCCACTTCTCCTCCAGAGTGAGGAATTTGTCCTTTCCTCCCTTTACATATATACCAAGCCTTCCTTGCGCAAGGAAGTCTATGAATAAGAATGGGAAATACTGTTCATGCTTCCTCTTCAAATCTACACCAGATGAGAGTTGCAGAGAACGTAGTGCTTTGCTATGCTTTATGTAGTAGAAAAAAAAAATACCATCATGTATTAACAATCACATGTAAAACCGTGGAGGATTTGGGAAAGCATTCTTAAATTCCTGCATGTCTTACACCCCCCCCCCCGAAATATTTCCTGAATAGCTGAGTAAGTCACCTAAAACAGTCTCCCTGCTCATTAAAAAGGCTTACATACATTTCTATGCCCATACCATGGCTTTCTAGAACTGCTATGAAGCAAAAGCTTACAGGTTCAGGTCTCCCCTACAAAGACAGGCTGAGGGATCTGGGCTTGTTCAGCCTTGAGATGAGAAGGCTGTGAGGAGACCTCACTGCAGCTTTCCAGTATTTAAAATGGGATTATAAACAGGAGGGGAATCAACTTTTTACTCGAGTACATAGTGATAGGACAAGGGGGAATGGTTTTAAGCTCAAGGAGGGAAGGTTTAGATTGGATGTCAGGGGCAAGTTCTTTACAGAGAGACTGGTGAGGTGCTGGAACAGGCTGCCCAGAGAGACTGTGGATGCTCCACCCCTGGAGGTATTCTAGACCAGGCTGGATGGGGCCCTGGGCAACCTGGTCTGGTACCAGATCTGGAGGTTGGTGGCCCTGCCTTTGTTAGGAGGGTTGGAACTCGATGATCCTTGGGGTCTCTTCCAACCCAAGCCATTCTATGATTCAGGCCTAGATGGCCAACTGTTCTTACCAAGAATTACTGTAATTTAGACTCAGTTCGCTAACACCTCTAATTCACATGATCATCCATTCTAGCAGGCAGGTGCTACAGCTAGTTTCTGTATCAACAGCTCTGTATCAACATTCAGCTCTCTTTCTTGATATCCAGTTCCCATATATCATGCCTATGATATATTATGTATAGAAGAGTCTGGTGAGATTCCTCCTTAACAACAAAAAGCTGGGAATGCTCAAGATCAGCAAAAGCTGTTTTACAGCCTCATCTCCATTTCTGCTGATATACCAACATATTGACATATGCTTCAGACAACTTTGCCTCTGCCACCGGAAGCAGCTTTCACATCTCTGCTGTCTGCCTGGATTTAAAAACTTTCTCTTAGGGGGCTTCATCAGCCACACAGATTTTGTTCATCGTTATATTTAACTGGACACTTTCCAATCGCTATCCAAAATATTTTTCACTTTCTGCATTTGATCTACTCTCAATCTGCATTAGATCAGTTCTGAAATCTCCAGCCTGAGGTCCACACATTACTTTTAAAGTCTGTATGAGAAATAAGAAGCTACAAAGAAAAGCACACCAATGTTCAACAGTCCTAAATGATACCTAACGTGTTCTAGAAACTATGTGGTGTTGTCCTGGTGTGGGAGATGCATAAGTAATAGAATGTTGTACCAAAGGGGCATACCTCAGAACCCATGATACAAGATAAGTTTCTGTCTGTGGTTAAAGAACAGGGCATGCACATTCTGGAGAGAGAAAAGGAGAGTCTGGATGGTGTGTTAATTCATGTACTCTCCTCCCTTGGAGAAACCGCAGCAGGGGGCTGAGGGGGTGACCAAAGGTAAGAACTGTAAAACATACATCTGCACCCAGAACTGTGCAAGAAGAAACAAACTTATTTGGCAAGATATATGGCGGAAGATACTGGCCTGGCAACTATATTGTTTTTGAACTTATTTATGTTGTAACTGGCTAATGGCTGGTATACCCACCTAAAAAGAAATTTATTTTCTTTACTTACCAGTTTGGAATTATTGAAATGACTAGCTAAAATAACCAAAAAGAGGTCAGGATTCAGAAACGGTGGGGAAAGATTCAAAGAGACTTATTATGCATAGGAAACATTATATATTGAATTTTGAAAAATGCATCTAGTTCCATTAGAATAAATGCGCACCACTGTGTCCTAGTGCACAAAATTAGAATGGCTCGAGCATACCAGTTAGACTTAGAGCCAAGCCTATTCATTTGTTACAAGTGAATCCCTGCAGTTGTCCTTAAATCTCAACTGACCATCATGTACTACAAGAAAATCTTGATTTCTTAAAGTGCCATTAGAATATGAAGCTGGTTGCTTATTGTATAATTTGTAAGCCATGCTTCTTGCACAGAAAGAATGAATATGGGCAATACTGGGTTATAAGATCTTCATGCTCAAATGACTTCGGGCTTTAGATGCAGAGGAAACAACATTTGATATGAAATGCTATATATACACATATATAGCGTCAACTACCACCAAGTAGTACTGTGATAAACAACTGAAGAACAAGAAGATGATCTATAAGAATAAAAGAATCACCCAAAAGGTAGCATTCCCAGATGGGAAAAAAAAGGAAGTATCTAAAAAGTAGATTGGCTGTCAGCCCACAAGGTTAATCGCTGACTGGCAGTAAGGATACTTCTTCCTCTCATAAACTAAAAATCCACTAATAAAGCCTGCAGAATTTTCCTCATTAATTCTTGGATTTTAAAAATAGGTTAAAACATGTCATCAACAGCATACATAACTTGGACTTATCTTCCTGTGAGGCAGACAGATTGCTGGACTAGATTAATTCCTTCCAGACTTACTTTTCAGCACACTAAAGATGTGGCAATTTTAGGGAAGTTTAATTTTTTAAAGAAAGTGCTATACCTTAGAGAAACAGTGGGGAAACTAGAATGCGGAATCAAAGACCACAACAAGGACATCAGGTAACCAAACACCAAATCAGACAGACCTGTGTTTCACAGAATCACAGAATCGTACGTGTTGGAAGGACCTCCAGAGATCATCGAGTCCAACCCCCCTGCCAAAGCAGGTTCCCTCCACCAGGTCGCACTGGTGGGCGTCCAGGCAGGTCTTTGAATAACTCCAGAGAAGGAGACTCCACAACCTCCCTGGGCAGCCTGTTCCAGTGCTCTGTCACCCTCACATTTGTTGCACATAAGTCGCACACATTTGTGCGGAACTTCCTATGCTCTAGTTTCTGGCCGTTTCCCCTTGTCCTGTCTCCACACACTGCTGAAAAGAGTCTGGCCTCGCCACTTTGCCCCCCACAACTTAGATACTTATAGACCTGGATCAGGTCCCCTCTCAGTCTTCTTTTCTCAAGGCTAAACAGACCCAGTTCACTTAGCCTTTCTTCACAGGGGAGATGCTCCAGGCCTTTCACCATCTTTGTGGCCCTCCGCTGGACTCTTTCCAAGAGATCCCTGTCTTTTTTGTACTGGGGAGCCCAGAACTGGACACAGTACTCCAGATCAGGCCTTACCAGGGCAGAGTAGAGGGGGAGGATCACCTCCCTCGACCTGCTGGCCACGCTCTTTTTATGCACCCCAGAATGCCACTGGCCTTTTTGGCCACAAGGGCACACTGCTGGCTCATGGCCAACCTGTCTTCCACCAGGACACCCAGGTCCCTCTCTGCAGAGCTCCTCTCCAGCAGGTCATCCCCCAACCTGTACCACTGCATGCAATTATTCCTCCCTAGGTGCAAGACTCTACACTTGCTTTTGTTAAACCTCATCTGGTTTCTTACCGCCCAGCTCTCCAGCCTGTCCAGGTCTCGCTGAATGGCAGCACAGCCTTCAGGTGTGTCAGCCAATCCTCCCAACTTCGTATCATCAGCAAACTTGCTGAGGGTGGCCACTATCCCCTCATCAAGGTCATTGATGAAGATGTTGAACAAGACCGGACCCAGCACCGACCCCTGAGGAACACCGCTAGTTACAGGTCTCCAACCGGACTCTGCACCGCCAACGACAACCCTCTGTGCTCTGTCAGTCAGCCAGCTGTCAACCCACCTCACTGTCCACTCATCTATCCCACACTTCCTCAGCTTTGTTATAAGGATGTCATGGGAGACAGTATCAAACGCCTTGCTGAAATCAAGGTAGACTATATCCACTGCTCTCCCCACATCCACCCAGCCAGTGACAACATCATAGAAGGCTACCAAGTTGGTCAAGCATGACCTCCCCCTGGTGAACCCATGCTGGCTACTCCTGATAACCTCCTTTTCTTCCAATTGTCTGGAGATGGCATCCAGCACAAGCTGTTCCATCACCTTTCCAGGGACAGATGTGAGGCTGACTGGCCTGTAATTACCTGGATCTTCCTTCTTGCCCTTTTTGAAGACCGGAGTGACATTGGCTATCCTCCAGTCTTCAGGCACCTCCCCCATTCTCCAAGACGAGTTTCTACTGTATTACAGCTAGTCTTTTAATTATTTTAATTCAGTAAATTAGACTCAGCATTGAAAGGGACAGCTCATGGACTCTGTCCCTCTCCTCCACCCCCCTTACTCTGGTTAATATTTTGCAATCCATTTTTCCTAATACTGCAGATGTCTCAGGTCACAGTCACATGAGTTTCTTCTGCTGTTGCTGCTGCCACCTAACACTTTTATCATTCTGCTGCAGCAGAAGAGCATACAGAAGAATTTCTTGTTTGGCACTCACATAATCATCATGCTTTGTCTGAGATGTCACGGTTTTATTCATATTCTACAAGATTCTTAATACTTCAGGCAAAACAATGGGAATCAGTAGAAGACTTTGAAAGCCGTTCCATAAGCAGGAAGGAGCATAATCTGTAAAATCATCTTTAAAGCAACATTAAAATTAATTTCTGTGGAATGCAATAAATTTTCATCAATCTTCCCAAAAAAGGTAACTTTCAAACACTACAAAGAACTAGTACCGTACTTCTACCACAAAAATCTTTAAATAACACACAGGAAATAGGACTAGAAATACGAAATTATGAGCTAATGAGAATTTCTTGAACAAACTTGAGGAAAATATATTATTTTTTAGACATTATTACAAACCCATAAAGCTCTCCCCCCAAAAGACCCAACCACATGCCTGAAAGTATTACATCTGTATCCTATAGCTGCTGATTCACAAAAATACATACAAATAAAGGCAAAGGCCTGCCAGTGCTGAGATGCAAGAAGCAGGTGTGTCTGAAAAGAAAAAGTACTGGAAACATGAATATATTACAGATCTGCAAAATTATCTAAAAAGTAAAATTAAAGACATAAATTGTATGCTCAATTATACCAGTGAAATTGAATATCACACCACTGATGTACACAGAGCAATTCCATGTTTTTCTCAGCATAACTGAGAGCAAAGCATGGCTCTGAAATGATTCCTCGCACATTAAATCTAAGATGCAATTTATGGTAGTGTTGACAATTTCACTATG
The DNA here is from genome assembly GCA_016647715.1 of Pavo muticus. Lineage (NCBI taxonomy): Eukaryota > Metazoa > Chordata > Aves > Galliformes > Phasianidae > Pavo > Pavo muticus. Next base: position 296,732 of record JACDJE010000474.1, on the reverse strand, counting down.
TTCCAGAAAAATATATCCTGACAATAAGAAATGTAGATTATTTAATGATAATAGTAATTAATGTACATATGAACGCTGTTCCAAAAGTAATGCCTCCTATTTTATTATGTTGGCCCACAACATCAGAGGTGGATGTTGGTGGTATGCAGTAGAGGCTTAACCTTCCTGCCAATATTCCACTACATTTTGTCACAGATGGCAGCAGAGGGGCAGTCTGACAATATAACATCTGATGTGGAAGTGCATATGTAGTGTAGAAATAAATTCCTCCATGCAGAAAAAGTCACACCCACTGACATTCATCAATGCTTGCTGCACATTTACAGAGATCAAACAGGGGATGTTAGCACAGTGAGGCAGTGGGTGGTGCTTTTCAGCAGTGCCAAAAGCGACATAAAAGACAAGCCACATTCTGGACAGCCATGCACAGCAGTCACACCACAAAATGAAGAGCATCTTGATCTGCTCATCCACATGATTCAAAACATTATGACCAGCGAACTTGTACAGAGCTGAATATGAGCTTCAAGTGCATTGGAAACAATGGTGGCAACAATGGAACACTGCAGAGTTTGTGCCAGGTGGGTCCCACAGATGCTCATGTAGGAACAGAAAAAACACTATACGCAAGTTTGTCAGGACCTGTTGAACCAATACGAGGCTAAAGGTGACTGTTTTCTAGATCACACCATTACTGGTGATGAGATGTGCTGCCACCACTATGAGCTGGAATCAAAACTGCAGTCCATGGAGCGGCAACACGTGAATTCCTCATTGAACAAAGAAGTTCAAGATGCACTGCAATGTGCACTGCCTTTTGGGATGAGAAAGAGGTGATCTTTCCAGATTTCCTGGAACCTGGATAGACTACTGATGGTGACTATGTTGAAAAACAGCATTTTGAAGCCGAGAATTTGCTCTATGAGTTAGTGTTATTGTGCTCTTTACATCCGTTGTGGTTTCCTTGAAAATAAACAGGAGGCACTCCTTTTAGAACAACCTATGTTGAAAAAACATCTGAAATGATCACTAAATCTTTACACATGTCATGGGAAATAAAATACCACAACAGGAAACTTGGAAGCCTGTATGAAGTCAGGTATTCCAACTGTGTGATATTTATCACTGTATATAAAGTACAGATTTTCCTCTACACACGAAGTAAAAAACCTTGAAATTCTCATCACCTTTCAAGTGGTTTAGGGAAGGGAGTTAACAGAGAAGGATAAAGTGTACAAGTTCTTAGACCTATCAGTGAAGACAATATAAAGTGCATTCCTCAACCTTCACAAACAGAATCAGCCCCCCATCTGTCTTCTTCACTGGATTCTGCTCTACTGAATTTTGAAATTAAAGTATTACAGGTATCTACACAAGAGGACTTCTAACCTGTCAACATTTTTGTCTCATCTGAGTAAAGCAAAGGACAGTGACAGATTTCTTAAAGGTCAACATGTAGAACAAGGGGAATTAAAGAAGAAAAGTAGAATTTTATCTAAACTACACTGTTAAATAAATCATTCAAGAAGTTTGACCAAAATGGACCAATAGGGAAAATGGGAAGAGAGGAAGGCAGACAAGTTACCAAACTTATGAAGGTTACAGTAAGACCAGAAAAAGAGTCAATTTACCTGACAACAGGGTGGTTTTAGATGTCACCAAACTGCCGCGTTTACCATTTTACCCACTTGCATTACTGAGAGGAAAAGTTTAGGAAGGAACATTCTCAAGGACTTTTCGTAAGTTCTCATTCTTGCCATCAGAAAGGGGAGAAGGAAAGGTTTTCTCTGGATTGTTTGACTTTTTTGGTTCCTGAAAAGTTTTGCACAGAACAGTAAGAAATTGCACACTGTTAGCAAATATTTTTGTTCAAAAAAAAAAAAAAAAGAGGGAGAATAAGTCACACAGAATAAAGCAACAACAAAACCCATCCAAAATTCATGCACCAAATTTCTGCCATCAATTTAAATAAATAAATAAAATAAAATCTTTTCAACTAAAAACAGAAATATGAGAGGCTTGGAGATTCCAATAGCAAGATCCACCATAAGAATACTCCAAAAGTCACCCTCAAAACAAACAAAGAAAATTTGGTTTATAAATACTACAGTTTATAATACTTATGAAAGCTTATGAAACCTGCAGTGTTCATTTTAAAACAACTCCTAGAACAGTGAAAAATTAAAAAATTAAAAAAGACAGTAGCAACAGAGGTTACCTGTCTGAGCACCTACAATTCCACAGAGAGAACAGAAGTGGGTTGTTTATCTTGCACCAGCCATAACGCCCATAAACCTTCTCAAAAAGAGTGAGCCGTGAGAAAGATATTGTACATGCAAATTGTTTTCATGAAGTCTTTCTAAGCCCCTAGGGTCACTTATATATTTAACTGACAGATATCCACAACAAAAGGGAGAAAAGATTTAGCAAATGTCACTGGTGTCATGTGTTGGATTTTGAAGTCCAATATAACATCTTAAGAAGTATCCTTTGCATGTGAAGTACACTGGTGCTCCAGAGGATACTTCCTGAATAAGTATCTCACATGAAAGCTCACAACGTGGAAGAAAATGCACAGATAGTGACCACCAGTTCAGAACAAGAAGCTTTAACAGTCCACTTACTCATCAAGCATTGACCTTCTATTATTGCATTATGAATGATGTGGTGTAACACTGAATTAAAAATTTTTATAAAACACACTAAAGCATTAAATACAAAGCTTAAGATACAATCCATACATTGACATAGCAAGACACCAATTAGAAGCATGTTAAATAGAACAGAAGTCTCCACTGTTACAAAAAAAAAGAAAAAATAATAATCAGATGTAGTTTAAGATTCTTATTGTTGAAAGAGTTTCTAACTGGCTTTTTCAAAATTAAGAAATACAGGAATATTTCTATCACTCTAAGATGTATTAACACTATTATAATCCAGCTGTATATTGATTACTTTTTCAGCATAAAATTCCAAACTCAAATATGCAGGTAGTTTTAATGCAACTGTATGAAAGTTTAGCGTGTGTTTTTCAGCATATGGAAACGAAGGAAATATAGCATATAAAGCTGAGGTCTGTAAAGTTCACATACAATGGGAAATACTGGCCTGGTTACAACAGGCCACGCTTGGATACTTTTTTTTTTTTTTTTTTTTTTTAACTTAAGTAAAAGCAAGAACCTCCCTCCGCACCCCGTATCATTTTGTACATTTCACTATTTCAGAAGCAATGGATAAATAGTGAGTAAATACATCAGACAAATGTGTCCATTCGTACCAGTAAATCTTCAAGTAGGGTTTTGATATGCAATATCAATAACCTACGTATAAACAAACTTATAACGATGTTTCAAATACAGCCTCCCTTCCTGATCACTATGCAAAGACTTATCTCCAAAACTGCTTGGAAGCACCAACCACAGGGGAGTATCTTATCACAAAGGAACCAAACTGTAAGTCTCTCAACCCACTGTTTGTCAAAAAATCTCATAGTTATTTACTACATCTATTTTATTATGGTAAAATGGTACTTGGATATTCTGAAAGGGTGAGAGAAACGTAAAGTTACCGTGTAACACGACATTTCTCCACAAAATAGAATGGAGCCTTAAAAAACAGCCCAAAATGTTCAGTTAACTGTTCTTTTGCCTTAAAGATATTATTGTGATAGAAGTACAGAGGTCCTACTATACCAGCTAGCATATGCTGACTCCCTGCTTCTATTCCACATGTGCTTTATGTGAGCCACAGCTGAAAAGGTGAAGACCGACCCATCAGCTTCTCAATGAATGCAAGCACCTACCAATAAAAAGGAAAAGAAAATGGAAAGAAAAAAAAAGAACCAACATCCAAATTCCCCTTAGATAAACACACAAGGGGAGAAGAGTTTCTGAAGGACAGTGTACTGCTCAGTGACCAGAAAATCAGCTTTCTTTTGTGTTCTGTGTTTCTGCAGCTTTTCATAGAAGTTAAAGACCTTTATATTCTTCAGATACAACCTGTGCGCTTGAAGGCTTAGGAAGAAAAGATTTGAAAATATCTGGACTGCTGAAGCCCTTTTTGTTGCTGGACCAGCTAGTCCACTTCTCCTGCTTAACACCACAAGTCAACCTTACACTTGATTTTAATAATAATATTTAATTCTACCAAAAAAAAAAGTCATTTTATTACATTCCTTTTAAAATTAAAAAAAAAAAGAACTGTACAAAGAAGCATGATCAAACCTCCACGAAAGCAGGTTAATACTGTTCTGTTTATTGCCTCTTGAAGACTCTCTGCATAGTGTCCATGAGTTGTGTTTAAGGTCCAAGTGAAGATAAAACAGCAGAGCAGCAAAGAGGTGAAGAGGGGCCGCAAAGGTGGGCAGTGCAGAGCCTCAGAGGGTACATGGGACATGCTTCATTAAAGTATCCAGGAAACAGCAGCATTGCACACACACAACCCCCCTCCAAACAAACCCTATCTTCACAAGATTGTTTTTCAATTGTAAACGTTTTACTTTGTGTATTTAAAAAAGAGGCTTATCTTTATATATATATAAATATATATATAGTTCCAGGGCTTTATGATCCCAGAAAACTGGGAATGGAATGAGAACAGAGGGAGGAGAAGGTGGAAGAAAAGGAGGAGGGGAAGATAGGGACTGAAAAACTGACTCAACATCTCTGTTCTGGTTATGCGTTACCCAAACCAGCTCAAGGCTAATGAGAAAACGCACAGCCAGAACAACTAAGAAAAATCAGGCAGCCTAGAAAAAAATTAGGATCTAAATAGACAAAACCCAAAAAGAAATGAAGCAAAGCAAATGCGCATTCACAAACACACACAAGTGTGTGCATTCACACCACATACACATAAGAGTACAGAATCAATTTGTTAAATGTTTATGGACCTAGGTTATACTTTTTTATTATTATTATTATTATTATTATTCTGGCTGAGCTCTCTTCCCTTTTTTTGTTCCTTTTTTTTTTTTTTTTTTTTCCTTTTTTTAAATTTAATTTGCTGCATATTTGCCAAAGAATTGAGAACTTCTTCTCAGTCATGCACTTCGGATTTCTGACAACATCAGCTTTTAAATATTCTCAATGGGAAAAAGTAAGCCTTCTAAGTATTGTATGAACTGCAACTTTATTCTAATGTACCTCTAGATTTCTAATCACTTTTTACCAACTTTTCACTTCTCCACACCTTATCACATTTCTCCCCCATAAAAAGCAAAAAATACCCCTCCCACTCAAAAAAAAAACCACCAAAACAAACAAAAAAAAACATAGTACAGACTTTAACTCAGTGTTTTCTTAACAAATAGTCTGCAGTGTTTTCACTTTGGCCACTGTTAAAGATGCAGGCATAGAGAAGGGAGTGTTGGACTAGCATGTATTAAAAAAAAAAAAAAAAAGAACATTTAACATTGCAGAGCTCTCTCAAAACGACTAAAACACTAACAAATACAAGCCAATGCACATTTTTTTTTTAAACTAGTGTAATTTCTTTTCACATTGGATTAAACATTATTTTGTATACCAAACATTACAGTGCTGTTTAACTCCTCCAATCATGCAAAAAATAGTTAAAATGTGCCACTTCTACCACCAATATAATATGACCAATTCCCCTGCATACCTCCCAAACTCAGGATTTGAAGTGAAAAAATCTGAGGTACTAGAAATCCTCTTTCAAATGCCTTATAAAGAAAAACAGACACAAATCTACCAGTTAATATCAAGATGGCAGCAATTTGAGACTTTTACAGAAGCTCACATTAGGGCAACTGACACTCCTCTCTGTCTCATCATTTGAAGGGCCACATCCTGTAAGGTCTGAAAGAGATGGTTTCAAAACTATGCTGAATTTACCACAAGAGTGGGAACAGTACATGTCCAGGAGTTTTAAATACCTGGCATTTAACACGTTCAACTCTCACTGAGAATTAAAGGCAGTCAGCAATTTACAGGATCAAGCCTTAGAGAACAGAAGAGAGTTAACTGCTGCATTAATTCACAAAAGTTTCTAGAGAGCTGCCAGAGCTTTCTGAAAATCTTCCAGTTAATCATATTTCAATGCTTTCCTGTGAACACCCATGCACTGCAGTATGTTGCAGAACCAAAGCAGCATCCAAATAAAACTCCCATTTAGGCTGTAAATTAAACATCTTCATTACAACAACAGTGCTGAAGAATTATCACAATATTATGTTCTGCAAAAAAATAGAGGCAGCAGTCACAGAACACATGCCTTTTAATCTTGCTCTCTTGATTGATTCTCCTTTCCTCATTTCTCTGAGTTTCTCTAATAAACAGCACTGCAAGTTGGTTTCAAATAAAATTTTACAAGAGAGTTCTGTTGGTCATCTATTTACATGTAGCATCACTCCACAAGAAGTTTGATCTCATTGGCTAATAGCTGGTTCATGTTGAATAGAGCCCCCGGGAGCTTGGTGAGCAACTCTCTCTCCGTGGTCTCAGGGTCGCTGTCGACAGAGCTGGAGCTAGCACTCATATTGTCGACAACGGCACTAGCTGGAGGGCCCAGCTCTGGCTCGCTAGTCTCGCTTGCCGTGGACACCACAGAGAGTAAGGACATGCGCCGCGTCAAGCGACCGGGGGTTAGGAGAGAAGCGGCATAGTCCGCTATGATACCAGCTACATCTAGATTACAAGCCTTGTCAAAGGCAATGAAACCTACATTTGCATTGGCCTCACAGACGTAGAATGAACCGTCGTCCTTCATCAGTAGGTCAATGCCACACACATCCATCCCCAGGATGTTGGACACTTGGATTGCCAGTTGCTTGCCTTGTTCACTCAGTGAGCACATCATCCCTACACCACCTGGAAAAAAGTGAAAAAAAACTCACTGTGTCTAATCTGGACACAGATGACCAACATACTTCTTGTCTGGCTGGTGCACTTCAGTTGAAGATCCAAAGCAAGCCTGCAAGCACAGGGCTGATAACAACTCAAAAAGCAACCTTCTTGCCACAACGACTGCTAATAACTTGAAACCTAGCAGGACTTCAAAAGATTGTGCAAAAGGCAGGTCAAGACTACGACTTGTTTAGAAAATAGCAATAAAAATAGTGAAGAAAGATGCCATTATATATTTTTGCTATCTTCAGGGAATTAAAAAGATGATTAAACAAATCATCTTCGTTTCCTCTTCTAAGATAGAGGCTTCCTATACGTACCCTTGTTTCCTCCTTTAAGGTAGAGGCTTGCTATATGTATTTATAAGTTATCACAATAAATAACCTAGCAAAATTAAACCAAATGTTCTTGATGAGAATACAGATCTGCCAGATATAATTGTGGGGGAAGAGGGTTAGGACATTTTCATTTGCTTGTCTCTCTCAGCTTGCTGTCGAAGTCACTCTCTCTAAAGAAAGAATTCTGGAACACTGTCTGTACCTCAACCGGTCTAGTACACAGGCCATCATCTAAGTACTAAATGACACAAACTTCATCTATCATATCACTTCAGTTTAAAAATATAAAACACTAAAAACATTTAGCAGAAAAATCTTTCAAGCTGCATCTCCTCAGCATCGAAAAGTAGTAACTAAAATCTCTAATGCATTTTGTCTTACTAAAACTGTACTGCACATGAAGACATTTCTTCCAATCCCTGCTCAAGTCAGTTTCAGTAATTTCAATTAAATTACTAGTCAGGCAACCCCAACCCTCCCTTCACCCTCCCTTTCACCCTAAGAAACCTCTCCTCTCCTACAAAAAGTGATGCAGAAACACAGATCTAAGTATCCAACAATCAGTGTAGTAAACTTGCTCACAAGACAAGGTTTTTAGGGAAAAAAAGTTGCAGGGAGGAGACTGACAAACTTAAGGCAGCACAAGCAGCTGTAAAATGCAACTCAGCTGTTGATTCCCTTAAACAGTTTTCTCTCTTAATACTCTACTCTCTTCTCAATTGGTGGTCTCATTTTTTCTCTGGTTTTCCATCATCTTTTTTTTTTTCTACTCCATTGCATCATAATCTCTGTTTGTGCTCTTAGAACTACCCATTCCCTTCCATCTGTCCTATCCATCTAATACTTTGGGCAGAGATAGTTTCTGATTATAGGTTTGTGTGACGCATATTTCACTTAGTTCTTGCTCTCATGTTTCCTCTGTAAACATCTAAAGGTAAACACAGATAATACAAAATAAAACTTTCAGCTTATTGCAACTGGGCTTGTCCTTTTTCTGGATTCAAATATTTTGATCAAAACTATGAATAAAGCTTTTCTTACCAAGTGAGCAATTACTCTGCATTCTCCCATCTGTAGAGCAACGGAGCATGGTGCCCACCACACGGCCTCCTACTACGATGACACGTACATCCTTGCCATGGGACTCTTTAACATACTTTTGAAATAAGTATGGGGCATCATGACGGATCAAATGGCTCAGGTCTGCCAAATGGTGCTTGTCTCGTGCCAGGAACACAGCTTTGCCTGTATAAGAAAACGATGGATTGTAGGATTGGAAGAAGCTACTAATTTGTGCTGAGTCAATGACTCAACACAGAGAAGTAAAACCTCTGACCACTGTGTTGCTCATTCTCACATGCGCTATCTGTAGTTTATATGCATTTACAAATTCTTCTGTGGACATTAGCATTCCAGTGCTTCGGTCCTTCTAAGCATTCAAGTACTGAAAGAATAGAGGAGCCATGAGAAGAGTATAAAAATAAATAAAAAATAAAAGTAAACAAACAAGCAAAACCAAAAAGCTTTAGATAAAGGACATGTTTTTGTAATCTCAGTCTATTTTGGGGCGGTAAAGTTAACAAGTCCTTAATGAGAGAAAAAGGGAAAAAAATACTACAAAAGCAGTAGAATTTAATTAGACCCACAGCCTACATGTTTAGCAGTTTCATGTGATTGGTTCTTGCTGTATCAGACAACAGGCTGCTAGGAGCTCTTAAGTGACTAGTGTGTTATTGCAAAGCTGCTTCACTACCAGGAAGTTGCTGAAAGCTCCTCTTCCCAGTACTTCTAAGAACTCAGAACTCCAGAATGAGGCTTAGCAGTGAAGCAACTTAGTTCAGAGCAAAACACTACACTCCAAAGTATCCAAGATAAATTTAGCTGAACATTCCACAAAACATAAAAGTAAATGGTATGTACTGTAATTTCAAAAAAAACCTCTTTAGTTCTTCAGAAATTACTGGCTTTTCTGCCAGCAAACTTACCAAAGATTTGTTTTAAGTTCAAACATGTCATTTCATTCTCCTTCATTTCTAGAGCACACCAAAGACTTCTGGTCTCATCCAATTTTACTAATACAAACGAAAAGCAGCCAAGGAAGACTCCATCACTTCCATCTCTTTCCTAGTCTTACAAGAAGTCATCCGTTTCCATCTTTAGCTACTTCTCCCAATTCCTCTCCCACTTTGTTAATGACTCGTTCATGTCATATTAAATGTATGCTTTGCAATAAGACTACAGTGATTTTTTACGGCAGAATTTTCACTGTGTTATGCTGCAATGTTAAGAAAATACAAAAATCAATTTATAAACTGCCTATTCTAAGAAAACAGAAAGGCAACTGTACCAGACCTAGCAGAAATAACGTGCTAAGAATTCTAGCAAGTGCTCCAAAGCTCAACTGGAGAAACCTCTGCTTTCTCAGGGTTTAAGTTCTGCACAGCACAGAATGCTGCTTGAGGAACATGGAATTTCTTATAAGAATCACAGCATCAGAACGTAGACTTCAAAGTAGGACAATAAAGCAAAATCTTCCACGTGATCTCTCCCATGCCCAACTTCAGCTCTCCTACAGGCAGTTACTCCTACTGTATTCCTAAAACTGGACAGAATGAATGATGCTTTGGAGAAGAACTACTTAGCTTTTGGTAAATATACATCATCACAAAATCTTGGCAAAAAATAAAAATGGCACATTTGCAGCAGCAGCAAACTGCAGAAAATTGGCTTAGGTGAGCATGACTTTATTCATTAAACAACACCTATGGACATATTTGTCTCATTTTTAAATACCATTTGAAAATGGCCCGTCTTAAATTAATTTGAAGAAGTTTCCCCAACTCTCTCAATGTGGAAGTGCAGGTACTGTGATAAATTTGCATTAAAATGTATGGTATGTAAAGTATGTAAAATTTGTAAACGAAATTACAGAATTAATTGATGCTTTAGGACCCTCTGGAGGTCACCTGGTCCCATCACTTACTTAAGCAGGGGCACCTACACCAGGCTGCCCAGGACCATGTCCAGATGGCTTTTGAGTGTCCTCATGGAAGAGACTCCACAACCAATCTGGGCAACCTGTGCTAGTGCTCAGTCATCCACATACCATGGAAGTGCTTCCTGGCATTTAGAGGGAACATCCTGTGTTCTAGCTTGTGTACACTGATGCTCAGCCTGGCATTGGGTACCAGTGAAAAGAGCCTGGCTCTATCCTCTCGACACTCTCCCATTATATAATTGTAGACTTGGTAAAATCCCCTCTGAGCCTTCTCTTCTCTAGGCTCAATGGTCCCCTCTCTTCCCAGCCAACCCTCTCAGAAGAGGTGCTCCAATTCCTTGATCATCTTCATGGCCCTCTGCTGGACTTCAGTAGCTTCATGTCCCTCTTGTTCTGAGAGCTCAGCACTGGATTCAGCACTCCAGGTGTGGCCTTTCCAATGCTGAGCAGATGGGAAGGGTCACTTCCCTTTACCTGCTGGCAATACTTTGCCTAATGCAGACCAGGACACACTAGCCTGAAGCAGAGATTCATATGAATTCTAGCTAAAAATGGAAAAGAAAGTCAACAGCTACAAACTCTACAATTATTTCTAGATCTTAACAAGAAGCAATGTCAAGGCAAACCCAATCCAGTCATCACTTACTCCACATTAGTCAAATTCAGCTTGCTGAAAAGTCAAATTCCAACATCACAGATTCCAAAGGTCTGCAAGCACTTTAAGGCCATGCAAACAGGTATTAATGCCAAAATCTTCTACTGCCGCAGCCTTTTGCTCTCAGTCTTCCACTACATCAGTGCAGAATTCGCGAAAATAAATGGTAATTCAAGCAAGGAATTAATCCAAATACACATAACCAGTCTAGATTTAGCTAATAGTCGTTCCTGAATTCATTTACTAAACGGTTACAGAAACCATCATGTTTCAGAAGAGATGCACCAAATCAATTGTGTGGGAATAAAAAGGTGCAATAAGAAGGAAGAAGAGGTGTCATGTGGGTATGTTTCTATTAGTTTATGGTAATTTCTGGTTTATGTGCTTAAACATCAGTTTCAGACTCTATACTTCTAGTATTTTTCAAAGTGGATTAAAAACAGCGTGATCTCCTATATAAATAACCTCTAGAATCGATTCCAAACCTTTTTACTTTAGTAGATCACTATCTACCATTAAAATGAATTGATGTAGTATTTTAGATTCAACACTTAAAACAAAAGACTGAAAACAGAAAAATGTCACATGAACCTGCTGCACTACCACCAGTACTGTCAGATTTTTTTTCCAAAAAAAAAGAAAAATTCCATCTGACAAACTGTATATGAGATTAAATCAGAATCCTAACTATAGAAAAAGTCATTTAGAAAGAAAAGTCAAATTAAGGTTTGTTGAACTAAAATTTTATTTCTTATGCCTGTTTTGTTTTGAAACATCCCTAAAATCCAGGTAGGCACTACTCTATCCCTGGAGCTAGGCCTTGCATTACTTCAGGTCGAAGCCCTCCTTGCAAAAGTCACTAATGTCCTGTTAACTTTGAACCCTTACCCTCCCTGGTATTTCAAGATCATGTTCTATTAAAACTGTTTCCCAGTACTGCAGCCTATTCAACATTCAGAATTTGGAGGCTAGAAGAACTTAGAAATACTGCAAAAAAAGTTCAATACCTAATAGAAAACCTTCTTAACTATTACCCCTTGACAACACAAAATCTCAAGTACTGCTCAGAGTACTCCCTGCCTTCACCTCTGACCTCAGACCCACCTCGGTGACCCCGCGTGTTCTTCACCACCATAGGGAACTCCAGCACTTCTGCCTCATCAATCATTTTGGCAAAATTCTCATGACCACCTGGTAAAAGAAAACCAATAATATTATATGCCACCAGCCTGGTGTAGCCAAACTGGGGATTTAATTGTGACACATTCCTCTCACTCTTCCAACTTAAATAATGCAGAGAAAAAAAAATAACAGTTAAGAAGAATTTGGTCACAGATCACAGTCAGAATTTTGAGGTGTTTGTAATCTGTGCATTACTAATTTCTACTTCCTTTGGAATGTAAGACGCAAATTGACAATCATAGAATAGCTCAGGTTGGAAGAGACCTTAAAGATTCAGTCCCAGCCCACCTGCTGTAGACAGGATTGCCAACCTCTAGATCAGGCTGCCCGGGGCCCCATCCAACCTGGCCTTGAATGCCTCCAAGGCTTCCCCAGGCAGCCTGTGCCAGTGCCTCACCACTCTCTGAGTTAAGAATTTAATCCTAACATGTAACTTTAATCTCTTTTAGATTAACAAATGCTTAATAATGACAGTGGCCATTGATCACAACTCCAAAAAGCTCAATCCAGTCTTTCAAATCTGAATGACCTGATTCCACCATCTTGTTCCAGTTTAGCCCTTCTACTTTATCATCCAAATTTCTTAACAGGAAAATAGCACAGACATAATACCAGGAACAGTTCCATCCAAACTGCTAGCCAGAAAAACAGCATGGAATACAAAGTCAAGGCATAATCCTGCCAGCAGTAACAATTGAAATCTTGTGACCCATTTCCCCTTTTCTAAGGCTTAAGTCTCTCGCATCTCTTTCTCCCTATTTCTTGAATTACTACTTCGATCTTTTTGTTGCATTGAATCTGTAAGAATCTTAAGAGAGTAACATTTAACATTTATGACTGATGCTTTGAGTTCTTTGATTCACAGGAGGCTGACCACAGTACAAGAAATAAGATAAGTCAGCAGATGAAGGGATGAGACTCCTCTAAAACCATGTGCAGTAAAGCACAGAAGTTAAGCCAGGACACTGGTCAGAAAGCCAGAAGCAACTAGCACTACTCCACCACAGATCTTAATGCATGTCATAGAATAACATGTAGTTCAGTACATCCTGTTTTTCTTGGCAAAGCCAACTCTCCTTGATAACTTGATACTTGTGTAAAAAACAAAGGTAGCACTTCTGTCAAATTCCAGAGACAGGCATTAAAAGAATTAAAAGACAGGCAGGAAGTTAGGAAGAAACAGAAATGTTCTCCAACTACACCATCATTCTTGGTTTCGCTTTCCCCACAAAGAATTAAAAACTCATTCCTTTCTTAAAGAGCTAGAGCAATTGTATCTACAAAGAATGGATGTTTCTTCTCAAATGCGTTTTCATAGTAATTGATAGAAATAGCTGACTGATGCCTTTATCAAGTTTGTGTTTTTGCCAAGTTTTCGTTACAAAAGCCTATCAGTGTAACTGCATGAAGGAGAGGAAAGCACTAATGCTTCCCAAAAAAGAAAGAAAGGGTGAGAGGTGCATTCCATTTTTTAATGTATTTTAATTAAAGCAAAAATAAAACCATGGTAGCTCAAACAAATGGTTCTCCTAATCTGGCACTCTCTAAGGAACCAAAGGCTCCAGAGGCAGGAACAAGGAACATCAGTAACTAACTGATGGAAGGAACTCTGGAGGGAAACCAAACCTCAAAGAACTGTTAATAAGTACTTAAACACGTGAGCTTGTGCTATTTCTGGCCTTTCATAACTAATATATTTGCAGATGTTTTTATTTATATAGTTTGACATATTTTCAGATTTTACTGAAGTCTAGATCTTCAATATCCTGTGACATTCAGTTCCCTGAGTTTCTGTCTGCTGTTTTAGGCAACTGGAAGAGTTCAAAGTGTCTTAGAAGTAATCAGCAAAGTTAGTTGCTGGGAAGTAGAGGCATAATTAAACTACTCTTCATAAATATCACAGCTAACCAACAAAGCCAAAACCAGCATCTGACTACCATACTTCTTCTAGTTACTGATCACTTATCTGTGGAATCAGCCTCTCACTACTTAATTCTAAGGATTTCCAAAACTTGACTCACTATAAAAGCATAAACTCTGCAGGCAACTATTCTATTTGATTCGAAAGGCTTACCATACGAAAAGGTGTCTGGCAGGGGCACACCATGACCAGCAAGTTCTTGAAACGTCCAGAACTTGTTGACACAGTTGAGGATGGCCTGGGGACGATTCATTAACCGACAGCCCATCTTCTCTAGATGGCGAAGGACTGTGATATCACTGTCACTTTGGACCCAAGGTGTTGGTACCCGGACGACCACCACCTGGGGGTATGCAGTAATAAGCTCCCCGTTCACCCGAAGACCTAAAGAAGGAAAACAAAACCATTCCAATCATGTGCAGGAAGACGCAAATACACAAAAAAACACCACCCTGTATTTGATCACACTAGACTTAAATGGTGAGCATTAGAACAGCACACATCTTGTCAGTCATACTGCTTCATACGCTACTTTTACATTGTATTAGGGCACATAATCTTGGGCCATTTCCCAGGAGGAAAAATTTTTTGCTAGGTTGAACTGCCAACCTTCCTCCGCACATTAGCTGCACGCTACAATGACAAGAGCAGTAACAGTAACTCAGGAAGTGCTGGCCTCTCACATACATGTCTTGCCTACATGATACAGTTTCTACCTTTCCCAGGCCCACTTGTATTGATTCCTCTGTTCGTGGAATAATGTTACACAATCACCAAAGTAATTGAGGTTAAATATGACCCTTAAAAAAGCAACATTTTTAACACATCATTTCAAAATCCGACATAAAACAACTAAATACTCAAAAATAATGTTATCAGCTAGCAGGGCAGCACTAGGTAACATTAAGGAAGGAATTGTAAGGAAAGTCATCTCCATCACCAAGACCAGTGCCATCACTTTGTCATGACCTACAGTTTTACAGACAATGTCTCAGAAAAAAACATGGAAAGGAAAGTTGCAAGCACAGAAATATGACAGGACCAGCTGGGAAGACATCAAGCTTGATGAAGACAGTCTGGCAGCTGAAAATGGGAAGAGACAAGTATTTTATATTCACTTTATTTGCCTTAAAGACCAACTGATTTGAATGTAAAATACACAGTTTACACTGCTGTCGGCAACTTAAGGGTTAAAAATGCGGAAAAAAAATGAGCCTAGAAATCACAGTTCATCTACCTTTCTGTGCCTATGAAAGGCCTGTTCTAACTATTTAGACTTAGCCCAAAATAATTACCTGATTAGCTCTATTCCAAAGTCATTACTTTTCAAATACAGACACACACCTACCCCATCTGTAGACACGCATACTGTCAGGAATTGTATTTTCTTTTTATTTTCATTTAAAAGTACATTTGAAGCAATTCTCTGGAGACAAGGAATCATATATGTACTTCCTGCTTTCTTTTTCCAACCAGGCTGTATCTTAGAGCTTGCACCAAAAATAATGAAATAAACACTCAACTCCCTAAAAGGAAGTAGAAATATATTGCCCAGCCATCAGGAGGGCATAGAGCCAGAACAAAGCCATATCCAATAAAAATCTCTTCCCCCCCAGTACCCATTGCCAGAATTGTATGGAGATCAGAAAACAAATAGACGGATACTCTGGATGTTGACCTCATTAGCACCAAGCACTGCCGCATTGCAGCTGACATGATTTGCGTGTTTAAATGAGCAGGCTTCAGACACACACATGCACACCATCTTATAGAAGCATCTCAAGTAAGATTAAAAACAAAGACTGATAGAAAACTGAGTTGAATGTGAATATCAGCAAACGGACTATCATCTCCTTTAATCAGAAAAAGATTTAAGAAAAATACTCTAACTTGTCAGTCAGGTTCCATTTATTCCATTTACACATGTAAAAAATATATTAAGGTTTACGTTCAGCTACATCCATTTTTTGGCACTGTAATTGCATGCATGTTCTGATTCATGCGCAGGCTGTGAAGCAACCCATTTTACAAAGTACTGTATTTTCTACAGACTCCCAAAATTGCCACTGTACATCTCTGCTGTCAACCAAAACTTCAGTTTTCTAATTCATAATCTCTCAGAGTCTATTTTGTTACTCTTCCTTCCAGTCATATCACATGCTGAAGTTCTGCACATTGGAGATTGGAGTTTGAAGAAGAAAACAGTACAAACGTAGGCTTCTTCTGTTTGACTTAAGAGACTGGTGTAAATTCAGTCAGGACACCACTCCCCTTGAGTGACACTGGAAGTAAAGTGACATTATCAACTGAACAATCTGAGCTTTTGCTCCCGATTCAAATATTTTCTCTTCTTTGGATACTCTTCAGAACATTTTTTTTCTCCCTCTCTCCTAACAGAAGACAGTTTACAAACAAGGAGAAGAGCTACTCAATGAAATGTATAATTTGAGTCATCACTACTGACATATGCCATAAAAATTAGCAGCAGTCTCCCAGCAACACAGTGCTGCAAACAGAAGCGACTTTATTACAGCAAAAAGGAGTCAGATTCTGCCACTCTGAAAAACAAGCTTGTATTCAACATTCCATCTCACACCCAGCAGTTAATGGTCATTACTGATGAGTAGGTTGATAAAATGTTTATTCACTATGATGCATTGAAAACAGTAACAAAGAACATATTAATACACACAAATAATTTCTCTTCCAGAGAAACAAATCATGAATGCAAAGAAGGAGAGAATTAAAAAAATAATAATTAAATTAAATTAAACTAAAAAAGAAAGAGATACATTACAGTGGGGTTAAGAGCTAATCAAATGTTTTTTGAAAACTGAGATGGGGTCTCTTTCCTTAGCAGTAATGGCACCATTCCAGTCCCAGAACAGTAACAGTGAGTTACATTCATGGCTGCCTGCAGAAAATGAACAGATCTCACAAAAAAAGCAGGAGGCAGAAGTTCAGACCATGTGCAAGTACCTCAAACAATAGCAACTTGGTCCATTTGTTGGCATCCTCAAATGATGCCCGTGACATCGCAGACATGAAAACAGATAGCTGTAAAGTCTTTTGTAGTACCAGTATTGATAGTAAGGAAAGGTAAATTGCACTGATAATCCAATATTATGAACTTTACCAACATTCATTTCACTACTGTTTGAAAAAAAAAATTCTGAAGTTACAAAACATTTGGGTATTCTTTGGCCCTGTGAGGTAGAAGACTCCTGAGCTGGAATATCACACTATAAAAATACATGTAAATCCTGCACTCGAGCAAGACCTGTTCTTTCACTCAGTTTTCTTTGGTATTCCCTCATGAGATGTAAGTCTACACAATGGAATATGGCAGACCTTTAACATTATACAGCAAATACCACAGTATTAAGATGAAAGTGCAAAATTAGTTTTTTGCAATGACAACTGTAATCAAACAGGAATTAACTTAACCTGGTTACATCACATCGTTCAAGCTTCCACCAAGCCTCAAGTTTCTAAGACAACTCAAAGCAGCACACAGTAACTGTGGTTAATTAAGAACATGATTCCTCATCAGCTGGTCCAACTGCTCCTGCTGCTTGCAATTCTCCAGGAATAGCACATGAGCTGAAAGAACCAAGCAACTCATCTCTACTAAAGAGTTTTATTGAGATCCAAACAGATTAGAAGCCACTATGTGAACTCATGAAGTCCACAGAAAACAGACATAGCATTAAACTTCAGCAAAGAAGAAAGAAAGAAGCAAAAATTTCTGCTGCCATTAGCAGTGAGATCAGAAGATATACATCTATAGCCTAAGAAAGTCCTTGAGATACTAACATCTAACATGGTAGAGTTTACTTGCATAGCAAGATATCAAAGGACAACAATTTCCTCTCCGCAACATGATTTAGTGCAATTTTAGGTTGGATGCACATACCTTAGAAAATACAAATGAAAAACAACTCTGGAATTCGCCAGTCCTCACTCATCCAAGTAGGTCTTTTTAGTAGCTTCTGCCTTCATTCTTATGACAATTTATCAGTCATATGCATCCAACCTGCTAGTTTTATGGTTTTTATTGCTCTCTTTTTTAAAATGTTTTAATAAAAAATATATTTAAAATACACTTCATTACTTATATACATTAACTATATTGTTTATTTTATATGCAGCCTAAGACAATTCCTCTTCACTCAGTGCAGCCCCGGCAAGCCAAAAAGTTGGACATTCCTGAATTCAATGCAATTCAACTCAATTCCTCAATTACAAAGCCTCATTCTTAGGAGTTATCATTTAGGTGGCATATATTCCAAATGAAATACTTCAGAATAGGCATGCAAACAAAACAGAGTTATAGTGACTTTAAAACTGCTGACTGTCAGCAAAGATTCCTAAACTGACTATGTGCTTGTAGCCATCCTACAGCAAAACATGCGGCAAAATGCTTGACCTTAAGCCTCAGTGAAGGGGTTTCACAATTAGTCTTGCCAGGCAACAGGGACAAGCCAAGTGTGCAAATACAGTCAATGACAACATCTAGTAAAGCCTGCAAGTCAAATACACTTCTGCAAACCAATCACATACACAGAGTACATCAGTTCTTAAACGGCAGCCTCTTATCTATTACAATCCATAAGCATTAATGCTTCTACTGTCCAATTAAGTTAGTCTGTTTTCTTGCATCTTAGAAACTATGAGAACTTTCATGAATGGCTATAAAGGATCAAAATTTCAAGAAACAGTGTACATCTTCTGAATACCTTAACTCACACCAAGCAGCATTTTAAATTACTAGACATTTTTAGACTTGCTTTATTCAGTCTTGCACTCTACGCAAAGCCCTTCCAAATTCTACAATCATCATCAGTTCATCTAAACATTAACAGCTATTGCTGTGAAGCAACATCTCACGTCCATTTTGCTCATTATGAACAACCGTATCTTCAGGTGTTACAATGCGTATCTTAGAATCATAGAATGGCCTGGGTTGAAAAGGACCACAATGATCATCAAGTTCCAACCCCATTGCTATGTGCAGGGTCACCAACCACTAGACCAGGCTGCCCAGAGTCACATCCATCCTGGCCTTGAATGCCTCCAGGGATGGGGCACCCACAACCTCCTTGGGCAACCTGTTCCAGTGTGTCACCATCCTCTGTGTGAAAAACTTCCTCCTAATAACTAACCTAAACCTCCCCTGTCTCAGTTTAAAACCATTCCCTTTGTCCTATCACTATCCACCCTTGTAAACAGCCATTCCCCCCTCCTGTTTATAAGCTCCCTTCAAGTACTGGAAGGCCGCAATGAGGTCTCCCTGGAGCCTTCTCTTCTCCAAGCTAAACAAACCCAGTTCCCTCAACCTTTCCGCACAGGAGAGGTGCTCCAGCCCTCTGATCATCTTAGTGGCCCTCCTCTGGACCTGCCCAAGAGCTCCACATCCTTCCTGTACTGGGGGCCCCAGGCCTGGACGCAGTACTCCAGATGGGGCCTCACAAGAGCTGAGTGGAGGGGGACAATCACCTCCCTCTCCCTGCTGGCCACCCCTTTTTTAATGCAGCCCAAAATATAGTTGGCCTTCGGGGCTGCAAGCTCACACTGCTGGCTCATGTCCAGCTTCTTGTCCACCAGGACCCCCAAGTCCTTCTCCACAGAATAAGTCTAAAATAGAAAAGATTTGCTAAGAACATAAAAAATAATTATGGTGGTTTTACATCTCTTATTATGGCAAACTATCAGTATTTTAAACAAAATATAAATCTCAGTAATAATAAAATTGATAAAACTATTTTCATTCCAGATTACTGTTTTGACAAACAATAAAAAAAAAAACCAAACTGACTCAACAAGACCATGAATTACTGAGGACTCAAATTCAGGTCCTCAAGTACAGCACAACCATAAGAACCACAGCTTGGTTAACTTATTTAATAAAATGGTACAGTACAAAGCTAAATGCTTAAATGCACAAGTACTAGGAGAACTGCTTAGGCTGCCACATAAATCTAATTACTGATATCTGATATCAAAATACTGATACTGATTCTGTTTTTATGCAATTCAAATAATCAGTATTAATTGATACTCTATAATAAATGAAAATATGAAAGTAGCTGGAAATGTCAGAAGTTATGGCCTGAGTAAGAAACCCAAAGAACATAAGCATAAGAGAAAGGAAAAAGAAACTTTCTCAGGGAGAAATACTATATTAGCTAGTACTTTTACGTACATTAAAAAAAAGTCAGTAAACAGGTTTCCATAATCAAACCCGTAATTCAAAAAAACAGGAAAAAACTGTTTCAGTATGCAGACAGACCAATCACATGGAACACGTTTCTAACATCAGCAGTATACAAATGGAATAATATGTCCACTGTGCACGCAACATTCTGAAATATAAATTTGAATTACACTTTCAAAACCCCTAAACATACACCAGCTTCTATCACATTCTTAAAAGGAACTAAGAGGGAATAAGAAATTCTCACACCCCCAAAAAAAATTTCAGACTTCACCTCAGAGATCAGTATGCTATCCTGAAAGCCTCCAGCTCTCTCAGCTTCATTATACCAATTTATCAGTCCAATCATTTTGGATTTGCTAACACTTCCCAAATGAACAGACTGAGTAAGTAGGCTATTACAAATTCAATTTCTTCATCTGGGAAAAACAGACTAGCCTCCCAGAACAAAAAATGTCCTCAAATTATGAGTAACATCTCATTCTGCTAACAGTTTTTCCCAACTAATCAGTTATTGTAACAAGAATCACTGAATTTGCTTACAAATCTTGACTCACTCTTGTTCTCAAAGCAATGCGTTACTATTTCTGGTTCATTCACCCTTCCAGTATCCATCAGGCACAAGATGCTGCATAATATTTGTGTTAAAGTTCTGAAGTGTTTAATAATTACATGCAGCTTACTTGAAGATAATTAGATGTGTTTCATCCTAATTGCCATATAAAATCTCTAAAGGAAAATACCTCAAACTTTATCACTAACAGTAGTTTACTGGCAATAACAAAATACACGTTTCCTCACTAACCTCTACAAATGAAACTACATTTCTACAACTTTTAAAACATCACATACTTTGAACATAAATTCTGCCACGGAAGTATTTAGGAATAATTAACAAAAGCAGAATACGTTAAAAAAAAAATGCTACTGTATAAATCAAAAGTTTGCTTTAATACATTGACAAATCTATCTTATAAAATGACTGTAAGTAAGTGTCCACAAATCAGGTGATACTAAATAGTACAGCACTTCAAATGCAATTTTATTTAAACAAGACTCTAACCTGCAGGGCACTGCTACAGCTACAAACAGAAAGTGGGCGCCTCATTTGAATCAGTTCTACTTCATGTCCCTTCCTTGACTCAGAGCACCTCTTACCTTCCAAAGAAAGAATACAGAATCATTCTTATAAATGCCTGTGTTAACGAAAATAGTGAAAAACTTGGGGAGACAGATGACACTCAAGACAATTATAGCCATTCTGGATAAGGCATTCTTTCCTAAACAATGGAAAACAGGCCAGACACCTGTATGTATAGCTCGTTAATATTAACTAGACTTGATGGATAGATACGTTTTTCTGAACTACATTTCTATTCACAATACACCTCTTATAATCCCAAAACACAAGCACTTCAGAGTCATGCATAAATGTGAAATGAATGGACCCAAACATAAACACATATACAGTAAAAAGTATTTTATAAACATAGATTCATTCTAGGCCACCATCTTGCTCTGAATTTTTTTTTATGGTAGGAATACAAACACAGAAATTATACTGAAATTATGGTAAAGCATCAGCTAGAGTTTTATATGTACATAAACAATCACACAAAAAAATTTCATCAACAAAAAACAAACATTTTTGGAAACTCCTCAAAAAAAATTTAAACAAGGCAAAAAGGAACTTCACAGTATTTCCGCCATACTCCCATATAGGTAAGTTTCAGTGATATAACTGTCAAGATGCATTTTTAAATGATTGTTGTAAAGAAAGTTTCAAAAATAGAGGAATCAAAAGATTAAATTATGAAACAAAGAACAAAACAGTGTAAGAAAATACATGATTTTAAACACCTTGAAAAGTTAATCTTTGCTTTTCCAAGTGAGGTGGAGTTTTTTGTTTGGTTTTTTTTTCTCATCATTAATCTGCTTTTATGATTTGTTCCTGAGCAAAATTTGAAGAATTTAAAATACTTTCCATAGGAAAAACTCAAAGAAAAAAATACACAGTGAGATAAATTTGAATATACTGAAATTAAAAACTGATCAGAGTTTAGAAGTATTTCAATTATACTGAAGACAACACTCTCACAGTTAATAACTGTGAGTGCAAGGGAGATGGTATTTATTTTAATATTGCAAAAAGGTACTCCAATTTTTATACAAGTATATGTACGTATACATACAAAAAACAAACAAAAAACTTTGTTTTTATGATCAGTTTAGCTCGTCTGATTTAAGTCAGAGCTGACATACACATGGACAATCTTGTCTTTTACTATATCATCCAGTATCTCTCTGCTGGTGACCAACAGGCAATGAATTTTATGGAGGAAAAAAAAAGTTTTCAGTTTATATAGCTTCAGAGCCCCTAGTATCAACACACGGGAAGCATGGAACTATAACTTTGGGGGGACCTTTTACAACACAGTGGAGACAACAAACTTAACCTGAAACCAAAAGACGAAATCTCACTACTCTGTTCTGACTATATACTCTCCTTTGCTCTGTATTTCTGGTGCTTGTCTATCACAAAGTTAGGTTGGCTAGCGACATTTGCAGAGCACCGTTTGTTACTTTTGTTGTCTCAGTTAGTTACCTGAGACATCAGTGGGGCAAAATCTTCATGAATCATCAGACTTGGACATAAACACTATTAAACCAGCAAAAATCAGCTCTGCCACTGAAAGAAAGAGCTCTGCTCTTTTGCTGTTGTGGCTGCTGGTTCCAAATCCCACAGGGTTTCTCTATATTACTTGCAAAAGTATTTGTATACCTACACAACAACTTGAATTCAAAGGAAAAAGAAGGCAGTGCAGAGGCAAAAAATAAGTAGTTAAAAATAGCTTTTTT
Source organism: Pavo muticus (assembly GCA_016647715.1). NCBI lineage: Eukaryota > Metazoa > Chordata > Aves > Galliformes > Phasianidae > Pavo > Pavo muticus. The sequence continues at coordinate 273,693 of JACDJE010000474.1, read as the reverse complement.
CACTGTTTCTTTTAGTGGCAGTGTCATCTTAAAGTTTTCTGCATCTTAAAATATTTCAGATTACTTCTGAAGCAGATCAGGATTTTAGGCATTATTATTTGGATCAGCAAAAAAGGTTCATTAGTTGGATTACTAATGAGCTGCTACAGCTATTGCTATTGCCAAGCTTGCTGCAGTATTCTTAAAGTAACTTCAGCTCTCTTGAAGAAATCTCACTGAAACAAAACAAAATAGTTTAACCTAAGAAGGAAGTAAAAAAAAAAAAATCATCAAAAGCATTTAGCATATTTTGATATATATTTAACTAACAGTTTCTTCTATGAAAGGAATGGTTATTTTGCTCTTTGTATCTTTTGAGTTTCCATGAAAATAAATAGGAGGCGTTACTTCAGAAGTGTACACTTACGTAGTAAGTGAACACTGTGAATCAGAAATGTGTTGACATACCTCTCATGTCCATTACTGACATGCAATACAGACCTTATAGGAAAAACCCTGAACATGCACTGAAAACTGAACTAGTTCAAAATGCCAAAGACATTTTAAAATATCATCAAAGCCATTACAAAATTGGTACTTAGGATAAATAATTTGTATACAATTTTTATGATCTTAGAAATGTAATGTTTTAACAATCAATGAATACTCTCGAAAACACTGATTAACACTCCCAAATAAAGCAACATTATCATATTAATATGTCAAACCACCATGATGCAGATGTAAGAAAAAAGTAGGGAAGAGAAAGAAAGGGAAAGCAATCTATCTAGAAAATAGAGATGTGATAGGAATAGACCATCTAGAGCTCAGTAACTAATGCACAGTATAGGACAGAGCAGGATAGAATTAGAATTTAGAATAGTTCAGTCAGACCAACTAAGATCATCTAGTCCAGCTGCCTGAACTCATGAGGGCTTAATAAAATGCTTTAACTTTTGTTAAGGGTATTATCCAAATATGCCTTTGACCACTGACATGCACAAAGCATCAACCACATCACTAGGAAGGTCCAGTGTTTATCACCCACTCATCTGATTTTTCCTCATGCCCAGCCTGACAGGAGCAGAGTCCAGCACCCTCTTCTGCTTCCCCTCCTCAGAGGGAGAAGAGACCTCAAGAACCTTAACATCCTTTTTATAATCTGAAGCCCAGAACTGCACCCAATACTCCATATGAAGCTGCATCATTGTCAAATATAGCAGGAGAATTGCCACTAGCCGTGCTGTGTTCAATGCACTCAAAAATGCAGTTTGCTCCTTTGCTGCCAGGGCACACTCCAGGCTCATGCTAAGCCTACTGTCACTAACACCCCTAGATCACTCTTTGCAGGGGTGCTCTCCAGTCACTTGCCTCCCAGGCTGTTTCCAGCATTACTCCATCACAGGCGCTGCGCCTGCCATTTACCCTTATTGAACTTCATGCCATTGCCAATTGCCCAGTGCTCCAGTGTATCCAGATGAATAACAGACTCAGCCCATAACCTCTAGATCTGGACAGGCAGCCTTTGCGAGCAGCTGACGCTCCTCTCTTTGGTGCCTGTGCTCATTGTCTGAGATGAGGCAAGCATCGCCCCTTCCACAACACTCAAAGAATGCTTATTTGAGATCTGTCCTCTCCCCCTCTTTCTCTTTTCCCTCAAGATCTTGGGCATATGTGACTACTGCTTTTCTGACCTGCTTTAGCTGACAAAACAGCAGGGGCCTAACCTAACCACTAATTTAGAGAAGCTCAGTAGCGGTCAGAACATGCAGCTAACAAAACAGGAGAAGCATGTTCTTCCTCTTGATAGCAGCAGCTGAACCGTCCTATGAACATGAGCTCTAAGACATGGTTTCTTGAAAGGATAGGACAGGAATAACAGCCTCCCTGTCATGAACATAAAGTATTCCTACACCTAACTCCCTACTGCTTGCACTCACAGGCAGCTTTGGTACAGAAATGATTGCACTATAGGCCACCTCAAAAAAGCCTGAACAACAGAAAAATGACTTGGTGAGAGGGAAATTTATTGAGCTAAACTGGCTTGTGATTAGAAGGTAAGCAGAAGTGCCTGCACAAGTGAGAAATAATGGCATAATTGGGAACAAGGGTGAGAGAGGGACCAACGGCAATCCCATGTTTCGGATGCCAAGAGCTACAAATTTAGTAAGCCTGCCTAATGGAACTGCTGCCTAAACCACTGTTCAGCATAAACCATAACGCAGAAGCAAAAAGAGCATTTTGCTTATGATCTCTTAGTTTCTGCATCACTACAGATGAGTCTTCCTGTATCTCTTGTCAAGATTTTCACACAATGTTCTCCACTAGGACATCTCAGTACATTTCATAGGTCAAGTATGCTCTTAAGGCTTTAAAAGTACAAAGTACTCTCAACTGACAGAACTCCTGTGGTAGATATCTGTCATTTTTTATCATCTATCTAGAGCTCATCAACATCAAGAGCCATAGAAATAAAAAGTACTGAGCTCTCCCTCAGCCCCAAGTGCAGAAAATCGTAATAATTAAACATTATCAACATAAACTACAAGTCTTCAACATTAAAGAAGACTAGAGATGAACACGTAACTAACCTTACTGCAAACTCACTCCACTCTCAACATTGAGTCTCTCCCATATGTTGAATGTCCAATTTCTGTTAATTTTAAATAGCAGATGAAGAATTAAGAGCACACCCCCCAAAAAATGGATAATCACAAAGGTCTTTCCAAAACCAGACGTAAATCCAGAGGAAAAATTCAAGCAATCCAGCATGGCAGAGGCATCTCCTTGCACCTGACATGAATCTAAAATTTTCCCTGTACTGTCCAAAATTTAAGCACCTCATGTCTCTCTGCTACCAAAATCCATCTTCTTTTATCTCAGCAATTCATCCTTTTATTATTAAAAGCAAATCACTCAGTGGAGAAGCATCCCATAGGAGTTTTTCCATTTCTAACAGAGACATGTATCCTTCATATCTGTCTCCCATATCAAGTAAGACATCTAGAAGTTTCTACACAGTCAGAAACTTTTAATAAATAATATCCAACTATCTGTCTTTTCAAGTGTTTCTAGATGTGTTTTTTGAGCTTGAATTTTGGGGAACAGAAAAGTTCCCTGAGAATACTCTTTTGACCTGTAATTCTAGTCAAAGAACCATCTAAACAAAATCACATTAACTTTATGAGTCATTTGTTTTGGAGACAAATGTGATCCTCTTAAAAGCAGTAACTGAATAATGATACTTTCCTCAAAAGCTGGGTTAAAATTGACTTCCAAAGCTTGCAGAGATAACATCAGCTCTCATCTCTGCTGATATTTTGTATCTTAATGTTTGGGGGTTTTGTGCGTATAGCAGAAAAATATTTAATTTACTCAGGTATATGCTATATGACAGTTTGGGGTCTCTTCATAAGTACAGCATATAAAATATAAATAAATATATAAGTAAGTAAATACTAAATAAATAAATGGAATTGTCATAAACACAAATATATAACCCAAAATTTCCTAGTTTTGACAGACATTGATAAAAAAAATACAGAGAAAGCAAAACTGGAGTTGGGAGATTTCAATTTTCCTCACACCTCTATAAGCTCACTGGGGTTCTTTCCTCTTCCCAGCTTTACAGGGTTAAAATGACACTGCAGTAACTGCACACAAGGTTCGTGACAGTACTGTAATGAAAATACAAATACAATCATAGAATGGTTGGTGTTGGAAGGGACCTTAATCATTTCATTTCATCCCTTCTGCCACGGGTCGGGTTGCTACCCACCAGATCATCCCTCGGTTTCTCACATGTTGTAGATGCAGAAGTTTCCAGCTAGTACCAAGAAGGCGTTAACTAATTAAGACAACTGTTTAGTATGTTTCCTAATTAAGACACTCCATACAATCCGTAACTACCGTAAAAAAAAAAAATGTTCCTCAAAATTACACAAATAAACAGTCCTTCCAACCAGACTAGACAAATAAAGTAAATTAAGCAGTGGCAATATTGAACTCAAAGGCAGCAGAAGTGATATCCCCAACCGCCAGCTTATTTTGACCTTTGAAATCAACACATTTAAGAGACCTTACCAATCCTACTAGTCTTTGGACTGTAAATGTAGTGCTAAGATTATCAATCCCTATAAATTCATAAATGCCTTTACCTACTTTTTCTTTGCACTACCAGCTCAAAAGGTCTTTGTCTTACCTGCTTGGAAATAAGCATCTGCCTAACTTAAAGAAACAAACAGCACTGAAGGGCTGTTGATCTGACCACAAAAAAATCAGCATCAGAGACAAGAAACCAAAGCTTTTTACAAGCATTTAGTATTACAAGTCTCAAATCAATCTTGCATAGATTCCTCTAAGAAACTCCTTTAAATATTCTATTACATTTTCCTCTGCTTTACAGGAACACAATCAGAAAAATCTTAACTCTGAATGCCACCTTTAATTCACCCTCAGAAAAAGAACTGTCATTTACATTCACTCCTAAACTCTGCCTCTATTTAAAAAGATCAAAAATTCTGAGAAGTTAAATAGCTGACTATGCATTACACACCTTGGGCTCAAGCAAGAAAAGAGAAGAAATGAACACCTTTTTAGAAATCACTATGAGAAAAGGTAATACTGACTGTAGTTCAAAGACAAAGACAAGTCACTCTAAACTGCTGCCGTAGCAAGCACCATTCTCCAGCCCCACATAATCCATGCAAATCATTCAATAGCACTCACTGCACCCACTGGTAAACATCCTATATCAACAACAAAGCTATTCTGTTCTTTCATTCAATTTGATTTCTGCAGGTATTGCACAATGAGCTCACTATAGGAAGTGATCAATACAAACGTCAGTGCAACAAACAAGCCTGGATCATAGCAACAACAGCAATCATCTGAACAGCCAAAAATGTTAGCATACTGCCATTCTGAGACTGCAGAATTGTCTGTAGCGTGCTTTTCTTCTACCTGCGTTTATAGCTCCATGATCATTATCCCTCCTTCCAACTTTGTAAAAACAAGTTTGTCAGGCAGATTTCTCTTTTTCCAATTGTCCCTCTTGTTCTTCTGTCCTAAATTAACAGTACAATCCCTGATGACTCCCAGTGCTAGGTAAGAAAAAATTGGCAGCAAAATTGCTATTAAGGCCCAGATGCCAGCCTCATTCAAGCATAACAAACAAGCAAAAGCACTGAAACACGCAGTTTAGATATACAGCATAACTATATGCTAGGTGAAAGGTACGAGAACACAGGTACTGTACTCCTTCACCTTGCCCACAAGGGGAAAGGCTCGAGCAGAAGAAACATCCTCTTGAGCAACACCTGGTTTCACAACTGCTGCCACAAGAAATGCTATGGCGTTTATCATTCCAAGATACTTTCTGAAGAATGGAGACTGCTGAAGAGAGAAAATCTCTCTGACAAAGTAGGGCTAGACTACCTTTGTCAACAGGTTCTACATCGATAATGAGGGGGGGATTTAATCCAGAGTCACTATGCAACAGCAACCGGTCTAAAGAAAATCAGTCATAGGGCTGTGGAAAAGTACACCCAAGAGCATGATACCCAGGAGCACACTTTCCCTATAAAAGCAATGCAAGCAGAAGCTCATCTGAGGCACTGGTTCGTGCATCTGTTCAGTGTGAGGAAAAAAGGTTGGATGGCCAAATGCAGAGGAAAAGGTACAATCTCACTGGGAAGCACAGAAGTATGACTGAATAGTTTGCACATCCGGAGTGCTGAAGTGAATGGATAAACACTCTCGCAGAAAGACAGGCTGTGAAAGTGAGGAGGAGGGTGTGTACTCCACACAAAGGAGCATATCACATACGTGCAACTTTGCTCTGCATTACAGAACAGATGCAACCTGCAAACACACTTGTGACTGCAGATTACACTACTTTTTTCTTCTGTGAGGATCGCCAAATATTAGAGCAGACTGCCAGAGAGCCTATGGTGTCTTCATTTCTGGAGATTTTCAAAAGCTGTCTGGATATGCCCTGAGGAATCTAATCAAATGTCAAAGCTGGATTTATCTTTCAAATTGATCTTTGTTTGAGCAACAGGTTGGTACAGACAAATTTTTCAGTTAAAATCTATATTATTCTATGATATTCTGCGGCATTCTCCCATGATTTGCCTGGGCTTTCAGGTGGCTGAAAGAGCAGGACATACAATCCACAATGCACTTATTCACAGCTCAGCTGTAGGTACAACGGGAAATGTCCTTTCTTTCAATCCTATCTATGAAAAAAAAAAAACCACTTCTCCGAGCTGAAAGTGCACCCCTTTACAGGCATGACATTAGGGAAGAAAACACACAGCCTGATTTCCCGACCACAGTGAAATTTAGAAAGCAATTTAAGAAATTCAGTCATAGGGACAGGCAAACTCTATCTAGAATTCAAACTACAAAAGGGAAGAGAGAAAAAAAAAAATGTGAAACTTTTATTGTTAAGCAATAAAGTATTGAAAAAAAATTCACATGTAATTCTCACCACTATTCCATCTTCCTGGCATAAACAGCCATCCAACAATATTCTCCATCAAAGAAACATGCAAATAAATACAAGACGGAGTCAGTGGCACAAATATTAGCCTCTTTTAGGTCCCGAGTTGAGTATGGGTCTGGTTTTGTGGAGTAAGAGCTACTTCAACTTTTTAATAAATTTTTAAGCTACAAGTACCACAGTCTGTCTCACTAGGAATAAGGAGACACAGCAATAGACAACCTGTGCAAATAATATTTTAAATTTAATCCCAGCACAGAATATATCTACAAATAACGTCTGAGTCAGGGAAACAACACTCAGCATCACAAGCAGGAGAATGTGATATGAAGTCTTCTGCTATTAACAAAAACCTTTGCTGAGAAGGTAAAGGCATGTTATAGGAATGAAACGCACTTCTCAGCAGCATTAACTATAGCACAATCTGATTTGGATGGCTGTACTTCCTATAAGTGGTCTGAAAGACACATACATTTGGTGCAGGAAATCCTGGAACTTCTAGAAAAATAAATTTCAAGACCATAAACACTGACTGCTTCTACCTTGTCAGACTTATTCATCTGTACTAGTGATCTCTTTCTGCTTCATATTAAAAAAAAAAAAAATCCACTCAAATCACAACGTCCTGACTGGCCATAGAAGTAAGAATGTAGTTCATCCTATGGATCTGTCTTGTCTGTTCCTCATCCAGGAACAGACTGTCCACTACCAATACCAATGTTGGTATCCCAAAGTAATGCACACATGGACACATACATCACTCTCAAAGTAATGCCTCCTGTTTATTTCCAAGGAAACCACAGCAGATGTAAAGAGCACAATAACACTACCTCATAGAGCAAACTTTCAGCTTCAAAATACTGTTTTTCAACAGTCACCACCAGTAGCTATGCATTTTCACCAGCCGTGAACACAAGCCTACAAGCCACACTTATAAGAATATGCACTACTGGAGGTGACCTACTGTTTCACAGCTACTACGATGGCATCATTGTTAGTAAAATGTTGCTGATGCAGTCCATCTTTCATCAGCCCGAACAGATGGAAGTCAGAAGGCACTAAATCTGGACTACGCGATGGGTATGGTAGGACAGTCCAGCCAAGATTCACAGTGTGCTCTACAATCTTCAAACTGGTATAGGCGCAGGAGCTCTCATGTCGTTTTCTTCTCTGGACTGACTCTGGAAGTTGGAGCCTTCAGCTTAGTCAGCATCATGATGTAGAGATCACAGTTGACAGTCTACCCAGGTTCCAGGAAATCTGGAAAGATCACCTCTTTCTCATCCCAAAAGACAGTGCACATCACAGTGCATCTTGAACTTCTTTCTTCAATGAGGAATTCACATGTCGCCACTCCATGGACTGCAGTTTTGATTCTAGCTCGCAGTAGTAGAGCACAGATGTGCTCACAGCACATCTCATCACCAGTAATGGTGTGATCAAGAAAACAGTCACCTTTAGCCTCGCATTGGTTCAACAGGTCCTGACAAACTTGTGTATGATGTTTTTTCTGTTCCTACGTGAGCATCTGTGGGACCCACCATTGCTGCCACCATTCTTTCCAATGCATTGAAGTTCATATTCAGCTCTGTACACGTTCTCTGATCATAATATTTTGATCCACGTGGATGAGCAGATCAAGATGCTCTTCATTTTGTGGTGTGACAGCTGAGCACGCCAGCCCACACGTTTATATATATAAAATATATAAAAATAAAATATATATTATATGTATAAATTTATTTATATATATATATATATTATATATATAAAAAAACACACACGAACACATGTTCTTAGCTGAGGATGCTCTTTACCATGAAATATGGCTTGCATGGCACCTCATAAAATGTGAAATACTTGAAAGCACTGAAATCTATTCTATCGAAAGAACCAAAAAAAAAAAAAAAAAAGAAATAGAAATATAATGGAATAATCACAGAAACTTAAAATCATTCGAGTTGGAAGGGACCCTTAAAGGTCATCTAGGCCAACTTCCCTACTAAACAAGGTCATCTACAGCTAGGTCAGGTTGCTCAGAGCCCTGTCCAGTTTGATCTTGAATGTCTCCAGGGACAGGGCGTCCACCACATCTCTGAGCAACCTGTTCCAGTGTGTCAATATCCTTATCACGAAAAACTTTTTCTTTACATGCAATCTAATTCTCTCGTTTTAGTTTGAAATCATTTCCACTTGTCCTCTCACAACAGACCATGATAAAGAGTCTGTTTCCTTCTTTTCTTACAGCTCTCCTTTAGGTACTCAAAGGCTGCTACCAGGTCACCTTAGAGCCTTCTCTTTTCCAAGCTGAACAGCCCCAGCTCTCTCAGCCTGTCCTCACAGGAGAGGTGTTCCGTTCCTTGGATCATTTTTGTGGCCCTCCTCTGGTTACAAACCAATTTTTCAAGTCTGCAGCGGAAGTAATGGTTGCTGTGGCTGTTGTTCGTAGCAGGAAACAGGCCAACTCTGCAGTGCTCAACAAGGCACCCTGCCAAGGCCACTTGCCTCTGCTGCATCACTCCCAGAGCAATTTGCTGCACAGTGCAGGAAACGCTCCTACAGTAAGGTACACTGCTGGACTACCAAGTGCCAGGGGACTGCTGAAACAGACAGAAGGAAGAAGAGGTGATTATGTTCCCTAATGTGTGATAGAAGACAATCTTCAAAGTGACTTAAAGATGATTCATAAATATTAAGACTCTTGATACCTTAATATAAGAACTATTTTGTAGATGTAAAAGCCATTATCATTGATCTAGCTGACTGAATGCTACTCTTACCGTTACACTGAAAACTCAGGTACTTATTAACCTTACCCTTCTTTCCTCAGCTTTCTATTACATATACACTTTACAGAAATCTTCCAAATATCTTTACTTCTCCATGCTTGTTTTTCAATGCTCTCTAACCCAGCGTGGAAAAAAAAAAATCAAAAACTAAAACTGTTTCTTACTAGTTTAGACCAAATTAGAAATGAATGATAGACGGCATGAAATGAAAATCAGATTTTACAAGATTAAAGACTTAAGCTACATGGTTGACTAATATTGCAGATTTGAGGTCCACATAGGAAATCCAAATACCTGAATAAGCACACCAGCAACCTTTATACCATTAAAATAATGCATCTTCTAAATACTGTTGTTTAAGCACGTATCTCAATCACTTGCTTTTATATTCCCCAAAGAAATGTCACAAAGTTCTTGGGAAAAGTTCACACTTTGTTTTATGGTGTAGGACTCTCCAACTAAGTATCCTTCCTAGTTAGAAGTTCACAAAAGCAACTTTCCTCTCAACTACTGTCCTTCACATCACAATATCAAAAAACCACGGCAATTCTAAACAATTACAACAAAGGAACTGTTGTTTTTTCAGTCATCTTAAATTCTGCTAGTTTAGCTATTCAGGTAACAAAGAATTCTAGTGAAGATGTTTTATATATTTTAATGAAGGTAAAACATTACTTAGGCAATCCTTCATCAACCAACAGTTCTTAAAATCTGCTTCTCTTAGATAAGGTATGTCTGTGGAGAGTGTTTCAGCCAAGCCCCACGAGTGAGAAGAAAAAGAGCGTTCTACTCAGAAAGAGAAGACAACCACTGAATCAATTTTGTTTCTTTCCCAGTAACATCCATGCTTATTCTCTATAGGCTTCCTCCACTCTAATTCACTCATAGAATCACCAAGGTTGGAAGAGACCTCCAAGATCACCTGATTCAAACATCCACCTACGACCAGTATTTCCCACTAAACCATGTCCCTCAGTACATCTAAATGTTTCTTGAGTAACTCCAGGGATGGTGACTCCACCACCTCCCTGGGCACTGGTATTCCAGTGCCTGACCACTCTTTCAGAGAATAATTTTTTCCTCATATGCAACCCGAACCTCTCCTGGTGCAACCTGAGGCCATTCCCTCTAGTCCTACCACTAGCCATGCAGGAGAAGAGGCTGATCCCCACCTCATCACAACCTCCTTCCAGGTAGTTGTAGAGAGCGATAAGGTCTCCCCGAGCCTCTTCTTCTCAAAACTGAACAATCCCAGTTCCCTCAGCTGCTCCTCATAAGACTCGCACTCCAGACCCCTAACCAGTTTTGTTGCACTTCTTTGGACACACTCCAGGGCCTTGGTGTCTTCCTTGCAGTGACGGGCCCAAAACTGAACACAGTACTCAAGATGCAGCCTCATCAGAGCTGAGCACAGGGGGATAATCACTTCCCTGCTTCCACTAGCAATACTATTTCTGATACCAGCCAGGATGCCATTGGCCTTCTTGGCTACCTGAGCACACTGCTGGCTCATGTTCAGCGGAGTACTGACCAACACTCCCACGTCCATTTCTTCCACACAGTCTTCCAGCCACTCTGCCCCAAGTCTGTAGCACTGCCTAGGGTTGTCGTGGCCAAAGTGCAGGACCTAACACTTGGTCTTGTTGAACCTCATCCACTGGCCTCAGCCCAGCGATCCAGATGTTCAGATCCCTCTGGATGACCTTCCTACCCCAGGCAGATCAACACTTCCTCCCAGTTTGGTGTCATCTGCAAAACTACTGAGGGTACAGGTCATCCATAAGAGTATGAAACAGGAAGGCCCAAATACTGACCCCTAGGGAACACCATTTGTGACTGGGTGCCAGCTGGATTTAACACATTCACCACCCGCTACTGTTCACAAGCTTTGATCTTTCTAGATCTGAATTCCCCAAGCCTGTAGATACCACTAGGCTAGCAAACAAATATGAATTATAAAATTACACATTTTAACAGGACTTAAGATGTATGTCTGAAAATGTCACACTGAATTTGATAAATTGCCCACTACTTATTTCAAATTAATACAGGAACTGCTGAACTAGACTAGGCTGCAAGCAATCTAATTTAATAACCTAGTGTTTTCCTTACAGCAGTAAACAGCAAATGCTTCAAAGGAACACACCAAAGAAACAAAAACAAAACAAAATTAAATTGATACTATCAAATATCCTGCCCATAAGAGAATTTGTGTTTTAAAGTACGCTTTGAATGTTTAATTATATTCACCTAAATATGAGATGTTGCCAAAAAGAACAGACTCGTTCTCTCCTCTGTGCATTAGAGGTAGCAACTCTGTTACTATAACATAAATAATAATAAAGCTATTGCAGCAGAAAACTGTTAATCAGTTGAGCAGAGTTGTCAGTGTTTGACTGCATTCAACTGCCACAAATGCCAGATCCTAAAAAAAGAGCAGAGTATTGGGTCAACCTTTTTTTGTGTTAGATGAGCTTATTTAAGGCATGTAAGGAAGCCCAAAGACAAGTCAAGCAGCACCAGCAAGGCTGAAAGAGACTGCTCCATTCAGCAGTAGAATTATCATTACACTAGCTTAGAATTTAGTTCTTAAGAGATTTAGGCTATGGCTGTATCATAGTCCGAGCCAGTCTAAACCAAAACAGCTGCAATACCACCCTCCTCTTTTGCCTGTTCATGTACTTTTGCCCCCTTCCTGCGCAATAGTGCTGTGTATTTGACTCAGTAACCACTCCAGCAGGTTCAGCCCACCAAATAAAAACATTCATTGTTTTATGCAGCTGGAATTTTCCGCTGAGTTCCTGCCTTAGAGATATGCAAAGGAAGTAAGACTGCACAGCTTGAGTAAGCTGGCAAGGAGAAGTACTTACTAAGACCTCTTTTGAAAATGTCTACGGCTTTTGTCCTATTTGTTTAACTTAAGCTCGTTTACACTCTACCTTTTTGGTAACAGTTAAGCGTTTCCTTCTGAACACAACTGAGAAACTAATTCTACTCCTCTTAACTTGCATTTACAATCATTTTTGGATTCATGCTGTACTGAGGCACCTAGCATGCAAATCTGAAGCTTCATACAGATCTCCAGAAGACTCAGAGAGACCCCGCTGTTAAAGGTTCATCATGTATCCAGTAGAAGTAGAGCAGGGAGGTGCTAGAGATGCTGGGAAATCCCAGCTTTCATCTGCAGAAGGAACCAGCAGAGCATGCTAGACCTGCACTGCTGACTTGCCTGGGTATCCAGCCACACAGCACAGTAAAGCAGTGACCAAGTCGCTACTGCTGTGATTGCTTACTGGATTGGATATATGGTAAATCTTATTTTCTGACATACGCAGATTCTGGAAGAGTCACAAAGTTGCTTAAGTTTTACAGACTTTTGGCTCTGGGCTTCAGTGATATTTACATCAACAAACTCTACTGCCAAGGCATACGCTACCTAATTAATACAAGTACCAGGCTTTAGTCTCAGCACGTGTCCCGCTGTTCTACTAACCCTTCATAAGTTAATAAGTGTATTTACCATGATCTCTCTATAAAGCAAATCATTTCAAGCTTATTAAAGCGCTATGCTGAATTTTTGGTCTCTTTATCCATTATTCCTACAATCAGCAAGACTATACAAAAATATCACTGGTGATATTTCATACAAAAATACCACATGCTGAAGTTTTAAATAGCATCCTTTCATTTTCAACTTGTCTTTGTAAAGTTAGTATTCTTCTAAAAATTAAGAAATTGTCTAGATCTAAAGGTCCAAATCACTGATTTGAGTATGTAAAAAATCTATCACTTCACAGAATCACAGAAACATAGAATGGCTTGGGTTGGAAGAGACCCCAAGGATCATCAAGTTCCAACCCTCCTAACAAAGGCAGGGCCACCAACCTCCAGATCTGGTACCAGACCAGGCTGCCCAGGGCGCCATCCAACATGGTCCAGGGACGAAGCATCCACACCCTCACTGGGCAGCCTGTTCCAGCACCTCACCATTCTCTCTGTAAAGAACTTGCCCCTGACATCCAATCTAAACCTTCCCTCCTTGAGCTTAAAACCATTCCCCCTTGTCCTATCGCTATGTACTCGAGTAAAAAGTTGATTCCCCTCCTGTTTATAAACCCCTTTTAAATACTGGAAAGCTGCAGTGAGGTCTCCTCACAGCCTTCTCATCTCAAGGCTGAACAAGCCCAGATCCCTCACCCTGTCTTCGCAGGGGAGATGCTCCAGAGCTCTGATCATTTTCATGGCCCTCCTCTGGACCCTCTCCAACAGCTCCACATCCTTCCTGCAATGGGGGCCCCCAGACCTCAACGCAGTACTCCAGATGGGGCCTCATAAGGGCAGAGTAGAGAGACTTCCTCTTCATGTCTTTATTATCCTGAAAGCCAGAGCCCTCTACTGCCAAGCTTTCAACATGAATAACAAGAAAACTAGGAGCAAAAGCAGGTATTATCCACTGAAGATACAGTCTCCTCATAAGATTGTTTGTGTTACATAAAATTTCACTCAATCTGGATCCCTCACAACAAAAGGTAACAAAAAGGGTACAAAAAGGGTGCAGAATGCATTACCTCCTCAACTTTATCACAAGACACCTTTTATTCTAGGCCAACAGACCAGTTTAATGAAGAAAATGAAACAATACATCTGCATGTGTCCTCAAGCAGAAATCTGTATCTACAGTTGTGGACAAACAGTGGGAAAAAGAAAACTCGAAAATTAAGGGGCACAATTTTTCATCTCTCTCAAGCAGGAAGAAAAAAAAAAAAAACAACTCCACAATAAGCCAGTCCAGATCAAATATAAGGAAATTTCTATCCACAGTTTTTCTGCATTTTTATCTCACTCCTTTTGAAAAAAGTTAGTTACTTACATAGTTTTGAATGAACACTTTGAATGAAAATAATTTCCTTTTTCTGCATTCTGTTTCAAGTCATTTCTTTAATTTTTCCCATTCTTGTACTATATGTTTCTCAGCAACTCCAGCTTGCATACTTTATCTTTTCTTCTTGCAACATTACATGGAAAAGAGCAGAAAGGCCCACAGTTCATGCTTGACATATTTAATTCCCCCAATACAGGCAGAGGACAGGAAATAAAAAAACAATACTGAAAAGCTGAAGGATCTATTATGAGTTTTAAAAGACTGCAGCCACATTTCTGGATGACTGACTTAACAGAACATACTGTCCAATGAACAGCATACTCTAGGCAAAAATATGTTCAGACTTAGTGACAAGAAGTTTCTCTGATTTGAAGACATCCTGCAGAATTTCAAGTCTCCGATAAAAATCACAGACATTTCAGAATAATAGATAAATTAACAAAAATAACAATATTCAAATTAACAAAATGAATGTTTAGTAATGGAAGAATTAAAAATCCTGCTTCCCCAAGTATTTCCGTTTTATGCTTGACTGATTCATGTTACAGTACAAATGCTGACCAAAGTTCTTCCCCAAAGCCAATTTAAGATTTCCCTCTTATAAAGATTCCTCAACAAGGAACAAGGCATACAGTAATGTGGCAACCTCTTCTTCACAGCTGAGTACCTGCATATTTTCTTCCTACACAGAATAATCCTAACACTTCTTGCAAGAATGTGACTCTTTCATCCCTCCCGAGTGATACACAGTGAAGAGGAATGGAAGAGGTACGGATGCAAGATCACTGCATTCTCCTTCCTATAGGAAATCCAAACTAAAAAGCTGTAAAAACACAGCATTACACAGTTTGACGATGGCATTAATTTTCTACCTATAACATAAACTCATTATCTAAAAGAATCATATTACTTTTAATACACCTTGATCCTTTGCTTTTCATTTTTAATTACCTCAGAAGAAATAAGCTAATAGTAAAATAGGAGTGTTACAGTTTAGCTTAAAACACTGTAAGTTGAAATAATGGTTCAAGTTATTCTGAGGCGCATACTGTATATTTCAATGTCTTTTTCTAAATACACACCTGCAAAGCAGCATGCTTGGTTATGTCACATTACTACTTCTAGTTCCCTAACAATTTGTACTGTCAACTGAAAATCCCTTTTATTTCAAATGTGATTGCTACCTTGGAGCCAGAACATAAACAGAAGAAAAAAGTTACCTAAAACTCTTAAAATATGATCCATAAAATTAAAGTATCTACACAAAAATAAAACTCAGTAATTTTGTCTTAATTTGAAAATCTTACAGTCCTTATCCAGGAATTAATAACCTAAAGCAAACCTTTTCTCTGTTCTACAAAGGGAAGGTAAATGCATTTCTAAAGCAAATAGGCAAAGTTAATACATTTGATTATCACAATTAACGCTGAAGAATATGGTATCTTGTGCATCTGCATTATTTAGATGACATATAGGTAGTCTGGCAAACACAAAATTCGCTATCAAAAAGCACATGTTCCATTTTACAATCTTTTTGTAAGCACCCTTTCAGCACATTCCCAGCCTTAGCTTATCCTCACCAAGATTTCCATCCTCAATTGTCAGCACCACTTCATCCATCAGCAAGGCCCGGAAATCCAGCTCTTCTTCACAGCACTTGGCCTTCAATGCTCTCAGGATCTCCTGCTGAGGGTAATCTTCTCTGATGCGACGGTCTGTTAAGAACCACAACCTGGGAGCAACTGAACTGCACATCTTGGACTTTTCTTGCAACCTTCAAGTTTCTTTTCAATGGAACTTCTAGATGGTGGAGAAGATGAGACTCTGTTAGAGTACACAGGCTCCTATGTTCATGTTCCCCACTGTCCTGAGTTCTACCACCTTTGTACAAGTCAGTCCTTTTCAAAAGGCTTGCAACCTCCAAGTGGGAAAGTAATGTCTATGCCTAATCTGTTATTGGATTTATTTCTGTTGTTAATTCATTTACATTCAGTGCTACTTACTAAATGCTAGTCTCGGCTCCTATCCTAGTTTCATCCACAGTAAATATACATTTGACATAATTACTGGTAGCAGCAGTACCATTCTTCTTTCCTGACAGTACTAAGAGGCACGAAAACATTTTGAATGGCCATCTTTGAAGGCGAGAATTCCATCTTCTAGGGTAATTCCTTACAATTGTAAATAGCTCAGCTGCTTTCCTAAGTACCACTAAAACACCTGTGACAGAATTGATATATCCTTATAGAATATACAGAAGACAGATTACACCAAATCTTTATAAAAGGAAAATATCCCACGCAAAAATGCATTAAAACAGAATCTTCCACAGTATTATTTCAAGACTGATTCACTCTTACAAATATTTCACATCTACTGAGAAATATATTTGATATTATCCACAACATCAGTGGAGAGCCAATGGAACAAGGAGCATCAATATAATGTTAAGAATATTAAATTATAATTAAGAATATTAAAAATATAAAAAATATATGTAGCCTAAAGCAAAATTAAAGATTATATCTGCAAAAGGGAAAATAAGCTTTACATATAAACAGCACTTACAAATTCAACACCAAATATACAAAGAACGCTTCAAATTAGAGAACTTCAATGATGTTAGAAGTGATAAAAGCAAGGTAGTGCTTCCCTTGATTTGAATAGAGGACTTGGATTGCTTTTTACTGTATTTGAAGATGTTTTAAGAGCTGTAAAACAACTAAAGGTATATTAATGGACCAAAAAAAAAGCAATTGTTTGCATTAAGCAAGCAAGCAAACAAACAACAAAACAACAACCAGGAAGCAGCATGGCATAGAGAAAAAGAATTCTGGAGAAAACCAGAGCTGTTTTCTGCCACACATTTTAAATCTTCCTGTTAAACGAAGAGATAAAGAGATTTAAAAATGCCTGATTTTTAAACAGAATTGAACTGTGGGACCAAAACAGGCAGTTTGCCTGGTAGTCCTAATGACAGGACATGGTATCAGAAGATACAAGCACAGACAAGACCTCAGGTGTACAACTACCTTCACTTAATAGTTCAAAGAATTTCCATTAGGTATTTTTTCTGTTGTTCATGCATGAAGCTTCTGCAGCAGGTATTGAGGCAAAAGGGTAATTTTGCAATCACAAGAACAAACTGATTTGTTTTGAAATTCAAAAATACATTCTTTTTCTCTACTAGTAAACCTATTTCTTAAACAACAACGAAAAAAGAAGTTTTAAAGTGGTCACTTTTATTCCTAGTACCAAGAATCATAATGGCAAAAAGCATCACTGAAGACTCCACAGCTAGTTTTCAATAGCTTTGCTGAATTAGAAACAAAAATAAAGCCAAGGACTTAAGCTCTTCCTACTAATAGACTGAAAGAAAGCAGAAGCTAGACAAAAGCAATCCAGATGCAGACCAGCCCCTGAGAGCAAGATGCTCAAACAACAGCAGGATAAGGAGTATTTGCTCCTTCCAAGGAAAAGGGCACAAGAGGGAGTAGACTGTAAAGCCTACTTTTTGTATC
Organism: Pavo muticus; assembly: GCA_016647715.1. NCBI lineage: Eukaryota > Metazoa > Chordata > Aves > Galliformes > Phasianidae > Pavo > Pavo muticus. The sequence goes on along the minus strand of JACDJE010000474.1, from coordinate 256,017 downwards.
GCTGTTGGGTTTTTTTTTTTCCCCTTCAAAGCAGCTGAAAGTGAAAAAGGCAAGATGAGGCTTGGGCTAGCAGCAGCAAACTGACAGATCCTGCCTCACTTTTGACTTCCTCAACAATGGATTTCTCTGAATGGTAGTTTACAGAAAACTCTCTGGCACTACATCCTCAGGTAAGAATTAAGGCAAGATATATTTTTCAGAAATTGCACCATTACTACACAGAATCACAGAATCACTAAGGTTGGAAAAGACCTATAAGATCATCCAGTCCAACCATCCACCTATCACCAATGGTTCTCGCTAAACCATATCCCTCAACACAACATCCAAACGTTCCTTGAACACCTCCAGGGTCGGTGACTCCACCACCTCCCTGGGCAGCCCATTCCAGTGCCTGACCACTCTTTCAGAGAAGTAGTATTTCCTAATATNACAGTTGCTCAGCCTTGTGTCTTCATTGGGAATCCTACATCTGAGGCTTTGCTTAAGCGTGCAAAGAGGTTGTGTGCTCTGTTTGGCACCTGTGGCATTCTGGAGACACGTTCAACCTCTGGAGCTCTGCTGTCATGTCCATGTGAGCCCACGTCAACTCTTTTGGCTTTAGGATCCAAAACTGTGGTTGAAAATCACTCTCTGTAGTTGTTCTTGGAACTGTTTTAAGTAACATACATGATAGCCCCACTTGTTGCTAGAAAAAAGAGATGGCTGTATTGTGGACGATGTCATCATGAGTGTCCCATTAGAAGTGCCATGTTGTTTGGTTGAGCAACTCGGTGTTTTCAAGCAGTTTTACCTGCGCTTTCATGATGTGGAGCACTTGGTGGCAATTCAAATGCAAAGGATTTCCCCCATTTTGGCGGTGTCTCCCCATACCCTTGCTCATCCGTATGTGCACTGCCTCAGCTCTGCCTGCACAGTGGCTCCAGGCTGATGCTGAGAACTGTATCTGGAGTGGGTCTTGCTTTCTTATTGGTGTCCTTGCTCTTTTTTTCTCTATTTTGCTTCGCTGTGTTTCTAAGCTAGAGAGGTCCCTAACATAGCTAATTGGACATCACTGGCTACAGAAAATAGTGAGCTGTGCGAGTTTTCCTCTAAGCAAAGCATACCCATTTCTACTCCCAATCCTAAGGTGAACAAATGAGATAACTGAATTCATTCCAGTTCTTAGCATGAATGTGAGCGTTACATTTAGTGTGGCAAAGCAACAAGGATATCTCTTTGCAGGAGCTGCTGAGGTTAATAATATAGAATCATAAAATCGTAGAATCATTAAGGTTTGAAGAGATCTCTAAGGTGATCCAGTCCAAACCCAACCGACCCTCACCATGCCAACTAACCACATCCCTCAGTGCTACATCTCCGTGGCTCTTGGGCACCCCCAGGAACAGTGACTCCACCACTTCCCAGGGCAGCCTGTGCCAGTGCATCACAACTCTTCCGGAGAAGAAATTTTTCCTCTCATCTAACCTGAATCCGCCTTGGTGCAACTTAAGGCCATATGCATTTAGGGAAACTGTGTGTGTGTGTACATTTATGTATCACTTTATATGCTAATTCCTGAAGACACTCAGCAAGCTGGATGAACTTTATGCTGTCTGTGTTGCTGAATTTAATTACAAGGAGTACTCTTCATCACCCCCAAATAGCGGAAGTGTTGGTATGTTTAGATTCAGACTTCTGGTTGTCATGCAAAAGTTGAATTTGGAATAATTCCCGAGTTTAAAGCATGGTTGTCGTATCTTAAAGAAAAAAAAAAAAAAAAGAAGAAGAAGAAGAACAATTGCTTGTGCCTGACAATGCTTATTTATGAAGACTTAGAAAGGAACAGAAGAAGAAACAGTGCAGTTTTTGTGACCTGAGCCTTTGGCATTCCTCCAAACCCCTTTGCATGCTGAGTCCCTCCATTATACGTTTTGTCAAATCTCTCCTATAATCCCACTGTCTCTGGTCTTAATCTTAAAAAAATAGGCCTTTGTTTTGTTCTTGACTCTAGAGAATAAAGAGTAGGAGACAGTCTGCAGTGTTGTCAAACCTGGGTGGGCATTTGAGTGTGCTTTGTGCATTTTTCTATTGTGTGAGGGCATTTCCCTCTGTGAGCGTGAGTCCTCTGGGTGTCCATTGTTTGTATCCTCCTCTGGTGTTATCTTCCCATTGCTCCCCTTCTCCAGGGGAGCAGATTTCTGCTCTCCTCCCAAGCTCAGAACAGCCGTCTCCATGGGGCCGCTGGCAAGCTGAGGGCTGTGCTGTGGGAAAATCCTGTGGGGATGGAGTCTGGGTTAAACTTTGGGAGAAATAATAAGAAAACTTCAATGCCTTGGGAGAGACTGAGGGAGGGAGGGAAGGAGAGGGAGGGAGAGAGAGGAAAAATGGGGGGAAGGAGGGAGGGAAATAAATGAATAAGGGAAAAGAGGCTGGGGAGGAGAAAGGGGAGGGAGGGCAGGCGAGAGTAGAAATCAAGGAGTGTGGGAGGTACAGTGCGTGAGAAAGGAACATGGTGATGGCAGGCAAGAGAGGAAAACAAGGAGGGCAGACAGGAGGGAGAGAGAAGAAGGGGGGGGGGTTGGAGGAGAGAGAGAAAGGAAAAAAAGAGAGTGGGCGGGAGAGGAAAACGGGGAGAGGGAGGTAGAGAGAGAGGAAATTGGGGGTGCAGGAGGGAGGCTGGGGAGGAAAAAGGGGAGGAAGGCTGGACAGGGTAAAGGGGAGGAAGGCCAGACGAGAGCAACAACGAGGCAGGCAGGAGGGAGGGTGGATGAGAGTGGAAAAACTGGGAAAATGGGCGGGAGGGAGAGAGGAAAACAGGGAGGGCATGCGAAAGAGAGAGGAAAAAAGGAGAGGGCGGGCGAGAAAAAAGGGGTGGGCGGGTGAGAGCCAGAGAGGAAAAAAAGGAGAGATCTGGAGGGAGGGAGGAAGGACAACAGGGAAACAGGGATGGAGAAAAAAGGGGAGAGTGGGAGGGAGCGGAAAAAGGAAAGAGAGGAAAAACTCAATGGCAGAAAAAACATGAGGGCAGGAGGGAGAAAGACACAAAAAAAGATGAGGGAGCGAGAGAAAGGAATGGCAGGAGCAAGGGAGAAGGAGGGAGAGGAACAGCAGGAGCAAGGGAGAAGGAGGGGAAACGGGCGAGACAAGAAACATGAGGGAGCGAGGAAGAGAGACAAAACACAAAGGAGGAAGAGGGCGAGGGAGAGATGGCGAGGGAGAGAGGGGGTGAGGAAAGGAGGGGGCAAGGGAGGGAGAGAGAGACAAAAACTACGAGGGAGGAAGGTAATAAGACAGAGGAGGCAAGGGCAAACAGGGGCAAGGGGGAGAGGGGGTGAGGAAAGCCAGAAGCGAGGGAGAGAGGAAGCAAGGGGCAGAGACAAACCACGAGGGAGGAAGCTCAAGGAAAGGCAGGAGCGAGGGCGGGAGGGCAAGGAAAGGCAGGAATGAGATGAAAAACAGCATATGCCTGTCTTTCCTACAAGTATTTTTTTGAAGAACTACAGCATCATGAAGAATTATCCAGGTATCTTAACTATCCTGTTAAACAAGCAAGCCAATCCAAAATGCCTTGGATTTGTATTTATTGCTCTCCTAACACTTTGTCTCACTTCTTCTGAATCTTATGAAGTTTAATAAATGTACATATTAAGTCTCACATTTCATCATAAGGCAGGTAGGAAACAATTTTAAGCCTGCAGACAAAGATTAAGAAATTCAATTTAAAGCAAGCTATAAGACTGGTCAAAGCAGAAGCAAGTAATCCTAACTATAGAATCCTCTTAACCAACACCATTTTTTTTCCACTAGGATAAATATCCTCATCACTCCTACATTCTGTTCCTATAAATGGTCTCTATCTACCATTTTCAGCCTGTCCTTATAATTTCTACTTTGATTTTGTAGAAGTCTCATGGAACACAAAATCTTCAATTTACACTACTGGGTTAAACCTCATAAAAATCCCTCCCACAATTTTAAGAAAATGGCCTGTAAGAAGAAAGCTTGCCTTATAGTCAGACGCACAAGAGCATTAAGCTCTTGATCTGGATATGGTTTCCATTATTTTTTCCATGAAAACCAACTCTACCTATTTCAATCTAAAAGCCACAGCCTGATACGATGTTGGGCGTGCATGAAATGTTTTCTAATCCACGCAAACATCAACTGCAAAGTAAGCATAATACATATAAAGGGAAGAGGAGATGTTTGAATGTCTTCTACAAGATGAACAGTTCTAATGTTTTTATCTTTCAGTAACTAACGGATTTAGAAAATGAAAAGCAACAAGAAAAAAAAAATAGACTTAACTGCATAAAACAGACCGTCAGTAAAACAGCGGCAACTAAGCTCTACAATAGAAAGCAAACTATGTCTCAGACTAGCCAAGCAGTCACTGCTGCATCCATTTCAGAGAGATGCTGAGTGGAACAGATTCTTAGCAACTTATGAAGAGAACTGATGGAACCTCAACTTCGAGCTGTGGCACTGCTGTATACTGCTTAAGGTAAGTTCATTTTGGCATTCACACAGCAGTTTCTTCTCTTACCCATCATACGCAAACGTATTTCCTCCGGCATTCCTTGAATCTGCAATACACCTTTCACAGCTGCTGTAACAAAAGTAGTCACTGAGCTTCTTTTCTACTTTACATCATAGCAGAATATGTTGTACTGGCATAGCAAGGAATTCATCTAATCATATCAGCTGTCCAGACAGACCTGGAAAACTGAAAACCACTCTTTTTGCCTTGAAGGAGTTTCTTCTTCACACAGACATATTTAAGACCTGTCTCCAGGAATTAGAGATTTGGTGTCCCTTGTCCATTCAGTCCTTGTCCTACCTTCATCACCAAAAAGCTAAAGGAGAAAAAATGGGCTAGTCTCTTTTTGATCATGACGTTTTTTTCCCCAAGGGTGAAACAAGGAATCAATTGTTAGGATATACTAATCCATTTATGCACTACTGTGATGTTCAAGGTATCTAGTTACACAAAAAGATTGTTCTACGTCCTTTCGATTCAAAACGCAAATACTCAATACATTTCTATATTAATAAACTTTGGTTGTTTCTTCCCTATGGGAATTACAAATGGAGTTACAGACGTTTTGCAGCATTAGAAATCAATGCAATTTAGTACTATCTATCTCAACTACTTAACTTGTAATCTGATGTAGCTCTCTCCCATTGCCCAGAGTGATGTGGGAAACAAGTTATTGGAACAACTATTATCATCATTCCCTCCCAGAATCACCTCTTTTTTAGTCCTTGTCTGAGACTCTAGGCTTCAGTTACAGCATAGCACTGTTCAGCTAACAGATTATGGGTTTCAGCAGTTAGAAAGATAAAACTTAATCTTAGTTTTAGCATATCACTAGGCATACCTAATCCTTACATCTTAGATCGTAATACAAATCTCAAGGAAGTTGAGAAGGTAAGAGCAAAAAGTGACAGTCGTGACCACCATGGGAAATAGAGAAAAAGGAAAAAATTAACTCCAAGTACTCATCTCACCATGAACGACAGTGTAGTTTCACATTTATCATCAATGCACACGCCTCACTGTTTTTTTTCTACAGAACAGTATAATTTGAGTTGGGAAAGGGAATTTTGCTTTACTTTTTATCACGAATAAGCTAAGGCTTGAAATTATGCACATACTTCCAACAAACCAATTTTCTCTACTATTACAACAGTTTCTAGAATGCTGTTTAGGAAGCTACACCTTAAGATGATGAAGGCATAAGAACCTTCGATAGATAGCCGTAAGTTACATTAACAGTGGAACCTCAAGGCAGAATTACAATGGAAAAGTTAGACACAACTAGGACTTTTCTGAAAGTAATGCCTCTTATTTTATTAGGTTGGCCCACAACGTCAGAGGCAGATGGTGGTGGTACGGCAGTAGAGGCTGAATTTTCCCACAAATATTCCATTATATTTTGTTGCTGTGCAACACATGGCAGCTGAGGGACAGTCTGACAAAATGGTATCTGACATGGAAGCTTGTATGAAGCAAAGGTGGGTCACTGAATTCTTCCTTGTGGAAAAAACTACACACACACACCCCGTTGCTTGCTGAATGTTTCTGGAGACCAAAGAGTGGATGCTAGCACAGTGAGGCAGTGGGCAATGTGCTTCAGCAGTTGTGACAGCGGGTAACCTCCACTGGTGTAGACTTTTACAAGTGCTACACGAAGGCTCTTGTTCATTGCTGTTGAAAATGCAGCTAACTGTGGTGACCATGTAGAAAAAGTGTTATGTAGCTAAGAATTTTCTCTATCAAATTGTGTTATTGTGCTCTTTGTAACTGTTGAAGTTTCCATGGAAATAAATAGGAGGCATTACTTTCGGAGTGAACTTTATAGATCAGTTAATTAGTTAACTGTATGATGGGTCATATGCTGCACGTGTGCCATAGACGTCTGTCTCACTCTAGTGAGGAGAATAGAGCATTATTCTAAACACCCATATAGGGACAGCAGGTCTAAAAATGGTTCACATCTCTTTCAAGCATAAAGAACAATTAATTCTATTCCTCACAGAGACACCAGAATAACAATTATCTAAAGAAACACTTAAGGAAATATTTATGGCTGAATATAGAGAGATAAAACTGACATCTTTTACCACTTCTAAAATTACTTTGTAAAAATAAGCCCAATGTAAATCAATTCATTTCTGACACTGCTCCTCCATGGTGATGCTTAAGGACAACCTCAAGAAAAATTCCTATCTTGCCTAGCAGAGACCAGTTTTCATAAAAACGCCACATAATAGTTTGAGCATCTTTGGAGAGAACCGATTTTTAAAAATGAAAAATCTGAAAAGCTAGCATATTTATTTAAATGCATTTTATATAATATATTGAGCAGCTGCAGTGCAACTCATCAAGCCCTGGTGCATTATCATCCACCCCCTGAACGTGCACCCTAGAATTTAAAGTCACTGCAAGCAGGTAAACCCCAAACACACCTCCCTGAAAGCACAGCCCGATATTCACCTTCCTTCCCATGCCAGATTTGTAGACTGCAAGAGTCATGGGATACGGAAATGTATTAATCACTCTTATTCTTTTCTAGTACAATCCCCCACTCCCGTTGACTGGCAAATGCATTCCTTATGGTGGTGCTCAACTTTTCCCTACCTTTGCACTGAGTAACGTTAAAGATGCTAGTATAGCAATCCTTCTAGGCATAACTGGCTATAAAATGTGGGCATCCACACCACCAGCCTTTCCTCACGTATGTTCACGCTTGCAAGTAGGCGGTAACATTCCTCATTCACACACCCCAGCTCCTAATCTCCAAAGGAATAATCTGCCCTCTTCCCCCTGTACCACACAAGGCAACATCAGCTAGTCAACAATGGTCAAGAACAGCTCTCTCTCTACTTCAATCTTAGTATTTATTTTTTTTAATCTACAACAGGCTCACAGATTTTTCACCCCCCTCCACCGTGTGTGTGCACACCCACACAAATAAAACATCCATTTCCTCCCACATCAGCTGTTTTTCTGAAAGAGAGGTTCTTCCATCTCTGACCAGGTTCCTCCGTAGTGTGGTACCGCACACTCCTCTCCTGATCTGTGTATGCAAGCCTGTTCTCCCTCCTCCCTTCCCCCACCCTACTCTCAGTCTGTGCATGCTTCTCCTAGTGCCTGTGGTGGGGGAAGGGAGACATGCACTGCATCAATGAATGGACTGAAAAGACTTACCCGAAATTGGGTGAGGAAGGAGCAGAAGAAAAAAAGATGCCAAAAGATAGGCGGGTGCTTCCTTCAGTGTGCCAAGTGCTGGTTCAGTCTTGGCTCCTTTAACGAGGTCACGTGTCTGCGTAAGCACCCCTTTTCCTGAATTCCCTATTACTCAAAAAGGGAGGGCAAGGAAGCCTCCTGGATGCCTCTCTACACTGCACTCCAAATATACTAATAAAGCTCCCGCAGCAAGCAAGGAATAACGTTCTCCTGGTACTATAACAGGCAATGTCTAGCTAACGCCTTAAGGACTAAGGTAGATTTCTGTGAGGGAGAGGGGGCCTAAATTCCCAAGCTGTACTCTCCTACGGGAGAAGAAAGATAGGAAAGAGGAAAAAGAATACTGGTGGAGAGCAGTAGTTCTGTATGTAATCCCTGCGTCTCAACTTTCTCAGAACTAAATCTCTAAATTAGTCTGAAGACACCGACACCTAGGGAAGAAAAAGAAAGATCCCTATTAGACATAAACAAACATACAAAGACATACAGTAAATAAATTTCAAAGGAATAAAAGGCATTATGCAAGACAAGCAGAACCAAAAGAAAAAGATCTGATTAACCACTTAGGCAAAATGTGCAACTTCAAACAATTTCCACAAATACAATATCACATACACCCATTTTAAGAGGGAAGAAAAAAAAAAAAAAGAACTTAAGCAGTTTGTTCACTTACTGAGGAATGTGTACTTAAAGATAAGTCTGTATCTACACATAAAACATGAAGAATTGTTTTAAAGTCTAAGAAAAGCATTCATGCTTATTTGTCAGACTCTTTAAACACCCCCCCAAGAAGAGCATTTAGAATTCAAATATGAAGACTGCAGAAAAGTACATTACAGGGCAGAAGCATAATCCTACACATTAGAAGCACCTTTCCAACAGAATCAGTCGCTTATAAGCAGAGGCACAAAAAAAAAAAAAAAAAAAAAAAAAAACAATTTAGAAGCTTGTTTAAATTACTGAGTTAATTAAAGCATAACAATTGCACGCTTTTAAGATGGATGTCCTGGTAGATCCTAAGCCGTCAAAGCACCAACGTAAAATTAGTTCTTTAAAACGTAAAGGGGAAAAAAAAAACCATAAAGAGAAGAAACCTAGCTGTAAAGATTTCATTCTAAGTCTCAACGATAGACACACTCACTCCCACCTAAATCACGTGAAAAGCTGTCCCCAACAAACGCAGGTTTTCGCATTCAGGCACACGGGAGCGGTTTTTGCCCCACCTCAGTGGCTGCTTATACACACCAGCGCGTGTGCACGCACAAGGCGTGCAAGACACGGTGTGCAAGCACGGAGAGGAAAGCAAGACGCGAGCAGACCTACCCCAACACTTACACACGGAGCACAATCCGACCACAGAAAGCGCGGGGTGGGGGACCCGCGCCGCCTTACAGCCGGGGAAAAGGGAAGCACGAGGCGCAACCGCCCACCTCGCACAGAAAGACCCTGTTTTTCTCTAAGAAACGGCGTCGTGAAGCCACCAAGCCGGTGCCTCGGCTGGCCTGCCCGCACGGGCGCGGTGGGAAAGCGCGGGCAAGTCGCAGCGCTGCCCGCCTCGGCGCCCCAGGATGCACAATCACCACAGGCACTACGCTGCGCGAGGCGGCAGGGTGGAACGATCCCAACCCCCAGACACAGAGGACCCCACCCCCGGGCTCATATCCGCTCAGCCCGACATCTCACCCACCCCGTGTGCTGCAGAGCTCGGGCTCACGCGGCCCGCACGCCCCGCCGACGCCCGCTTCAGCGCCGCCCGCAGGGCCGAACCGAGGCCTGGACAGGCGGCGGCGCGATGAGCGCTGCGGAGAGACTCGCCCCTTCCTCCCCCTCCTCGCGGACAGCAGTCACTCAGAGGCGCGGTTCTAAAGGGGAGTGGGCTCAGCCTCCGCCTTCTCCCTCCTCGGCCTCCCTCCTCCCCGCGGCTGGGGAGAGAGGACGGCCCGGGCCGGCTATTCCCCGCACCTCCGCCCCCCGCGGTCGCCGCTCCAGCCAGAGAGCGGGCGCCGCCGCCTCCCCTGCTCTCTCCTGCCGCCCGACTGACGGATGAATTAAAGCGGCGGCGCTAACGGCCGCGTATGACCGAGACGAGTGCGGAGAAGAGGGCGTGAGGCGGGGCGCCAGGAGGAGGCGGGCGAGGCAGGAAGGCAGGCTGCGCGCTCCCGCCGATCGCCACGCGCGCACCCCACAGGCGCAACGGCCGCCACTGCGGTTGCCGCACCCGCACGGCCTGGCCGTTGCCCCGCCCCGCTGACTGGCACGCCTGCGGCGATTCGCACCGGCCCCCGGCGTCCGTGGCCTGGCGATGGCCACCTCTGGCAGGCGGCGGGTTCTCCTTCGGTACGCTTACATCTACCCCAGGCCAGAAATGCGGTCAAAGCGCGCTAGCAGCGTTAAACCCCAGGCCAGGGCCGAGACAAAAAGGGCTCAGGCGGTAGTGGCGCGGCTCTGCCCAGCCTCTCCCGCAGCTATGCGAGGTACTTCTATCCAGGCTGCTGCGTTCCACGGCTCCGGCTGCTTGCTCCCAGGGCGGACATGCTACTATCACCTTGCCACTGGGGGGTACTGGCAGCACGGTGCAGGTTAAGCAGCAAACGTCAGGTGGCATGACAAAACGTATGATTATTGTCGTGCTTTTCGCGGCTGCTGCTTCACATGGCGCATAGAGCCAAAACCTTTGTCCTTCATACGGCAGATAAACGTGTGACATATCCCACACACTACTTGCCATACATCATTATGTTTGACATAACCAGTATGTCACCTGGGCTGCATCATCCCATATTGCTATCATTTGTCTAAAATAATAACTGCTGGCAACAAATTAGTATGACACATTCAGTGTGTTAACCAACACCATGTTTATCAGTTTCTGTAGCACACCTACTCAGCTTCCTCCATACCACACTACAAGACATATATTAGTACATATTAGGTATGTTTCATGGTGACAGCACGCTGCCCCAAAAATCCATGTCAGTCACACTTTGACACAGAATACCTAATGCATCAATGACCCTTTCTCTTTCCCATCTCTGGAAACTGCTGCATGCAGCCCCTTGCCCCCACCAGGGTCAGCCAGAGCTGATTGTCCAGACTCATGCCCAGTTGCATTTTGATCATCTCCAAGAATGGATGCTCCACAATTTCTAGGATTTGACCACCCTCACATTAAAAATAATTTATAAAAACAAAACAACTTTTAAATGGAGTTTATTGTATTTCAGTTTGTGCACAATGAATAGACTGCTCACTAAGTACCACTGAGCAGTCTGCTTTCACTTTCTTCACTCCCTCCCTTCATGTATTTATACACAGTGATGAGATGCCCTTAGCCTCTTCCTCTCCTCCAGGCTAAGCAGCCCCAGTTCTTGCAGAATCTGTATGAGATGCTCCAAGTCCTTATCACCGTATCTTAAAGGGACCCTTTGCTGGACCTGTTGAATATGTCCATGTCTCTCATATTGAGGAGCCCACGAATGGACAAAGTAATCCAGATGCAGCCTCACTAGGCTTCAACACACAAACAAGACATATTCAACTTAATGTCCTGATCTTGTCCTGTAGGAAATTCTTATTCATCTAACTTAATAATCTCTGGATAAAACACACAACATCTGTGTCTAAGGAAAACAGCATATATATGTTGTTTAACAGTGTGTTATACTCTCAACTTTTCAAATATGGACATACCCACTTGGTCAAATGTGATGCTCCCTAACACTCATTCTAATAATCTAGCAAGAAAACAACCTGCTCTCCTCTGCCTTCTAAGACTTAACCCTGACCAACTTAATTCTCCCAACTGAAAGGCAGACACTTATATACTCCATGTATCCCCAGTGTAATTCATCTACACTTGATGCATCCAGAACTGTTTCAGGCTGTAAAACCTGCAGTTGCAGGATAAAGATGCGCCATCCAAATCTCTCATGCAGTACCCTCTATATTTAACCGACACAAGTGGGACTGATTTCCACAGTACTGATGTATATATCCCTATTACAGAATGTCCTAAAATCTGATGCAATGTTCATTCAGTCATATTGCAGAATGACGTATCATAGTATCATACATTCCTATTTTGTTACACCTGCTGCAGTGTTACAGCTAATAGTTAAAACTCATCAACACAAACATCACTGAGCATTTTTAAGACTGTGTTTACTGAATGGTATGTATGTAGTATGTTTGTTTCGCTCTGCAGACATGCTAGTTCTACTCCTCAGATCTCAGGCATGATTCAGGCAGCTTTCTGAAAACTTTTTTACCCTAGTGAGTAGGCTATGGAAAGGACTACCTCATGGATGACACTGGTGGCCAGCATCCCCATTTACTCAGAACATCACCAGTACTGCCTTCCTCTATGCTTAAGTGGCTTGCCAATATTTCTGGCTCCTTAATAGTCAGTCTATGGCTGCAAGCCAGAGATCACTTCTGGATTTCAGGTTCCCATCTGCCTGACTCTGCACAACAGTACAGGAAGAACACACTACTACTCATTTAAACTCCAAAGAAAACTGCTTGAGAGAAGGAGGCAATTGTAGGCAACTCCCCCTGGGATAAATAAATATATATAAATAAAACACAAAAATGCTGGACAGTATTTTTTTTTTTTACTTTTATATTAGCAAAACAACATATTCTTTGGCAGCATTACTGTATTCTAAGCTTTGTCGAATAGAGTTCACACATACTTCACATTTTCAAAAGCTCCAGTTTCACGTTGCGAGGTACAAAGGTTTGTCTACACATAGAATTTACTAACAGAAATCTACTGTGGTATTACTACTATACTGAAAATGTGTGTAACCAAGACACATTTAGCAGGCATTTCAGAATAAGAATTCTTCTAGATTAATGTTTGCTGTTTTAAAAACAATATAAAGCAAGAGGAGAATGTGCACGTTCGGATTTACATAGCTGTAACTATAGTGATGTATAGCAGACACACAGCAGATTTTTTTTCTTTTATATTCCCTTAAGCAGACAAGCTTTAAGGCAGGTGCCTCTACATCCCAGATATAATTAGCAGTTCGTAGAAAAAACTGCACAGCTGGGAAATTCTGTAATGTAGATTTTAGTACATAGAAATATGTGTTTGGTTATAACACATCTGAAAGAAAGTTGTTCCACGAGTACATGAAAGACACTCAGCTTGGTGATGCTAAAACATATCTCAAACTGTTCAGGATATTTCATATGGATCTAAGGATTATTAGCAAGAATTCATTCCACCAACTAACTAACATTTGCCTTCTCAGCTCTCTTGCATGCAAAATGCAGTCATTAATTACCTTTATTATTTTTTCTTGAGCTGCTCGAGTTCTAGTACATTGAACTCAGGCACAAATTTTGAGTCTGATGGAGTCACTTGAAAAAGGAGGTTGGTTAACACCTATCTAGAATAATTTCCCATCATCTAGAAACTTAAGTCATTTTGGAAGGAGTCTTCAAATTCTTTTGCTATTTCTCTGAAGCACTGAACAGATGAAGGCACCAATTTACTGCTCAGAATATTCTCACCCAGGATATGCCCGCTGCTGCAGAAGTTTTTGAGGTATTTTTTCTAAACAGTTGTTACTGCAGCTGAGTTGTAGGTAGATTTTTTTTTTTTTTTTTTTGGTCACTGAAAGCAAGGTCCCTCATCACCTACAAATCTGTTCTTAGGACAAAGTTCTCGCTGTTTGATAGCAGAAGGAAAACATTTGCTTGTGCCCTCAATGTCACTGGTCCAGAAGACTGCCTAGTTTTACCCTTCAGGAAAAAAAACGTATTATCAGCAAAGAATGGATGCCTCCGCACACTTAAGCATTCCCAACACCCTTCTTTTGAGATTTTTCCCATGCTCTCTGAAATGGAGAAGAACTAGACCAAGGCCTTAATCTATGCAAAATCTGATTTCACTGTTGATTCCATGAAACATATCTTGTCATTGGGTTTACTAAAAATGCAAAACAGCTGTTTAGTTCCGAAGCCAAAGTCTGCAGGGCATTATTCCACTACTGACATCAGAAAGTTCCATATACTATCTCTGTTTGAGTGTATGAGATTGTGATGAGAAAAATGGTAAAAAAATCTAGCCTGAAAAAATTGAAAAACCTTATTATTTACATCAATTTACTTAAGCCTGTACGTCACCAGTATCTGCAATGGCTACAAATTTGGCCAAACCTTGCAGCGATGTTTCTGCTTCCCACTTGGATGGCTAAGTAATAAATAAAAAATATAAGGCATGGTAAAAATGCCTTTGTTCACACATGAATGCTTGGGTTCATATGTGGACTCAGATGCTCCCATGGAGTGAAACAATTTTTGGACTGTCTTTCAATGAGAAAATAGCTATATCATTCTTGTTTCACACTAGGTGAAATGAGAACTATACAAAATCGTGCAAAATGATCTTGAATTTCAGAAAACCAGTTTCTCTTTGGTTCCAACTGTTATACTAGTTCTTGTTCTGAATAAACTACTGTATGACAGTAGAAACAGAGAAATTGCAGCCAGGGGAGCAGATTCACAGTGAGATGAGTATGCCACGAGCTCCAGGTTCCTGATGCAGCCAGCCACTTCCAGCTCCAACCTCTGGGACAAACAGCACCACACATCCCCTTGAAGGGTAGGACATCCAGATTTGTGCACTGACCCACACCGCACATAACCCATCCTCATTACACCAAACAAACTGCTGCCTCCCAGCACGTCCCCTCCACAGCCCCCGCACCGAAGCCCACACTCCCAACTGGTTGCCCTTTCCCATTGGCCGCACCACACCTCGTTGCGCGCAGTGCTCCCAGCGAGTGAGCAGCATTTCTTCCCGTAGTAGCCGCAGCCGCGACAGACAAGCAAAGGAGGACAGCAGGCCGGTAAGACTGAGGTACTGACGGCAAGAGCCGCGCTATGCGTGCACCGGACTGCAGGCAGCCACAGCTCGACGGGCCTCGAGACCACGTATGCGGCACACACCCCACGGTCAGCGGAGCACGCGCGGTCATACTCGGCCTGGCGCGAGTGAGTGGAGGCGTGTGGTTGCGTGCGACTGCGGACCGCCCCTGCGAGCGGTCTCTCCGTTGTTAGCCTGCTCCGCTGACGGTAGCAGCTGGCTGGAACCGGTGGCGGTGGAGGTCGGTCTGCCGTCTCCTGATCCGCTCCATTTCCCCATCGCGTGAGGGATCGCTGTCTGAGCTCAGAAAATGCTTACGCGGCAGAGGCGCCTACGGGTTGGGACCGGTATATAGGAGTTACTCGTTTGTTCCCGTTTCTTACGCTTTATCTATTGCCTCACTTAGCGGTAGGGAGGGAGCAAGCAGGCTGATCAGGCGGGAAATAATTCCTGTGGTGTGAACGCTGAGGCAAAATAAAGGGCAAGAGATGGACTGAAGCCGTGGTACAATTCTTCCTGAAAGAGGAGTGGGAACCCCGTTGTGCCCCAGAGCCTGAAACCAGGACTGGAGAAGCCTGAAGAGCAGTGCTGAGGGGGTGGCGGGGCTCCTACCAGGAAAGCGCCGCCCGGAGCTGGCGGAGGAAAGCATGCATCACAGTGCTGGGTAATGGAAAGGGCAGGGGCTTCTGCTGCCCACCTTCTGGGCATGGTCTGAACAGAAAGACACAAAGCAGCTCAGACAGGCAGTTATACACGGAAACAAAGGAGCGGATGAATAACAGCTGGTAGGCTTCAAGCCCTGCTGCATAACCAGCTCTAAAAGAGAGCAGTACATCTTTCCTTGTTAAGTGCGGTTACACTGCATAGAAACAGGGAACAGCACTGAGGAGCTGAACAAAGGGGAAAAGGTAACCCTTGAGGGATGCGATAATTCAGAAGGAAAATGCTTCCTCTCTCCCTTCTGCCTCTTGTATTTGTCTACCTGGCTCCTCTTCCTCAGCTATTTTTCTCACTCTATCTATTTTTCCTCTACGAACTTGAGGAAGTTTTTTTTTTCCTTTCTTTCTCCCTTTGTTCATTCCCAGATCCTTTCCCCCTTTTTCATCCCTGTTTTGCCCTTTTCTATGTCCCCATTTTGTTTTGATGAATGCTGTTGCAGTGATGACTTGCAATTTTAGTGCCTGTTGGGAAGGTTAAGATGCAGCCACAGGGTGGCTATACCTTGCAGGCACTTTGGTACATTTAGCCTGAAGGAGAGATGTTTATCAGTCTTAAGAGCATGCTGTTTCTCCCAGTCGTTTTGGTGTTTTCCTTCAGTGCCCAGCAATTCTGTGTCCAGAACTGATGAGTCAGTGTTACAGGAAATGTTTTTCTTCTCCCATTTGTGAAGAGCAATTACTTCATCTAACTCATGTGCTCTGCAGTAAGCCAGTGGAGGAGATGAAGGGCGGCAGGTGCAAATAGCTCAGCTCTGGCTCTCTCCCCTTCGCACCATGGCAGACATAGTTCCCCAGGGCTACCCACAGTGCAGGATCCCCTTTCCCCGCTCTCTTTGCAGCTGGCACTGTGGGGATGGAACAGTCCTGCAGGGGGGCAGAACTGGGTCAGCATGGCTGGAAACTGCAGCTGGTGCAGCACATGAGGGGTGAGGGAGGTGGTTGGAGAGGCAGACAGCAGGAGCCACAGGGGCAAGCACAGGAGAGGGCTTCATGATGGGGGGGAGTTTCTCCATCAGGTTGTAGCAGAACAGCCTCCTGCAGCTAGACAGGCACTCTTGTTCTGAGCTGTAGCTCTGCTGCGTGTCAGCCCTACTCCCTTTGAAAGCGCTGCATTGCAGCCCTGCAATTCCAGGTCTGGGGAAGGTGCAACGGAGACCTGACACTGCCCTGACACTGAGCTGGGTCAGAGAGCAGCAGGAAGAAGTCCACCAAAGGAGAGAGGACAGAGAGTGATGGAGAGAAAGATACTGAGGGAAGAAGGGAAGCTGTGTGGAAACAGAGAAAAATCTGACCAGCGAATAATGAACATATGGAGAAGCATAGAGAAAAAATGAAAGAGGAAGAGAAGCACAAGGCAAGAACGATGAGTAACGTTTCAGTGCTTGTAGTTGGTGCTGTGGAGACGTTGACTGCATTCCCTGTGGTGCCCAGCAAAAAGGGTACATCCTCCTTGCCAAAATCCACATGGCAATAAAGCTGCTGAAGCCAGATAATGCCAATATGCTTACCATCACCAGTAGTGTCAGAGATACTGATGTACCTCACTGCTGCCCAAAGGCACCCTTCGGAGTACAGCGGAATTGAACTTCAATAAGGTTTGCAGTTCGCCTTGTTTGATTGACCTTTCAAATGTTTCTGCATTTCAATGTTGCCTCCCCTGTTACAACTCCAAAGAAATTCAGATTCTAAGAGCTGTGTTCTTCTACCATTGCTGTGCAAACCAAGCCTTACTTTCTCTCCCCCTCTCCCCTTTTCTCCCTCTCTTTCCTTTTCCCATTGCTTTTCTATTTTCTGCCTGTCTCCCCAGTGCCCTATGACAGCCTTGCCCGTGCTGCTTTTTGCCATCGTTGGCTCAGCCTCCCTTCAGATCTTGTCTCTCCAGGCTGCTCAACCAGAGCCAGAATGGTGCAGCCTGCAGAAACACACCCTCCTAGACATGCCATGCCCCCCTCCCCATACTGCACTCTCTCTCATCTCTCTCCACCACTCCCCACTCTACCCTTCCGGTCCTGATACTGGCAACCTGTCTTCTCCCTTCACTCCCTATCTCTCCCCTCCTCTCCCTGCAGTACTCCCAGCCCTGCAGTGCAATACATCACTCCCAGCCAAGATCCCCGTGCAGGGCTGGGGTGGGCAGGAGCGTGACTGTCTCCTTTGCTGAGGAAGAAATGCCATGAGAACACAGAAGCTTCTGCAACTGAAACCTCCTGTCTGCTTCTAGCTATTTATTCAGTTACTTATTTAGCCTCAAAAATTATTTCTGCCAACATTCCGGTTGAAGGTAACTGAACAGAAACCGGGGAGACAGAGAAAGCAGAGTTGGAAAAGCTCAGACAGAGAAACTGGGAGAAAGCACAGGTGAAAAAAAAATAGAAAAGAGGAAGGAAAAAAAAAGACATGCACAGAGGAGGAGAGAAACAAAGGAAGAAATATGGAGATAAAGACAGGAAGAAAAAATATTAAGTATAGGAAAAAAAATACAAAAAAAAAACAGAATGTAGGAGAAAAAAGGGATGAAATGGGAGAGAATATCTGAGATGGCAGGTGAGGAAGTGGAAATAAAGGGTACAGTAAATAGCCAAAGGCTTGCTAAACAGGCGTAGTTGTTACAAAGAAATAGCATTTATATACTTCAAGAGGCAAACCAAATGTGTTTTGAACCAAATGTGCAAATTTTCTGTACAGCTGCATGCAACTGAAATTCCAGTACGTTTTTATTCTGAGAACAATTACAAATGAGGAAATAATAAATGAATAGTTGAATTATTTTTTAATTACAAAATAGGTATTAGGGCAGCTGCATCAATGGAGAAAAGCAAAAAATATTACCAAATTGCTGTGGCTCTGTTGTTTTCTTTTTACAGATATCTTGTTTATATTGGTGCAGAATGGTCTGCTTTTGGTGCTGTTCTAGCTGAGATTAGTTAAATTAGTACAGTCCCTTTCCCTTTAAATGCATGCATATCACATTAGGATGTTTTCATTAGCATCGTATGCCTTGGTTTGAGTCCACTATCAAATGAGAATAGTGACTACACATGGGAAAGGACAGAGAAAATCTGAGTAACTCGGTCAAACCCTACTATACCCATACAAGAGACAGCAGTTCGTGTTTATTATAGTTGCAGTAATGCCTAAAATCTTCATTTGCTCAAATTCCCATAATGTCAATTGTGGAATAAAACATAACTGAGAATTTAAAAAATAAATCTGCCTTTACAGTCCCTGTGGAGGGATGGGAAACAGAGGGGTAAAAACCTGAACGGTGGTGGTTCCTAATTTCTTATATAATATAAACTCTCACCAGTTTATCTGCTGACAGATAGCATCATTTGCATTTCTTCTACACAGTACAATTGCTGTTCTTCTTTATTACCTCCTTCCAGCAGCAGGGTAAGTGCTGTCATCACTGACACCAACAGTTTGCGTATTTTGGATGTGGACAGATTTTTTCAAAAGCCCTTACAATAGATATTTTTCTAAATGTTAGAAAAACCATCACACTTGTCCCCATCTCTGATTTTAAGAGCTTATAGGGTTTTGGTTTTGTTTTGTTTTTTTTTTTTAATTTTTAACTCAAAAGTGCTTAATCTGGGCATTACTGGCTATTCTGCATTCATTGCATCTTGTAGCAGCCAGTGCTTTCCATATTCCCACTAATGGAATCAGGAGGCTGTATGAGGATCCCAGGACAGTACACATCTCAGCGCCATTGCATCTGAACACCAGGGTGGCCTGCTGAGTGTGTGATTTCTGAAGCTGCTTTGCTTGGGGAGAGGGTTGGGCCAGCTCCTGGCTTTGGCCTGCTAGAGGAAGTTAAACTGCCAGAACTTGTCCCATCTACTACTAAAGTAGGACTATTAAATGACAGTGAAATAGTACAAAAGTCTGAGCCTCAACTAAGGCCTCAAGTAATGATGAGAAAGCTCAGATGTGACTTTATCACCATCAGATCAGCTCTGGTGAACTTTCTGAGCAAGTTTAAAACATTCCTACTTTCTAACATCTGCTTCACTTGCAGCCAGAGGATGGTTTTGCATCTTCAGACTGGTTGTTGAGCAGAACCAGAATAACCACTTACAGTCTGGAGTCCTGAGCACACACGTGTCAGTTTACAGTAACAGTTCAGGAGACATTTCAAGAGAAGCTCCTTTCCTCCTGGAGCTGCAGAGGCAGCTGGTTGTGGATGAGGCGTGAACAGGGCAGTGACTTCTTTAGCCAGCTCTAATTACTGCTCTCTGATGGGAGGATTCATCCTGCTAACTTTGCTTCAGGGCTTGTGAAGAGATAGGAGGAAGGGAGGAGGAACCAATGTCTAAAACTGCTACTGTCATTTAACTTGTGCCATAGCATATCTGTACTTAAAACCGGCACTGGTTTAATTAAAGATGATGTTTCTATTTGATCCAAAATCTATAAGAACATAACTTGTCTTACAAGAGAGACTTGTGTGTTTGATACATTTAAAGTGTTATATTTCTCCCTGGGAGAACAGTCTTGGAGAAAGGACGCTGAAAAACCACTTTTAAGCTCAGCTCCTTGAAGAAAGGGGAGTTCCCAAAGGACATGTGAAGTAGCCAGGAGAACACTGGCCCTGAGACAGTATGAGGGACCAGAAAGGAAAGGTGTTTCTGGTAGTAGGAACTACAGAAAAAGCAGAAAATGGAATGCCAAAGCACAGCAAGGAAGAAGGAGCATCCTGGCAACTTCTCACTGCAGGCTTGTTGGCCATGAAAAGCCTAAATAACAAGGCCAAATCACCAAACAGCCCAGAGCTCACTGATTGCTTATTCTCGTTCTTCGCAAGTGTTGAAATGATTCAGAGGAGCTGAGCATGTATTAATTAGTTTCATGGACTCTCTTAGGGTACTATGTGACTGCAAGACGTTGGAAGGCAAACCTGCTTGTTTGGAAATAAAGGGGTGAAGAATCCCTTATCCTTGTAGACACACACAGCATAAAACATGATGGTCCCTCAACAAGAGGTGTAGTGTTCCCCCTTCTACAGCGAACTGGATATGAAGTCAGAGTTGAACCTCCCAAAACTGGGGACAGATGGATCAGGCTTTGAGCTCATGCCTACTCCCCACTGATGACCTCAGCTACACCAGTGAGACAGCTGCAGGATAGTTTCAGACCTCAAATGTGGAGCCCATCAGAAACAAGAAGTCATCAGTGTACGTTCCAAGAAAACTCATTTCACCAACTCAAATAACCACCAAGTACTACATTATTGAATGATACCTTCAAACATCTTAGAGCAGTTTGTTAATTTCTTATAACTCAGAGATAACTTACTGCGCGGATATGCAAAGACCAGAGACAGAGTGAATTCATCTGACATTTAAATGCCTCTCCAGGACCTTTGCAAATGATGTGCACCTGTCTGCTGAGATGCAGTCATCTCTGAGGGTGAAATACACCAGGAGATTTTCATTTTTGGGAAGGCTGATTTTGTGTCTTATCCAAAATATCTTGCTACCATTGCTATAGCATCCTCGTGCCATACTTGAAACAAGTACTTGAAAGGAAGAGAACTTCTTGCTGAATCACTGTCATTGCATCTCTTCTTAGGTAAACACATACAGATGCTGGGGCCAGCTCAGTTTAGGGCACATGTTATGGATGTGGACACGTTTCCTTTATGAGTCACTCATACTACTTGATACAATGATTTTGTTAAGTTTGCTAGTGTTCACTGATAGAAACCCCTGCCCTGCAATCTGTTTAGATTACAGAAAGAGCTGTGTCTCTGAACCAAGGAGATAAGGAAGTTCTGCTGAATCTTTGTACTGAGGAAATAGGAGGTCCTGATTGGAATTAGTCACTGAATATGTAACATACTTCTGGGAAACATCAGCATGTGTAAAACGTGTAATGTATATAAGCTGAAGATATTTTGTGTAAGCCGTGCATGATAGGAGGACAGCCCCTATGCATACAGCACTGATGTTAAAGAACACCTGCTTTCTAACACTCCAGCTTGAGTCTTAGTTTCCTGATTGACTGATTTATGGTATCAATTTACCGCAGCACAGTTCTCCTTCACGTTATGCTGTGGCACTGAGGTCTGACTTTTCAGAAGGAAGAATGTTTCACATTGAGTCATCTGCCGGATTGCTGCAAATGTCCCCAAGGTACTTCTGTTGGAGAAGGACAGCTGCATGAAAAGAATTAGATAGTAAAGTGGATTAGAAGGGAAGGTTTAGAATTGTGTTAATTATTCTTATCTACCAACATTGAGGACTGTCATCTTTGTGGATGTCACAGAGCAGGGATGGGGGGAAAATAACAAGATTCCCCTAAATCAAAACGGTTGAAGAGTTGTGGGTCCAATGCAGTGGAAAATGGGAGAACTAAAAGAAGAGCATTCATGCCAGCTAAGGGCCTGCAGACACAGAGCCGCTTCCCAAGAACGTGCTTGGACTGCAAGAGAAAAAATGTGGCTTGCCACGCTCGTATGCTGCAGCTCCCTCCAGTGTCCGGAGAAAGCAAATACAGCAGGATACATCCATTTACCTTCACTGCGGTCTGTCTCGTGTATAAGATACTGGGCTGCTTCACAGCCATCCATTCCAACGCCACGAGCATCCACCCATACGCAGCAAGCTCTAAAAACAGTAGTCCCCTTAACATACACTGATCAGCCTAGAGAGAACACAATCCTCCAGTATGAAAAAAGACTTAAAGCTCAAAAGTAATCTGGAGAAACCTTGCTTAGGACCCAAGCTGAGTTCTGCTATCTGTGGTATATAGTGATACATCAGTACTTGCTAGGCCACAACATATGGCATCAATGAAAGTTTTCAAATAAATGTGTTTCAGAACTCACACAGTCTTCATCTGCAAAAAGTAGGTCACTCCAAAAGTAATGCCTCCTATTTTTTTCCATAGAAACTCCAACAGATACAAAGAGTGCAATAACACTGTTTGACAGAGAAATTCTCAGCTGCAAAACATCGTTTTTCTACATAGTCTCCACCATTAGCTATGCATTTTTACCAGTGATGAGCTTGCATGACACACTCATAAAAATCATCTACATGGTCTTCTGGAACGTGCCTTGTCTTTCATGTCACTGTCGTCACTGCTGAAATGCACCACCCACTGCCTCATTGTGTTAACATCCACTGTTCAGTCTCCAGAAACATTCAGCAAGTGCCAGTGGATATCAGTGGGTGCTTCAGTTGCACACATTTGCTTCATACGCACTTCCATATCAGATGCCACTTTGTCAGAGTGCCCCTCTGCTGCCATCTGCCATACGGCAACAAAATGTAGCAGAAGATTGGTGGGAATGTTCAACCCCTACTGCCATACCATCAGCATTCACCTCTGGTGTTGTGGGCCACCATATTAAAATAGGAGGCATTAATTTTGAAGCAGATCTCAGATTTTAATTATTCATGGTACTATGAAAGAGACATAGAGAGAAACAAACAGTAAAGCAAGCTGTGTGGAAAGTTATAGCCCAAACATACTACTATTTGGATCTGAGAGGATTCCTCTTATCAATGAATTGTTATAGCTTCCAGCAGTTGATTTTGGTTGTTTAATCACCTTTTGGAATCTCCAGTGTACTGAGTTTTGGCCAGTCCTTGCAAGTGAGACAAGTGGTATCTAACTCCAGTGAAACAGTATCTAGCTTCACTTCAGAACTGCCCTGCTTAGCAAGGTAATAAATGTCCAGTTTTCCCCATTCTCCCTACCCATGTCCTGCTGCCGCCCACCACCAGTGTTCTTCATCTGAAACCCGGGAGGATGTCATGGTTTTATGATTTTTGGTTATCGTGTAGTGCACTGGGAGTTAAAGTGTTAATGCTACAGTTCCAGGTACCTGTCCCTGAAGAGAAGAAGAACTACGTTCCCCAGAAGACTGTTCACTGTGCTGTTATCATTTCTGCTTGGGGGAACAGATATAAGGTCTTGGTAGGTCATCTGACCTTCTCTTCTTCGTCAGTTTCTCTCCCTGCTGCTCGACTGGACTGCGCATCTCACCTCAGCGTTATGGTGAGGCCTGCCCAGCTTTTGGGCAATCTCTCTCTCTCTCTCATTATATTTGATTTATTAGCTTCAATTCTAATTATATTGTATTATAGTGTGTTATCTTGCATTCCAATACCATATTTAGTAAATTCGTTTGTTTCTCCTCAGATCGTGCCACTGTTTTTAATTATTTTGGGGTCCCCTGTTTCCCTTTTCCGGAGGCGTGGATTTTGTGAAATCTCTCCACCCTGCTAGGCACGGAACCGGGCCGAACCAGCCCGTAAACCATCAACAGAGGACCAGGAATAAGCAAGCAGGCAGTTGTCTCAACAGAGGACCAGGAATAAGCAAGCAGACAGTTGTTGTCTGTTCTTGCTAGCACTGCCACAAGCATCACTCAGCTGCTGTTAAGTAAGAGGTGCTGGCTTCAGTTCTGTTGCATGAGGGTCCCTTGTGGCACCTAGGACATAGTAAGGATTTCCTTTTCCAATTATGCACTGTTCCTAGTTTGCAATTTTTTGAGAACAAGGGTAAGCCTTACAGGCTGCATCTTTCCCGTGCAAAGTTTCTGTCTTCCATTGCTATAAAGGAAGGTAGCTTGGGCCATCCCCTAGCCTGGGAAGGCAGCAGAAGGCAGGAGCTGCCAGGGCTGCTGCTGGAAGGGCTGGGAGTTAGTGGGAACTCCAGTAGGATTACCTGTCTTGCCCACTTCATTTGTAATGTGCAGTGTGCTTGGAGGTGCAGCAGCACAAGGAATTCTGAAGGATGGCATCAGGGAGGCTCACACCTCCTTCCTCACTTTTCCTTTTGCAGTTTGTTTATGTCCCTCCCATTTTGCTACTTTTTTCTGTTTTGCACACACTTTCCATGCTCCCCATCCTTCCCAGACTGGCCAGAACAGCAGTGGTGCTGCAGAGCTGACCCCTGCCCAGCACCTGCTCCCTGTCCCCCTTGCACACAACCCCAGAACAGGGCAAGCCACATTGACAGCACCATTACCATCCCCTTCCCCATCTCCATCTCCATTTCCCATCCCTCCTCCTATCCTCATCCCCTATTCCATCGCCATTCCCACCCCTTTCCCTTTCATGATTCCCATCCCCATCCTCACCCCTTTCCCCAACCCTATCCCTCTCCCCAACCCTATCCCCATCCTACCCCAGTTTCTTTCCTCATCCCCTTCCCCATCCCATCCCTATGTCCATCCCCATCCCCTTCCCCTCCCCATGCCCATCCTTATTTCCAGCCCCTTTCCCCATGCCCATTCCTATCTACATTGCCATCCCCACCCTATCCCCATCCACATCCCTACCCCCACACCCTGGAGTACTCCCGTCCCACCTCTATGCCCATCCCCTTCCCTATCGCTTCCTCATCCCCGCCCCATCCTCATCTCCATCCCTTTCACTATTTCATTCTCTATCTCTGCTCCCGTCTCCGTCCCTATCTCATCCGCACCTCCATCCAATTCCCAACTCCCGCCCCCGTCCCGCTGCCGAGGATTGGGAACAGGAACACTCCTCCCGCCCTGGCGCGGGGCGGCGATTGATGTCATCACTGTTTCTGCCAGCTGTTTGGTTGACGGCCAGGCTCCTATCTGCGCGCGGTTGGCGGGGGGATGGTGGCACTGTGCCTTCGCGCCTGAGTTCGCGCTGCCCCCTGTCTCGCGGCCGGGGCCGCCCTGTGCTCGCCGTCATTCTGTACCCCTCTTCGCGACAGTGGGGACATCCTTTCCCGTCCAGCCACCCGTCCCTCCGTCCCTACCCGCCCTGTTCTCGTGCCGCAGTGCGCCGACACGTCCGCCGCTCTGGCTTCGGGTCCCGCTGGCTAAACGGTTTCGGATTTCTCCTGGCCAGCATCATTTGCAGCGCATGCCTGATAGGACCGTCTATCTGGAATACTACAATCCTGGGGAACATGGGGGGAGACTAGAACCAATCCCGTCACCGTGGCGAGCCGAGCATGTTGTTTCAGAAAATATAGAGAGGGCTGCATATTGTCGGTGTACAAGGGCGAGACAGGGAAACGGTCAAAAAAGAGGATCGGGGGAACAGCTAAGTGGGAAAACGGGACTTCGTGTAGAAGAGAGAAGGGAGAGAGAAGGCGCTGCATGGGAGGACAAAGCAAAATGGGAATGTGTAATGTCGGCACAAGAATCCATCTCTGGTGCTGGGCCATCCTGGGGGAATGGGAGGAGCAGTTTCCCTTTGGAGTATAATAAACTTTGGAATGAGGGTGTGGGCTGCTGCTCCATGCTACCCCCCCTCTCATTCCAGCTGCATGATGACACCACATCCCACCATCTCACTGGCTTCTCCTTTTTCTTTCTTTCTTTCTTTCTTTTTTTTTTTTTTTCCCTCGAAATTGTATTTTGAAGACAATCAAAAGTAGAGCATGTTCTGGGTGTGGTTACATTTGATTTAACCAATAGCCAAAGTGGGGGGAACTGCTAAAGGAGAAAGACAGAGCATCTGCTGCTGAAACAAGCGGAGACCAAAGGCAGCAGTAAGTGATGGGAATCCTATGTATTCTCTCAAATCTCCTTAAAACAATGTTAAAGTGGGAGAGAGTGGAGGGAGAAGATAACTTCTTTGCATTTTGGGGTTGCACGTGAAGGGGGCTTAGCGACCTGGATAAGAAAAGGGATGGAGGCTGAAACAAGGTGGAAAGAGGAAGAAGGCAGACGGAGTTTTACATTCAGTCCAAAATGTTTCAGAAATGTCTGAAAAACTGGTCAGATTAGGAAGAAAAAATGGTCTTGAGAGGGAAATGGAGGCAGCAAGCAAAATTTCTGGGCTACAAGGGAGAGTATCTCTGCTCACATTTTAATTTTCTTCTGACCCCTTTCTTCTCCTCTCCACAGGGATGAAGACCTCTGCAACCTTTACAGCATTGTGTCTCTTAGCTTTCTCCTTGTCCCCACCGGGTGAGTCTGTACTCCAAGGGGAGGGTTTCTTCTCTACCCTGGCTGCATGGAGTGTCCTGCAGAGGCTGAAGTGCAATGCTCTAAGGAGAAAGACAGAGACATGTAGAAGGATGGTGAAGGGGGAAGGACTGAACAGGAAAGGAAAAGGTAGATACAGGGCTATAAGGAAAAATTTAGGAACTAGGGACTGGTTCAACCCCCCAGTAAATAGTGAGAGTCATGAGACAGAGATCCAAAGCTTGCACTACAGGAATGTTTGAGTAAGCAGAACATCCAGGTCTGGAGTTTAGAAAGAGAATTAGCAGTGTTTTATGCTATAGATTGTGCTGCACTTCGTATAGCTGACAACCTGTGTCTGCATGATCTGCAGAGCATTTCCCGTTACTCCACAAAATGTATTCTGTCATAATTGTGAAAAGGTTAATGTCACAAGTGGTTACTGCCAGAGTGCCCCCACTTGTATACAGATCTTCTAGTTGCCAGTAAATTTCGTCCATCTTTGTGTTGCTGTTTTGAAAACCTAGCTTCCGCTTTATTTTGGTTTTGTTCTGTTTTGTTTCTTCATCCTTTTGTTGGTGTATCTTTGGCAAAAATGCAAGTGGGATCAAATTTCAAAAAGAAAAAAAAAAAGGAGAGAGAGATCAGCATGAGACATTAGAGTCAGAATTCTCAGGACAGCAAAAGATTACCTCCAGTGAGTGGAGAAAGTTCCACCTCAGAATGACTGCACAGAAGAGACAGATTACTGCACCCATTACATCCAAATCAGGTGATTCCAATCTACTCTCATCAGTACTCCCCTCGTGCTGTATGAGATGGCTTGAGATGGACTTCCTCTGTTGTTTGGTGACTGCATGGGGATTTAATTGGAGCTCAGTTTTGCTCCCAATAACACTTTTTTTCCTGTAAGCATACATGGTAGTTATCTCAAAGAGGATGTCATGTTTGTGACTGTGAATTAGGAGAGGCATCCAAGAGCTGGCCCCCGAAGGTAAAAAGAAAAAGTTTATGATGCACAGAAGAAGACCTTAAATGAGGATTTCTTACTTTTCTGTATTTTGTTTTAAGAATTCTGTTTTAACTTGGACAATAACAGTAACCACCATCTGGTCTCTCATTGTCTTTTTCAGTTTTGGTTCATCTACAGATTGGTGAGTTAGGGTTGCAATTTTCTCAGACCTCAAGGATGAATTTACTGCAACCTGGACAATAAAATGCAAGCATTTATAAAGCATGTGAATTGATTACCGGAACAGATACAAATTGAAGTAATTGAAAATCTATATAGAAATTCACCTCTTTTGTCCCCTCTCCTTGTACTCTGAGGCTTTACTTCACTTGTGTCCTGTCGTTTTAGAATTGATCCGGTTTTCTAGTCACCTTGCAGGGAGAAGAAAGGGTAGTAAAAGCTGTCTTTTCAAAATTAAAAAATTGTTTTTAGGTCAGAACCCGAGTCCTTGCTTTTTATCAGAAACCATCAAGAAAGTGAAGATCTTTTGCCTATGCTTATTACCATTAAGAGATTAGCCAGAACTGGAAAAGTGTGGGGCTCCACTACCCTGTGTATGTGAATTATATGTATCTGGCTCTCCCTGGGTCAACAACCAGCAGCTGAGCCCTTGCTGGCAGCTGGGTGTGGAACAGAATAGTCCTTTTATGCCACAGAATATGATTAAATAGAAGTCCCAAGAGTCCTTCTGCAGTCTGCAAGTAATGGCTCTTGGAATGAGGAAGGACTGAGAATAAAACTCCAGACCAGATGGTCTTCACTCATGCAGTGCTTCCATTAAGAATAGAAAGCTAAAGGCTGAGTCCCTAAGATGTAGCAGGATGTACTGTGCTTTGGGCTGGTCCTGCACACATCCCTGCAGTGCCCCAGATCACTGTCTTTTTCCTGCCAACTCTTTCCTTCAACCCATCCCCAAGTATGCAAACATTTCCCCTCTCTGTGTCTAGCAGGAAATATTTTCATATTCCTGGCTGCTGGAGGAAGCAGTTCTTTCACCCATTATGTTTGGATAAATGAGCAGTCTATTTCAATTCCTCCTCTGCCACACAGCACACACTGCCAAGCCTTCCTGAGCGTGGAAAAGATCTTCCACTCTGCTCAGTACTCAGGGAGGATGATGGACCAGATAATTATTTGCTAAAAGAGGCATGCAATCTGTTGCTTACTGTGCCAATGACACACTTTTGTGACCCCAAGCAAACAATTTCTATGAGTCGGTTTCCTCTTTTTTCTCTAAAACACAGATAGAGATTTTGACCAACCTCAGCAGGGAGGCAAGGAGCAATTTGTTATCAAAATACATCAAGAAGTGTTGCAGAAGTGCAAAGTCAGGTAGATTTGAAGGTATTTACAGTCTCTTACTCTGCCCAGCCTCCAATTCTGGTGAAAGGAGCAGATGGAGAATCAGTATTCACTGTATCTGAATGCCTCTAAAGAAGAAAACCAGACATCAGCTGGGGCTGAGGCAGTGGGGAGAGCATTTCTCCCTTCAGCAGTGGGTGGTATTCCTGGACAAACAAGCAACTCATAACAAACTTCATGAAGACTTCTTATAGAAATCCCTCTTCTTTCTTCACTCTCCTCTCCTTGCAGGCTGGTTTCCATGGGTGGTCAACGGACAAGAACTGGAAAGTGTAACTGGTAAATATTACTGGCATGTTAACGTACTAAAGACTGCTGATGTGACTTTGTTGTCCTATATAGTTGCAAATGCTGTTCTTTGTTTCCTTGCCTCTGACGCTGTAACTTGTCTTTCAGGGAAGGTTAATCCAGGCTTCTAAAATAACCTGCTAAACGTTGTGTGCTCTTTACAAGTAACGTTGGGGTTTTGAACACTTTGCATGAAGTTACGTCAAGGGCTGTGAGATCACATTTCTTAAGCAGTGAGAAGCTGGGGCAACTTCACCACTGCTCAGGAAAATCCTGAGCAAAATGGTGCATAAGTGATATACTTTAGCTGCAAGACTGCTGCAAAAGGATTTTAACTGGTTTTCACACTGACTATGTTGTTGGGAGGTAAATTGCTTTATCCCGTTGTACATTACTTCTTCCATTTCTGTGACATAATAAGATAAAATAAATGTATATTTGCATCATGTTTCAGCACTTAGAGGGACCACAAGAGCCTGACTTTTCTTCAAACTGAAGCACCCGACTAAGCCTTTAGATATATTGCAGCCATGACCCTTTTTGGAAAACAATTCAGAGGCCAGTCCAAACTGTGTCAGCCAAGCTCCGCTTTCCTTTACACTTTGTCCCTCCATCACACCTACCTCAGCTTTGCCATCAGTTGCCCTTCAGAGAAACTCATCTGCTGATGAATTCTTACAGACTAGATTTTAGAGTCGCCTTGTTCCTAACATGCAGTGAGTACTCCAGCTGTCTGTCCTACTGCTGCAGGAGCCATCAGTGCCTTGGTTTTAGAAGACTTTTCTTCCAATTGTGATGCCTACAGTGGCCATATCTGAGAAATCAGAATATGAAACCGGAGTTCAGTAAGGGTTTAGTGTAACATCATAGAATCATACATAGGTCACTCCAAAAGTAATGCCTCCTATTTATTTCCGTAGAAATTCCAACAGATACAAAGAGAGCAATAACACTGATAGAGAAAATTCTCAGCTACAAAACACACTTTTTCTACATAGCCTCCACCATTAGCTATGCATTTTTACCAGTGATGAACAGGAGCCTGCATGCTGCACTCATAAAAATTTGCATAGCTGTTCAGAACATGGGTTTGTCTTTCACATCATTGTCACTACTGCTGAAAAACGCCAACTACTGCCTCATTATGCTAGCATTCACTGTTCATTCTCCAGAAACATTCAGCAATGAATCAATGAATATCAGTGGGTGCAATTTCTTCCAACACAGAGGAATTCAATTACACACATTTGCTTCATACACATTTCCATATCAGATGCCACTTTGTCAGAGTGCTGCTATCTGCCACACAGCAACAAAATGTAGCAGAAGATTGGTGGGAATGTTCAGCCTCTACTGCCATACCATCAGCATTCACCTCTGGTGTTGTGGGCCACCAAAACAAAATAGGAAGCATTACTTTTGAAGCAGCCCCTATGGAATTGCTTGAATTGGAAGGGACCTTTAAGGATTATCTAGTCCCACTCCCTTGTTCAAGGGACATCTACAGCCAAACGTGAACACTAACACTACAATTGCAGTTCAGTTTCTGAGGAAAGCAATGGATAAGGGTGGAATGAGTTCACTGTGTTTATGTACCTACTGGATTGAATCCCACTGTCTCCTGAGCCTACCACAGTAGCCAAGATAATTCAAGTTAGCTATAGCTTGTCATGTAAGGAACAACAAAAGTAAAGACAAACTCTCGCAGGACATAGAAGGACCTACGTGTCCTGGTGGACAGCAGGTTGACCATGAGCCAGGGTGCCTTTGTGGCCAACAAGGTCAGTCATATCCTGGGGCTCTTAAAAGGAATGTGGCCAGCAGATTGAGGGAGGTGATCCTTGCCCTATGCTCTGTTCTGGTGAGTCCACATCTAGAGTATTGTGTCCAGTTCTGGGCTACTCAGTTCAAGACAGATAGGGAACTTATAGAGAGAGTCCAGTGGAAGGCTACAAACATCATTAGGGGACTGGAGCATCTCCCTTAGGAGGAAAGGCTGGAAGACCTGGGCCTGGTCAGCCTGGAGAAGACTGAGGGCAGATCTTGTTAATGCTTATAAATATCCAATGGGTGGGAGTCAAGTGAATAACTTGTCAGGCTCTTTTCAGTGTTGCCCAGTGACAGCACAAGGGGCAATGGGAACAACCTAGAACATCGAAAATTCCATACGGACATGAGGAAAAACTTATTCACTTTAAGGTTTACAGAGCCCTGGAACAAGCTACCCAGAATGGTTGAGGAATTTCCTTCTCTGGAGATATTCAAAACCCACCTGGATGCTTTCCTGTGTTACATACTATAATGAACCTCTCCAGAGGTTCCTTCCAACCCCTATGATTTTGTGATTCAGTGACGTTCTCTCTTTTCCAGGTGATGTTCACACCAGCTCTCTCATCAGCACTCCTGGTAAGTTCTTACCTCTCAGCAACTTCAGGCTTCTTTATCCCCCCGTTCACTTTTATTCCCACTTATATAGCTCCAGATGTTAAGAAACTCCTCTTCCCCACCTTTGACATCTGGCGGTGCTCTTCCAGAATTTATGGCTCTCAGAGAGTCTTTTCTGTGCACTATGCAGGGAAGTGAATCAAGGTAGCTAATGATCTGTTCTCCAAGGAATTGCTGGTTTCACCTGGTGTACTCAGAACTGTCTGAAGTTGATTGCACGGCAAGAAGCCACGAAATCTGAAGCTTACACATAAAAATCTGGAAAGCTCTGCCTGAGCTTTCAGAGGAAGTTGTAGGAAGAGATTAAGTGACAAGGGAGAGAAATTGGCCAGGTTCACCTGTCCTCCCTGCCATACCTGCAGCTAATGTCACTGGGGAATGGCAAAATATAAGTGAAAAATATGGTAAATGGGGAGCACTTGAGATGAGCACTTACCAGGCACGTCCAACCCGCGGCCCGGCACGGCTCGCATTGTGGCTCGCCCCCTGGTGGCGGCTCTTCCCCGTCGAGTGGCCGGGTGCGCACTCGTCGCTCTCAGCGATCAAACATCGGTATGTGATTGGCACTGTCTGGGCTGAAATTAGGGCACGGAGAGCGTGCGGTTCAGTGCTAACTCAAGTTCTTGCACATAATTTTCTGCATTTTTATACACTGGCTAAACACAGTCCTGTGAACGGAGAAAAGTACACAGCCGTGCTTTCTGTTTTGATACAGGAATTTGAGAACAGGCTTCAAGATTGCCAAAAAAATAATCAATTTATGTTTGTGACTCCATTTTCAGTCAACATAAATACATCACCTGCAAACTTTCAGATGGAATGTATAGAGTTGTAATCAGATATTCAACTAAAAAAAATTGATCATATCTCTTTATTAGACTTTTATAAGATCTCACTTAACAGGGAAAAATATTCCCTTACAGTCATGCCTTATTCATGTCATTGCTTTTGGCAGTATGCATATTTGTGAGTAACTGCTGTCAAGGATGAAGAACAGGAAGAGTAAAACTTAATTAAAAATCTCTGATGAGCACACTGATAACTCACAAAGAATTGCAACCAGTGCCATCGAGCCAGACTGATGCATTAGTTTAACAAAAACAAGGTCAAATATCCCTCTAGCTTTATGTTTTCATTGCCCTGTCTATAGTATGTATTTTACAAGGGCTGTTCTGAAAGTAATGCCTGCTGTTTTATTATGTTGGCCTGTGACATCATAGGTGGATGGTGGTGGTATGGCAGTAGAGATTGAACCTTCCCACCAGTGTTGTGTTACGTTTTGTTGCTGTGCGATAGATGGCAGCAGAGGGGCAGTCTGACAAAATGGTGTCTGACCCTGAAGTGCCTAAGAAGCAGAAGTATGTCACTGAATTCCTCCATGCAAAAAAACAAAACAAATCAAAACAAAACAAAACAAAACAAAAACCACTGACTTTCTTTGACACTTGCTGAACATTTCTAGAGACAAAACAGTGGATGTGAGCACAGTGCTGCATTTCACCAATGGTGACAGTGAGTCGCCTCCACTGGTGCAGGTTTTAACAAGCCTGGCATGCAGGCTCTTGTTCATCGCAGGTGAAAATGCATAGCTAACGGTAGTGACTATGTTGGAAAAATGTTGTTTTGTTGCTAAGAATTTGATCTGTCAAGCAGAATTACTGTGCTCATTGTATCTGTTGTAGTTTCCATGGAAATAAATAGGAGGCATTACTTTCAGAGCAACCTGTGTATATGCAGCCCAAGACAATTTCTCTTCACTCAGTGAAGTTCAGGCAAGCCAGAAGGTTGGACAGCCATGGCTTACATCGTGCAAACATGCATGGAGAGCCAAGCCTTGCTGTGGAGATTGCCCCAGGGGAAGGACTCTGTTCAGTGTCTAGAATATTGTGGGTCAAGCAGAAAACACTGGGAAAACACCAGCAGAGAAAAGTGGAAGCACAGTATGATGTTCACATGGTTCATGATCTTCCTGGTGGCTGGTGGGAGGTGACTGCAACGTATGTGAATCTCACATTCGGTCTGTGAGACCGGACAGTCTGTAGGAGAATAGATAAATGCATTCTGTGTCCACACCAAAGTGACTGTGGCTAACCTGCTTCTAAACTTGAAAAGGCTAAATATGAGGCCTTGACAGAAAATTTTTCTTTCAAAATACTTATTGTGGAGGGATGAAGAAGAAACTCTTCAGAGAGGATGTGCTGTGGAATCCCCTATGGCATCCCATCAGCTGTAGAAAACCCAGTATATTCACAGAAGCCTGCTGCTAATCTGACAAATCAGATTGTTGATGATACTATGAACAGCATGTGTGATGTCTACAAGTCAGTAGTGATGAGCCATTGGCAGAACTGTGGGAGGGAGGAAGAGGCTGAAATCTCAGATCTTTCAGAACATTTTCTCTTTTTCCAGCTGCAGCTGTAACACCATCTGTTCTTCTCAGTCCTGGTGAGTTTATTGTCAATTCACATCTGAGTGTTGCAGACTCATCTTCCCTCTCCTCACTCTGTCCCTTGAACACTTAGAATTCCATGTTCCCTGAAAGTCCCTAACTGGAGCCCCAGTGCCCAGGAGACTCCTTTTCTCTATGTCCATGTATGTTGTCAGTGCTTCTGGTTGACACAGGAAGTGTGCAGGAGTTTTCTATTACCACTGAAGAAAACTTGCACCTGGCAAGTCATCTGAGTCCCTTTCCAGTTTGTCACTGGGCAAACAATAAAATGTACTGTTTTACTGTGGTACGGGCGGATTGGTTTATAACAGGGAACAATAAAACTAACCTCCTTTTGCTTTCTTGTCATAGGCATTAAAGAACCAGCTGGTCCAGCTAGTAAGAGCCAGTCACAGGCTTCTTCACTTGTCTAAATGGATGACAATTACAGAGACATATACTCAAGCTTTTGAATTATAAGTCAGGATGCCTCTTACAGTGTGATTTTGAACAGTAGTGGTAATGCTTTATGGTAAAGCTTAGACAGATTTTTACCATTGTTGGCTCAATAGCTGACACTAGATTCACACTGGCTTTGTACTTTTTTTTTACTTTGTGCAAGTAACAAAGAAATTTTTTTCACATCAGAAGTTACAGAAGAGGGCTTTTGAAAGAGCTTTCCATTTTTTTGTTTTGAATAAGTCAATGTCTAGGAAGAAATAATAGTAAACCACACTATTTTTGCTACCTTTCTGTCTTTCAGTTCAGTCTGACAGTGAAACTACAACAGCTTCATCAGGTATGTTTGAGTTTGCTGCCTACACCTTCTCACTGACCCATTTTCACCCACCTTGTTACCTCTCCAGGCAGGTGCTGGCTGAGCACCGAACTTTGTCTCCTGAGACCTGCTGGAAAATTCACTTCATCCTGTTCCTTGCATTAAGAGTAGTGTCTAATCGCAGTAGTAGAAATGGAAGTCTTTCACTGGGTGGCTTACTCAGGGTTGGAAGAATTGGCAGATCACAAGACCGGGCATGCTGAGTGGTACTTCAGAAGGAAATTCAAGAAAACTCATCAGAGTTAACCCCAGTCAATGGGGTTGATTGTCCAAGTTTGTATCTCAGAGTGGAGAACTATAGATTTATTAGAAACATGTTAAATGTGCAACTACAATTTATGTTCTGTTTATTTATATCTGCCCACTTCAAAGAATATGCCTTCTGTGCTGAGGATTCCCAGTAGGGTTGTTTTGTACTTCATTTTCCCCTACTTTTATCTTATGAGGCAAGGTGATCAGAAATATTTGCCTTATTTTTCTCTTCTCTAAAACATTCCCAACTCTTAAATGAGAATGGAAAATAGATGCGAGCAGCTTTTACTAGAAGCCTGGAAGACAGTACCTACTAAAACAATATGCAGCCAGAATGCATACACCTGCCAGTGATGCTAGATTGAACCTCTGTGTGTTACATGTGTTCTCAGATTGTCGTGAGGAGCAGTTCCCTTGCACAC
Source organism: Pavo muticus (assembly GCA_016647715.1). Lineage (NCBI taxonomy): Eukaryota > Metazoa > Chordata > Aves > Galliformes > Phasianidae > Pavo > Pavo muticus. The sequence continues at coordinate 220,727 of JACDJE010000474.1, read as the reverse complement.
GCCTGTACTCTGTTCACAAACCGGTAAAGCAGTGTATCAGCTACCTCTGTGTTACCAGGTAAGAAAACAGCAGTCTCCAAGAAAAGCCCTAAAAGCCTCCAGATATGGCACATCCAGTTCTGCAATTGTTTCCTTTGGAAACTACACCTTCCTTCAAGGAACCAGTTGGTGAGATTAATCCTACCCTCAGAGCTGCCTTTTAAAGTGATTAATTAAAACATCGTAATATCTATTATCTGAGCAGCACTAAGGAGCTACTATGTGTCCTGTATTGTAAACCTCATGTAAGTCACTTGGCCATACCATGAAGACTTGACAAAGGTTACCATTCTTTTGACAATAGCCTTATTCTGGACTGATTATTCCAAAAAGATTTAAGATTTGCCTCCTCATCATGAATATAAACATGAGTTTATGATTATTGCCTATCTCTTTTTTGTTTCTTTTTATTCCTGTACTTTACTCTATTGTCCTTGGCATTCTCCTGGCGATCCCACAGTGTGCGTCGCATGTACGTAATAAACAAAGAGGTGTGCTCTCGCATTGTCTGCAAGGAAAATGAGGTCATGCAAGGTGAGTTACAGTACAAGATAGCCTAGGAGAGGGAAAAAGAATAATTGCAGCCATCTGATACTGTCTCCAAACTAACATTTCCCAGCCCCAGCCTACATGTAGTATGTTCCCTAGACTAATTTTGAGGGAACCCTAATGCAGTGCGTTCTTGCATCCAGTACACATGCCAGGAAAAGCACTGGGAGGCAGATAATATACTACCAAAATTTTGAGAGTTCTTGGTTGTGCCTTGAATTTGCTTGGTTTTCATCATGCTCTGCTAACCCCAGTCAAGCCTTTACTCAAACTTACAGTCCTTTGAGGTTAAAGAGTAACTCTCAGTATTTCTATTCATAAATTTAAAAAAAAAAAAAGATCCAATCTAGATTTCTTATGTAGTCTTTGCAGCTGCAGCAAAATATGTGTGATTTTTATATATATTATACATTAATAAAGCCAGAAGAAAATGAAAAAAAGCCTAAGTTTTTATTCATGTGCCTCCTGTATGTGAGGATTCAGCAGTTATAACAGTTTCTGCAGGCACAGTGAAGGATATACTCCTAAATTTTCTGGTAGTGATGAGTTTGAAGGAAGCTTTGATTATCTGTCAGCATGTATTTATCTGCTTTGTCTTCAGATGAGATCTGTCGCCAGCTGGCTGGCCTTCCTTCTCGACGTCTCCGCCGATCTGGGCAATTCCCACATCTCCCTTGCAAACAGATCCTGGAGCAGCAGCGCAGGAGGCCTGATGCTCTGTGAGCTACCAAAAGTAGAAGAGGAAAAAGAAGAGAGAGAAGAGAAATCATCATCCCCTGCCTACCACCCAAGACAAATCTTTCTTTCTTGTTGTGATTCCCCCACCATTTCCTTGCTTCTCTGCCTTCTCCCACATCCTCTTCTTCAGGTGCTGCAGTGCACAGAGTTCCCTATCTGTCATGGTGGCTGCAATTGTCTTCTAAATCTGTCGCTGAGGATGTGGGATGCTCCCCTTTTCTCTCAGTTTCTATTTGGCAGGCTTGTTTCCCAGAGGTCCTTATATCTGTGTATTGTCTCTGCAGAGAAACATGAATGGAGATGGGGTGTCCTCTCCAATGATAGAAATGCCCTAAGCTGTGTCTCATGTGGAGGAATGCAAGACTTTATGCACGAGGCTTTATGCCCTGGCCTAGGTTTCTTGCATGGCATGAGTACAAGTTCTGATATGCTTAGTCATACTGTTCCTCTCCAGTCCTCCACAGCTACTGAGTTTGCTCTGTGTCTGCTGGACTCAGAGAAGTGACAGAACTGAGAGATGAGCTGTCCCCCACCCAAGGCAAACATCATTGTCCCTATATGGCAGCGGATAATTTGTAACTACCTCTGGGAAGTTCTTCATTTCAAGCCCATTGCCTCCCTCACACAAATACTATCAAAAGGAAGAATTCTGGATTTAACATGGCATTATGCTTCTCTCAAGAAGATTATGTTCTCAAGAAGAGAGATCTTTCTCATCTCTCCTTTTCTCTCCTCTCCTCTGCTCTTCCCTTTCCACCGGAGAAAACTCTTAATACCCATTTCAGGCAAGTTTCAGGAAGCAGGAAGTACGGCTACATCTGTTCCTAAGCCCAAGAGAACCCAAAAAACATGTCCTTAAAGAACTGGGGACTTGCTTCTTCTGGGGTGAAGGGCAGGGCAAGAGACAATGAATTAGCTTGTCCTGATGACTTGTTTGATCTAGTTACATCTACACTCACCATTTGCTGAGTCCACTTTCACTATCTCCACTTGAGTTCCTACCTCCTGACCTGGTGTCTTCTGCACAGAAAGGAGTCACAAACTGGAATGACATGTAGTAGAGGAATCATTATCTGGGATCCTTGGGTTTTCCTGCAGGTTCTCTGTAAGCTGTATTGCACAGAACCAGGTGCTGGTGGGGAGGTGGATATATCTCTAGGTATGAGCATAGAGACAGGCCAACCTTGGGAAAATAATTCACTCTGGTAGCACTGGATGTCTGTTGGCTGCTAGAGAACATCACTTTCCAGATGCACAGAAAACATTTCCAGGTATATGGTCAGTGTTCTGAGATTGGATAGGGGAAGTGGTGAAGAGCTATCTGAAGAGTCTTAATCACTCTTTGTGACTTTTAGTGGCATGACTAACAGTTCTGCAGAGCACCTTATCTCAGCGTCTATCTCATTGCAGCAGATCAGGGAGGATCTCTGAGCACTGTTCCTAGCTCTAACATAAAGTTAGTTTGCTACAGCATGTATTCACACTCACAATATAATATACTCTGCTACTGAACTGAGTACCATTCAGCCTGGCAGGAACAGTGGTCTGCTGAACAACCAGAGTAACACAATATTAGTTTGCTGTGCAGAGGTAGAATTCTCAGAAAATTGAGGAGAAAAACACTTAATGTAAGAGCCTCTCCACAATGCTTGGATTTCTGCTGTATGCAAATAGAAGCTGCATTACATCCTCCACGTACAGAAGGACACCCTGCAGAGGCATGTTTGTTCTACATAAGTCAGAATTGGCTAAATGGGCTAAATCTCTAAATGTTAATCTGTTTTACAGGACAAAGAATTTCAAGTTATACAGTGACTGCATATATATACATAAGGGCATAGCCCTCGTGCGCAGAGGATGATGCTCCTCTTGAGTACTCCAGGTTCAAGAGATTAGGGATGGAAGAGGAAATTATACTGAGTACACGTTTCTGTAGAGAGAAGGGCACCAAGAACTTTATCTCAAAGCTAATCATGCAACTCGCAGTCACTGACTTCTATGCTGTGATGCCTATGAAGCCCCCTCCTCACATCCTGCCCCCCTGTAGGATGGCAATGAGAAGTTAGAAGGAGCTCTTGGAAATTGGACTAGGGCAAGTCTCCACCCCGTATTTAGAGTTGAATATAAGCTGGTATATAGATATATAACTGCATAACATATCTACTGTACAGTATATAGAAATATTCGTACAATTTGGGGAATAGTTAGAAATCTTTCTGTTGCTTGCTTTCAGCAGGGATAGGAAGAGGTGCTCCTCCCCAGGAGCACACTATTTTGATGCTTGAGTCCATATAATACACACAAAACATTAAAAGAAAGTTTATTTTCTGTTTTTCTTGGCAAATCTCATGTGTCTGAGTTTATTTGTGTCTAGCTGTATTTCGTCCAACTTTGTGGGTAGACTTCACTCCAGCCCAAATCTGCCATTTGGACCTCTTTAATCCCTGCTAGCTCATTCCTGAGCTGCTACCTGCTTCACTCATGAATCACAGGTCTTTCTAGGAGCTCATTATTTTTTCTACAGATACAGAAAATTATCCTCAGTTATTTTTTTATTTTTATTTCCCATTGATGGTTGTGCTAGATTTTTCTGACAGTTCATAGTTGGGGAGCACAATAACTCCTCCCAGCCCATGAGATGTGTGCTGAAAACATGTCTTCCAACTAAGCATGTGCCATGACTTACTCGTAAAAATTACTGCCTCCAAGTAAAATGGTAAGGTGGTATGGTGGTAAAATGGTAAGAGAACTGTGATACATCACCTTATAAGCAAAGAATCTTGTTCTCTAGTGACGTTTAACTCAGAAATATGGAGAACTGAAAGATTTACTATGTTAAATAGTATACATCTAGGTCAAGAAGATCAGGAAAAATATCTTTATTTGACTTTCATGTAGATTCACCAGATGCTAACTGTACATCATATTTCAGTTACAAAGAAGGAGCACTCAGTGCATGGAGGACTCTGAACAGTGTCCATTCTTGTGCAAGCAGTCAAGAGAATTACATTTAGATAGTATTTCTAGAACAAAAATGGCAGTGGCCCAAGTTACCCATTAAACTAATAACATCCCATCACTCTTCAAGACTGAAGAACACAATGCACATTCTTTCACAACTCTATCCCCTAGAATCAATGTTTCTTCCTGGCTAGTACTACTGAGTCCTTATTTCACACTGTTATAATAAAAACAACCTCAGCCTGAGTGACTATAAATGGAGATCTCATCTGCACAGGCCTGATCCTGTGTAGGGTCAGGCTTTGACTCATGAGCTCTTTCGTATTTGCAGTCTATTTCTGTCAGCAGATCAAAGGGCTGGAGTACCTCTTATGAAGAAAGTTTGAGGGAACTGGTCTTGTTTAGGTTGGAGAAGAGAAGACTCTGAGGAGATCTCATTGCATCCTTCCAGTGCTTAAATGGAGCTTATAAGCAGGAGGTAGACTCACTTTTTACACAGCCTAATAGTGATAGGACAAGGGGGAATGGCTTTAAACTAAAAGAGGGAAGATTTAAGTTAGAAGTTAGGAGGAAATTCTTTACTCAGAGAGTGGTGAGGCACTGGAACAGGTTGCCCAGAGAAGCTGTGGATGCCCCATCTTTGGAGCCATTCAAGGTCAGGCTGGATGGGGTTCTGGGCAGTCTGATTCAGTGGGATGCAACTCTGCCTATGGCAGGGGTGTTGGAACTAGATGATGTGGCAAGGGAGCTGGATGATCATTAAGTTCCCTTCCAACCTAAGCCATTCTATGATTATATGATTTTGCTGTTCATGTACATGATTTTCTTTTAATAAAAATGTTTTCAATAATGTATAAGTTAAAATGCAAGCTGCATGTACTTCTTGCCAATTTGTTGCCGTATATCAAACAAGTAATTGACAAAAGTAAATCCACAGAGCAAAGCTTGATTTAATGACTAAATGCTCTTTCAGAGCGTTTTTTTTGTTTTGTTTTGTTTTGTTTTGTTTTTTGGATACTTTAATAAAATTTCACTTTCCATCCAAATACAATCTGTCACAGATTAGATATTAACAAAGAGATAAACTATAAATATATTATTATTTATATAAATAAATATCTGTATTAAGTGCTTCTAAGTAAGAAGAAACACAAGAACTCACCTGCTTAAAAGTAAGAATAAATGCACATTAAATGTACAATTTTTAAATGTGTTCTCGCTGAGATCCCAATTAAGATAATCGCTTAAACTATGTTAACAGCAAGCAGAGCTAACCAAAACTAATCAAATTGCTCAGATCCTAAGTCAGCTGAGCTTGAAACAACTGGCAAGGATGGAGAATCCGCAGCCCTCCTGGTACAACTGAGGATATTTTCCTGATCTTAAATCACAAATTCTTTTTTTTTTCAGCTGATCTGTTGCCTCTGCTCATTTTGCTGTGCACCTCTGAGAAAAGACTGGCTCTTTCTCCTCTACAGCCATGCTGTAGAGAATTGAAGGAAATAGCAAAAAACATTATAATTCATACAAAGGCTGAGTTTTCTTTCAAATCAAGATATTTTAATTATTATGATTAATTTTCTTCCTCTGGGGGAACTGCAATGAAAAAAATGCAAAACTTGACTGAAATGAATTAATCAGTTAAAGAATTTTGTGTCCCTGAAGCAGGACTCTGTGCTCAATATAGCCCATTTTTCTCGTGCACTGCCCTCTTAACCAGGGCCACTTTCAGTTTCTTGGCTTTGCATTTGGCAGCCTTGATTTTCACTGTTTTGCCCTTAGATGGGATCTTTGCCTTTTTTGGTCTGTCAGCTTTCATATTCCCTAGTCTTTTGATTGCTTTCTTGGCCATCATGGCTGCCTTAGCATCTTGGCTTTCCTTAGGATGTTCTTTACAGTCACAGCTACTATGTGCCAATCAAGGGTCAGGTTCTCTTCGGTCTTTTTTGGTCTTTGCTGCTTTCTTGGCACCTTCTCCTTTGTGGTTTTTTGTTTGTTTGTTTGTTTGTTGTTGTTGTTGTTGTTTGGGGTTTTTTTTTAATTTTATTTATTTTTAGTTGTTGCTGAGCTTTAAGGAGCTAAAAGTACCAAATCATCCACTGCCCTTGTCCAGCCTACTGAGCCCCAGCTTGGTGATGTTGTTTCTGTATACTAATTAGACTTCAGTTCCCTTTTGAAGTCATGTGTTATCATTTATTTGTGTTTCTTGTAGGCAGACATTACTCTCATAATCAGCTCACCTGGAGACTGAAGGTTTGCAAGGTTTGGATCCTCCTGCCACTTTCTCTGGTTTCTTAGCAGACACCTTAGAGGCTAAAGCAGCAGTGGCAAGTGCAGCAGCAACAGTTATTTTGAACATGAAAGCCAACAGTCTACCAACATGATGTCTTGACTAAGGTTGTGGTTTCACACTGATACACGCCAGCATGCTGTATCTTGCAATGGGTATGTTGTACCTGCAAAGCATTTCCATCCTCAAAGCATTCTGGTGAAACTTACTGCTTAGATTATTCGCTTGTAGCACTGAAGTCAGACTGACAGAAAATGCACCCACTGGAAAATGCTTACAGCTCTCTGTGTCTCTTGTCTGGTATTCAAGTGGCACAGAGCAACTACAACAAGCAGTGTTTGCCATTATTAAGGATTAACTCAATTACAAATTAAGCATGCTTCTCTCCAAGCCTAGTCTTACCCTTCATTTTCACTCTTGCTGTGGAAGAAGGGTTCAAAAGAATTTCTTTTATGCATAATGCAGGGTGAGTGTTGATCCTGTTGTTTCTCATCATCTCTTCTTGAGCTCAGCATCATCATTGCTCCATTTTCTCCTAGATACTTTGTCCATCAGCTGGTATCTTTGTAACTTCTTTAGTTTGTGTTAGGAAAGGCAACTGAAATCCTCATAGTCTCTGCCGGCTCCTTTGCCATTTGTCTTCACTGAGAGCACTGCTAGGAGCATTACTTCAGGGTAGTTCACCTCTCAAATCTGTGATCTTATTTTAGTCTCGTCAGTGGTTTTCCAAATTGAGGCTGGACCAAGCTAGCTCCTTTAATGTAAATGTGTCTGTGCCCTACCCATCCCTGTACCTGCACAGAAAAGAAACCAGAGAGGAGTGGACACAGTGGCCCTTTGTTAACAGCCAAGAAAAACTTATGAAACTGCAGGGAATTCTCAACACATGACTGCAAGCCAAGAAACATGAAACATACTGCTCTTTAGTGAGCTTCCAAGCACTTTTGTCACAGCCTTTCCCAGAAATAAAATTTACTGAAAAACAAAAGAAAAATAAAAATCAGGATTTACCACCTTGGTGCCAGGTGCAAGCTCTTTTTTCAGTGAATCGCATGAGCTGCAGCAACTGCACAAACAGGAGCTATTAAGAGACAACCATGGTCTGTGAAACCATAACCACAGCGAAGAGATGACTCTCATTGTGAAAAACTGCGGTGCAAAATTGAGTTTCTCTCTGTGACTAGCAGAAGATTGCAGAGATATGGAGCCAGTCACTTGCACTAAGGGAAATATGTGACTAGGAGCAGGGCCTGGGGTGTCCAGACCAGGAGTTTGTGCTGCAGAACGGAGTAATACTGGAATGTCACCTGCAGTACCCTGTGCAAAAAGAGGATTTTCTCCAGGTCCACACGCTACAGAGTCAAAAGTCAAGTCGGATAGGCAAGACATACCTGAGGTATGCACTGCTACGGTGCAAGCAGCTCTGGTAGTTATTTCCCCAAGTCCAGCTCTCAGCATTGGGAAGGTACATTCTCCTTTGATTTGCAGACGATGTGTTTTTCTCACTGTAAGTGTCAAATATTTACTGCATGTACTTGGTCTCTAGTTTTATTTTTTACCTGCATATATGGTGCAGAAGATATTCAATAGCTCTCATACTCCTCAACCAGCCTGGCTCCTTTCCTTCTACAAGTAGTGATCCCAGCAGGTGTCAGTCACTCATTGCAAGGGATGGAGCTGCTGTTATCTGGTGGCATGATGGTGGAATTAATACAAGATATGGGGTCATAAAGGCAGGATTAGCTTCATTAGGCTGGGCTAGCAGAGAGTTATAGGGAAGGAATGAGAGGTACTCATAGGATTGAAGCTGAAAAACATGTATTCAATTCAATAATTTTACCCTAATTTGCCTCATCCTCCAGCAAAAACACAAACTCAACAGTGGAATAAAAATAGATTATGACAAGCTTTGCAGTTTGAGCCTGGAAAACTGAATTACTAGTGAAATGCATAATAAAGTATGATCTTACTGCTCACCCAGCAACCAGCCCTCAATTCTACATCAGTGGCATCATCCACAAGCATGCAGCATGCAGTAGTGCACAAGGTGGAGGTCAAAGTTTCATAAGCCCACCCTCTCAGTAGCACTTCCACACATCCTGAATTTCCACCTTCTCTCACTCCCACTTCCTTCTTGTGACTTTAGACCATTGTTCTCATCTAACGCAGATGTCTTTTCAGTGGCACTTGCCTCATAGTGCTTTAGATTTTCATTTGCAGCCTACCCCCACCTAATACACAATCCTCCCAGTCACATCCAAGTGGACTTCACACACATACTCAGAGCTTTCCTATATCTCTGTGGTGCTGTATATTTCACACCATGAAAGGCAATGTTTTGCCATACCACTGTTGAAACATGTTTCCCAGTCATGATGTCCACAGATGCATCACAGGAGGAGTTGGCAGATGTAGGGACAAGGCCCTTTGCCCCATGGAACAAACAGCCTCCACATGTAATGCTGATTTTTTTTCACACCTGGGAGTGGTCTTCTTGGCAGAACTGTTTTACTTCTGTGTTGGATCTATCTTTCAAAATGGGACAATCAATCTCTGTGGAATAAACACAGAATACAATGTAATGTGCTTATAAAAAATAAGCACATCAACTTGTTTATTTGCCTTTATCTAACTACAAGGAACTCTGCTTTTGCCCTGTTTGAGGCATCTGTGCAAGTTTGTGTCTACGGTGCATCAGCACTTTTCAAGAAGAGAAAGTTTTTTTTCTTGAGAATTTCGCTTGAGGCAAGGGAAGCAGGTGGTTGCAGTTCTTATGCTCAGTGTAAGAAATAACCAACTGTTGATGCTGGCGGTCGATTCAAAATGTGATTTCTGAGCAGGAGGTGAATGGAAAAAGTATTTATATCAGTACACAACAGCACACAACTTCCTGTTGACTAAACAAGCAACTTCTACTCTGCTTTGGGTTTAGATCATTACTTTTAATTATTCACCACATTTTTGCTCTCTGATTTCTTCTCTTTTTGCTTTCTGGTGATGTTAGCCTTCCTTCTCCTCCCCTACTCCACTCTTCAATCTGTTTTTAATTCTCTGATGTTCTCATTTTTATGCAGGGAATAAATCCCTGAGTATAAAATGCCTGAAGGGATGCTAGGGCATCATTAAGTAATCATGATAAGCCAGACCAGTGTCTCTTTCTAAATAATACTCCAAACACATCAATACAGGAAACTTTCCTAGACTTCCCCATTAGCCTTGTTTAACTAACCTGAGCTTTAATCAGAACATAGATTGAATAATTTGTAAAACCCTTTCTCTCTTTCACACCTAGTCCCTTCTCCAAATAATTTTGCATTGAGCAGAAAGGAAAGAATAAGCATGGTCAAAATCTCTCCTCATGTATATTAGCTCCCACCCAGAAAGAAGCCCCCCCAGATATTAAAAATTTGGCAATTTATAGCCAGGGAGGAAGATGGACTAGCAAATAGATCAGGGGTCAGTGATCTTTCCATGCTTGTTTGCTAAGCATGTTTTTAATCAGATCATAGGTGATCTCTGCTAATGAGCAAGAAAAGTTGCATATCCTGCCATAAGAACAGCATAGGAGCTGAGGGTCCCTCTCAAGATGTAATCCTAGACTTGCTATGAGACACTAAAAAGACATCCACAGCTAGCTTTGACACCAACAAATTCCTGCTCTGGGGATTAAAGCTAGAGGCAGAGAAGTGCTGCTACTGTCTTCAGTCATACACATTAACAATGAGAGGAAAGTGGCTGGTCAAAATGAAGGGTATTAGAAAGCTTTCAACAGCAGTTAGTCTTGCTAGCCCTGCCAAAGAGTGAACCAACTCATCTGTTGGTTCATTTGTTCTTTCTTATCTCTGTGCAGAGTACCAAAGTTTAAGGAAAAGGACTGATGTTTTAAATCTTGAAGAATGCATTCCAATGGTTCGCAGAAGCTGAGAAAGAATCTATTTCAACATTGACGGCATTGGTGGACAAAGGGAAGGCAACCAATGTCATCTACCCGGACTTGAGCGAGGCCTTTGACATGGTCCCCCACCACATCCTTATCTCCAAATTGGAGGGATGTGGATTTGACGGGTGGACCTCCCGGTGAATAAGGAATGTGTTGAAAGGCTGCAGACAGAGAGTGGTGATTGACGGTTCTATGTCCAGGTGGAGGTTGGTAGCGAGTGGTGTCCCCCAGGGGTCTGTCTTGGGACTGGTACTCTTTGGCTTCTTTATCAATGACATCGATGACGGAATTGAGCGCACCCTCAGCAAGTTTGCTCATGACACCAAGCTGAGTAGTGCAGTTGACATGTTAAAAGGAAGGGATGCCATCAAGAGGGACCTCAACAAACTCAAAAGGTGGGCCCAGGTGAACCTAATGAGGTTCAGCCCAGCAAAGTGCAAAGTTTTGCACGTGGGCCAGAGGAATCCCAGGCATATATACAGACTGAAAGGAACAGTCCTTGAGAGTAGCCCTGCAGAGAAGGACCTGAGGGTCCTGGTGGATAAAAAACTGAACGTAAGCCAGCAGTGTGCTCTTGCAGTTCGGCAAGCAAATGGTATCCTGGGCTCCATCAGAAGAGGGGTGGCCAGCAGGGACAGGGAGGGAATTGTCCCTCTCTACTCTGCCCTTGTGAGGCCCCATCTGGAGTATTGCATCCAGGTCTGGGGCCTTCAATATGAGAAAGACAGGGAGCTGTTGGAGAGGGTCCAGAGGAGGGCCACACAAAGATGATCAGAGGGCTGGAGCACCTCCCCTATGAAGACAGGCTGAGGGATCTGGGCTTGTTCAGCCTGGAGAAGAGAAGGCTGCAGGGTGACCTAATTGCAGCCTTTCAGTACCTAAAGGGAGCCTATAAACAGGAGAGGAGCCAACTTTTTACAAGGGTAGATAATGGCAGGACAAGGGGAAATGGTTTTAAGTTGAAGGAGGGAAGATTTAGATTGGATGTCAGGGGGAAGTTCTTTACAGAGAGAGTGGTGAGGTGCTGGAACAGGCTGCCCAGAGAGGTTGTGGGTGCCCCGTCCCTGGAGGTGTTCAAGGCCAGGTTGGATGTGGCCCTGGGCAGCCTGGTCTAGTATTAAATGTGGAGGTTGGTGGCCCTGCCTGTGGCGGGTGGGGTTGGAAATTCATGATCCTTGAGGTCCTTCCCAACCCGGGCCATACTGTGATTTTATGAGAATCAACACATAAATCTCACAAATTTCATTTATTGGTCTGATCTAGCTGACCATTAAGATTTCTTTTTCACTCCTTTTAATGTGAATAAAAATCTGCAAAATTTTCTATAAATGTTTGGATCTAAAAATTAGGAACCAGAACAAGAATAAAGCCAAAGCTACCTTAATTTATCTGATGAAACATAGACAGTTGACTTTAAGAAGAAAATTTCCAAGGGTGTGTTGTTGCTTTTTACTTTTTATGTGTAATAGACATTCTCTTTATGTTACTGAAAGAAAAAAATAATATGAAGGCAGGATAAAATGACCCTGGGACTAACCTGGGATATTTTTCATAAGGTTCTGCTAGAGCAAAGGCTGAAAGGGAGCAGCTGTTTTATTAGCAGGAATGTCCTCTATTAATCTGTTATGTAGAACAGGGATTAATAAGGGATGCAGACTGTTCTGTTTTTGGTAAAACACTAAAAGCCAGATCTCCCAAGAGCATAACTGCCACAACCCTTGGCAATGAAGCTGCTAAATTGTGTGTCTGTTGAGTATGACCGCTACTTCTGTGGATCTAGGAATACATTTCCCCAAGGAGTAGGACAGTCCAGCCCTGGATCTTCCAGGAGTCCTCCTTTTCTTGAGGTATGCATTACTGGCCACTCTTACAGTACTGGGCTAGAGTAGTCTGTTCTGGTCTGTCAACTTATGTTTTTGCATATACTGGCTTCACGCAGTTCTAGCAGCAAGCTGAAAGCCGGTAAAATTAATAAAGAAAGTAAATCAAGCAGAGAAAAAATGAAGAACTATCCTAGCATGAGGTAAACAAAAGGGCTGTAGTGCTCACAGTCACGCCCAGCTTGAGGAAGTAAAGGAGCAGGATAGCCCCTGCCTGAAACGGAGCAGGATAGCCCCTACCTGCTTACTCAGCACCCATGCCTGTCTGGAGGTTCTGCTTGGCTGTCCGTCAGCCTTGCAGAGGGGATGGTCACCTTGGCCATGCTGCAGTGGAGCAGAGCCTGAGAAGTAGAAAACTGTTAGCAAAGCGAGAGTGCACATGGTGAGAGCAAGCCTCAGCACACCTGCATGTAACCACAGGCCTGATGAGTGAAGGCAATGTTGCCATGAGACATCCAGAGGAAGGATTCTGTGCCCTATCCCAAGCTTTCTGGTTCCAGTACTGTTTCCAGCTGTGTGTGCTCAGTAGGTTTGGGGCCTGAGTCATGCTCAGTAGATATTTTGCATACAGTTTTGTGATTTGGGTTAGTGCCTGCTCCTTTCATGCTGACACAGCCCAGAATGCATGACACTCAAGTGTCAAACAGGGGTGACATGCCCAATTTCTGCACACCACCCCTGTGCCTTTTTCATGAGCTAGGTAGGTCTATTCTCACTCTTCGTCAGTTTTGGTGCTGCCACATGCTGCCAAGCAGCTGCCAAACCTTTCTGGAAGAAATGGAGGAGACAACAGTTCGGTGCTCTCTGAGATTTTTCCACCTGGATTCACAGGGCACTGTCACAGGCCACCCCTGCTGCTTGCTTGGTGGGGAAGGTCAGCATCACCATCATCATTGCACAGCTGTGTGAGCAGAGGCCCAGAGGGGTAGTGTGGTTTTGCCCACACTCATGTCAGTGGTACACAACTCCCAGGCCCCACTCTAACCACTAGACAATGCTTCCTGCCTCGTCATGTTATTGATATTAATTCAGAATAATTTTGCAAACTGGGAGGGCCCAATGGCAAGTGCAATGAGGAGAGGCAGCCAATGAGTGCAGAGCATCTTTCAGAACTAGTGTCCCTGCACATTTTAACCCTTTGCTCTTTGGCTCATACAGCTCCAGGGCCCCTTCTAACTCCTCCCCTAGACACACTGTCTGAGACCCAGCAAGAGTAGATAGGGGTGAATGGGGAAGGGCATTCCACATTTCTGTGCACCAGAGGGCTGAACAGTCAGAGCCTGTGAGGCAACTTCTGTGCAACTTCTGAGAGAGAACCCAGCTGACATGGACAGGTAAAATGAACACCTCCAATTTCTTGATGATAGAATAAATTAGGTCTCTAATTAAACTGCTGTCCATTTGGTGTTTACCATCCTTTTCCCTTTCTCCATATGACTCAGTGATCTGAATCCCCACCCTGTTCTACTCTTACACCTTACAGCTCTCTGTCCCCATCACTCTTTCTCTGTTTGACTGTAAACTAACCTCCATCCTTTTCCCTTCTTGTCATTTCTTTCTTGTGACTATTCTCTGTTCCCTTTCATTCTCTTTCTTTTCTAGAAACAAACAAACAAAAAAAATATAACAGAAAGATGAACATTTAGATGCTGCTTAAGCGTTTTGATCTCTGCCCACTCTTCTGTCTCTCCATCTATTCTCCCTCTTGCATCAGGTTTCAGTCTTATTCTGTTTCTGCTGCTCTCATCTTGTGCTTTCAGGCACAGACTGTTCCAGCACTGCATTCTTCTACTTGCTCTTGAATTACTCTGCATAATTGCATATCATTCACACACTCAGGGGCATTCACTCTGATTTCAGGATTGCTTCATGAATCTTTATTTGAGGAGAAGATCCCTGTTCAGTGCTTGTGTATAATCACAGCTCCTGTGTCTTTGCTGCTTCATCTTGAACTACGCAATGTGCTCCTACGCTACAGGAGTTGCATATGTAACTATCACTTTGTTCGTAGCTACAGATCTTCTCAGTTTTCTCCCATAACATCTGTTCATCCATTTTTCTTCTCGTACTGGTCATTCTTCCTAGTAAAAATCCCCAGCAGTTGTCAATTCTGGAGAGCAGAGAAAACAGGAATTGATGTTAACGAATATTTCTAGATGTACAAATGGCTCCTTGTGACTCAAAATTGTCTTGTATAGTCTTCGGTTTGTCCTGACACTGAAAGGGCCCAATTTTTCTTTTCTTGTTGTTGTTATTTCTCATTCTTCACTTGTTTTTACAACACCATGCTGCTCTGCAGGAGTAAGACCTTTGAAAAGAGAAAAAATGGGAACAGGGAAGGAAAGGGACTGCAGGAAGGAAATCAGAAACATTTTGAAAGCAAATATTTTTGTGAAAACCTTACTGGTTTTTTGCTCTTGTTATATAGCCCAGGTAAGAGCTTTGCAATTCTCTGGCCTATCATACCCACTTATTTACCATGTGATTGTCTGGGTTGTCCTCCCTAAACCATGTGAGGATCTGCCACACATAGAAGGGGTGTGGGAATTAGGTAGAGAGTGTTTATATAAGAAATTTTCCTTGCTTAGACTCTCATATTTAAATCAGGAAATTCATAACTAATACGAATTACCCTTTCCTACACCTCACTGGAGAATCCCAGAAAACTCAGCTCCACATCTCTTACACTGACTCCGGCTCCCTGCTGAATGCCAGCTTACCAGAGGGAAAAGATGAAAAAGGACATTATTTTTTTTAACACATTCACTTCTGTTTTGCATTGCTGTGAGGGAGGTGAATAGCTTACCACAGTGAACATGGCAGTCTTCCGATGTACCTCCACATTACATTGAGGCTGTTGAATAAGGCTCATGACTATCTTACTGTTCTCATTTCCCTGCTACCTTTCCCCAGCAGGACATCTGGCATGGGATCAGGGCCTTGCCAGTCTCTTTGCTTACCTAGTGTGGGAATGGAACTAACACATCAGGTATGTCAGCATGTCTACCCTAGTACTTATTTCTGTCAACTAGCATCCGGCACCCTACCCTATCTTCTAATCCCTAGTATGGAACACTTCCAGCCATGTTCTTCCTTTGGGAAAGGATAGAAAGAAATAGTCCAGTCTTCTTTAAAAAGTTTCTGATTTGATCCTTTCATTGCCCCAGTGGTTATAAGGGCTTCACATAGTAGAAAGAACATACCTTGATCTCTGAACTCCAGACCATCTCATCTTCTCATATCTTTTTTTCCCAGATACTCTCATACTTTGCCTCTCATTTGTGTCCATCTTTGAGATACTTTTGCACTCTGCTCAGACATGATTGCTGTTTGATTAATCACTACTAATTCACTTACTCTTTCCACACACGAGGTCACCTCCTTACCTCCTTCATCCCCACAGTCACGTCTGCACCCTTACCCTAAAATACTGCATGCAAATTACTAATTTTTTTTTCACAATGGGAGGTCTGAACTTGATGGAGATATTTTTGTTGCTGAGCCCTCAACATAGGTGTGACCAACTGCTGACTGCAGGATGGGGATAATATACATTCTCTCGTCTTCTCCTTCAGCCTCTTGATGAAGAGGAAGCTCTTCCTCTACAATTTCAAGAACCTGCGCTGGGCCAAAGGCCGTCGTGAAACCTACCTCTGTTATGTTGTGAAGCGCCGTGACAGTGCTACGTCATGCTCCCTGGACTTCGGATACCTGCGTAACAAGGTACGAGGAAAATGTTGGCATCCTATTCTCATATCCATGTTAAGGTTGATGCAGCTCTTTCACATGGAGCAGCAGGGAAAGAAGAGCTGCAAGCAGCAATATCTCCTCTGGCACATGCATCCACAAGAATGGATGCTACGCTGGTATATAACATTTGCGGGATGCAGCCCCCAGGTAGATCTGTATCTTGTGCTACGCACAAGTATGTTACTAGCAAGACATCCATACAGTCCCTGCTGCTTTAACAGTACCTCAGTTTTTCTACCTTGCTCCCACACATTCCTCTTCTAGTCATCACTTACATACCACTGTGCCATCTTCTTCTGTGCACTGACCCTAAGATCTCTCTAGCACCTTGTTCATTCTTCTCTCACACATCACTCAGCTTAAACCTCCCTCCTTGCTCCTCTTATAGCCTACTTCATTCTTGTCTCATGCTTTGTCCCTCTTCCTCTTTCATGAAGATGGGCTGCCATGTGGAGGTTCTCTTCCTACGCTACATCTCAGCTTGGGACCTGGACCCAGGCCGCTGCTACCGCATCACATGGTTCACCTCCTGGAGCCCCTGTTATGACTGCGCCCGACATGTGGCTGACTTCCTTCGTGCCTACCCAAACTTGACCCTGCGCATTTTCACTGCCCGCCTCTACTTCTGTGAGGATCGCAAGGCAGAGCCTGAAGGACTGAGACGTCTGCACCGGGCTGGGGCCCAAATCGCCATCATGACTTTCAAAGGTAAAATGGGCAGGGGAGAGATAACTGAGAGCTATGTTAGGATATGATGATTTAGTGAGCCTAGAAGAGAACAGTGTCCTCCCTGGAGCAGTCTTGAGCATGCTTTAATGCCCCTGTGCCTTGCACAGATTTCTTCTACTGCTGGAACACCTTTGTGGAGAACAGGGAAAAGACATTCAAAGCCTGGGAAGGGCTGCATGAAAACTCTGTCCATCTGTCCAGGAAACTCCGACGGATCCTTCTGGTAAGGATCAATTCTTCCTCTCCTTCCAGTGCCTCCTCTCCTCAGCTTCTTCCTCTCTTCCTTGCAATAGTTCTCTGCTTTTACTACTCATCTCTGCTATCCATCATTTCATTCTTTCCCGTGTCATCACCTTTCATGCTGCTTATGTCTCTTTCTCCTAACTTTGTTCACATTCCCACTCCTCATCCTCTTCCACCTCTCTTCCCATCTCATGCCATTCTTTTGTCCTTCCCATCTTTATAGGCTCCTGCTTACTTGATAAATGACCTATTACTTATATTTTGTTCTGCAGCCACTGTATGAAGTAGATGATTTACGAGATGCCTTTAAAACTCTGGGACTTTGAAGTGGAAGTCATCAGCAATAAGAAGACTTCACAAGCACTTGTTCTTTGATATTCAACTTTCTCCCTCACAGTTTATCTTTGTCTTCTTCCTTCTTTACAACTCTCTTTCTTCCAGCCCTGTGTCCAAATATAAGACCATTCATACTTTTCTGTCCTAACAGCCAAATTGAAAAGCTCTCATGAGAGCTGAGTCCTGGACAGCTCAGTTTGAAACTCATTTGAAACCAGCAGATCTTCTAAGTGGTTTGTGTGCAGATCTGGGCCCTCTTGCCCAGAATGAAGGGAGCTTGAATAGCTGTGGGTCCAGATTTTGTTACCTATGACAGGTTGAAACTAGACAATAAAAGCCTAAAATGAAAGCAAAAGATTTTCAGTCCAACATTTTCAAGCGTGAGCTGCAGAAATAGGAAATCCACTCAATACCTACTCACTACATTGAGAACCGTGGCAGCTCCACCTCAGTGCTGATCATTGTATGGACCTCTCACTCAGCCAAGAAAGGAGCCTCCAAGGCATTTCACTATGGCGGTGTTTTTCCAGCATATATCTACCAGAAAACACACTTCATTTCTCATTTGTACCATCCCTCAGACATATAGGTTGAGACTGTAGCATTTTAGATGGTATTTTGGCATCCATATCAGGTACCATCTGTTTCATGACATACTGCAGGGAGGAGCAGTACAAGGCTCACTAACAGAGTACCTTCTTCCTAGATCAGACCTGCAATATGCTTCATTCCTAGGCAACTGTCCCCTGCTGGAGGCACCTTGCTTGTTCCAGTTTTACTTGTGGTTATGCGAGTTCTTTTGAGTATGGCTTATATGACAGAAGGCTTTGGCTGTAGTATGTGTTTAAAAGCTTGGCAATTTGGAAAGGTTAAGGATTTGCTCTCTGAGTTAATTTGGCTACTCAAAACTAACCATTTTGTAGTTTCTTACCTACTCTAGGGAACCCACTTTCGCAGGAGGTTTGGACTACACGATCTCCAGGGGCCTCTACCAACCCCCACAGTTCTGTGATTCTTGAAATGTCAGGTTAGAAAGCAGCTGGAAATGGTTGCTGTAATTTTTTCTCTGTCATTATCCACAAGCATGGAATGAAATTGTGATTCTTGAGATACAGTCTTTACAGGCTTTTTATTGACTATAATACATCCAGATATGGCTAGCTGGTGACTAGACTGAGAGCTGACCAGAAAAAAACACCCATAATGAGTGAAGCTGTACAGCTTGTAGATGTCTTTTGTAGGGGCAAAACCAAATAATCTTCCTGCGTGACATTGACCGTGTTTTCATTAAGGGACTCAATTATTATCTGGTTTTGTGGACAGTCTTATTAAGTTGAAAATATTAGCTCATGGTACACACCAACTCCCTGGATTGCAGGTGGACTGTCCTCTTCAATTTAACTTCCTCAGGCTTTACCAGGACTAACAGCGTGTCTCATACTCTGGAGGTGCTCTGTCTTTTCCTTCATGATTGCTGTGAGTTCTCTGCTCCATCCTGTTCCTCTTTCTGGGCACGGCCGATGTTCCCCATGCTGCTCCTCCTAATGCCTCCTATAGTGATGGGCCAGCAGCAAGACAGTGCACAGCTCTTCACCCACAGTGCCTCTTGCTCTGTCAGAGCTGGGTGCAGCATAAGCCTGCTACAACTTCAGACTTCTGATGCGCTCTCATTTTGAGGAATTTGGAGAATAGCAGCAAGAATAGCAGTGAGAGATCTTTGTAAAGCATTAATTTGCAGATGTGGTGTTATATATTTGTTGGATAGAATATTATTTATATTAAAAAAAAAGTCTTGTGAAAGAGCACGTCTTTCTGTCATTGTTCTAGTATCAGTTCATGAGAAAAGTAAAAATCAACACAGAAGACTGACATGTAATCTATCCTGTTTGATTTCTACAGAGAGAAACCAGCACTATCCTGTTAGTCTGTCTTTATGCTTTTTTCCTTATACCTGTTAATTGTTGATCTGTTGACAGTGACACCCAGAAAATCAAGGTTGATAAAGTCTTCAGGCCATAGCTTCTTTGGAAATACTACCAAACATCAGTCATGTAAATATTAAAGTTGTTCAAGATGCTTCATCTGTTGATCACTAGCCCATTCTCCAGATTTATAACTCCTAATTGACCAAAGTGGACACAGAAGTGTTGAATCAACATATATTGCAAAACAAGAGGTGTAGAAGAGGTCAAAAAAGAATTTCTGTCTTCCACCTTCTGGTTTGGCCTATCCAACACCATTGTCCTTCAGAATGAAATTGCTGGACAATTAGAAAAAGTAGCATTTTCTAATAAAGCAGTTGAGATACTATTTTTTACTGAAGTTCTATCAAACAAACATTAACTCAAAGATATATATTGAAACACGGAAACTGGCGTTGTTATACAACAGGAGAATAAATGTAATGAGTAAACGCAAAGAAACATGTACTGCATTCCAAGCTGATTCTTCTGAACCTAAAGCAGATTAAATGAAGTGTTGATTGTTCAGCTAATTTATGTGGTCTATTTACAGGAATTTACCTCTCCTGCTATGAAGATTTTTTGAAGATTTTTATTCTGTTCTTACATACTAATTCTTATTATTTGCTATAAAGCATTCCTTGAACTGACATTATAAATTCTTTCAGCCTCAAATGAATTAGGTGTGTCTGCCAAGATTAACTCCCAGGACAGTGACTATAATGTAGTAAAATTACCTTTTCAGCCTAATAATTTTTTACTTATCTTTTGACTGTGTATATAGGGAACATATAACTACTTCTAATATACTGGTTATCACTTACATTTATAGCAGATCCCTTATGGAAATAGTGGATATGCTATTCTGGGTCTCTCTCTCCTTGGCATGCACCTGGGCAAAATCAGAGTATTCTTCAGATCTCATTGCCTGAGCTGTGAGAAACAGGAGCCATGCTTGAGATTTCCGGAAGGAATTTTCCTTCAGGGAGGATGGGCAACACAGAGAAAAAGGGCCTGTGGTGCTACCTGAAACTCTAGTCTCACTTGTTCCAACATCTCATGACTTGCAGAGATGCACAATGCATAGATTGAATCCAAATAACTGTACACTGATGCCACAAACCATGTTTTTCACGACAGTATCCGTCTCTGCATTCTTGTTAACTTCATCATAACTATAGGTACCATTAACAACAGAATCCAAAAGATTTATCAGCAAACCTGGCAAAAAAAATTGAATTCTCAACAGGTCTGCCCTTTGGAAAACTCCATGGCTGGGTGTCCAAAGTTTTGGGTGCTTTTTCCATGCTTTATGAAACCCAGAGTGCTGCCCACACACTGGGGATAGCTCCAGCATCTTCGCTGAACATGAGCCTGTATTTCTGTTCATGCAGCTATATGAAGGACCTTTTGGCAATCAGACTCCCGGAATGCATCTAGATTTACAACTCACATTTGCTTTATCACTCAGGTAACTGGGATGCAGAGACTACCCACACCGTCAAAGCTCCATCTCTGCAGAGGTCCAATCTTTGATAATGGAGGAAACAAGCCAAATAGGGGATTGGATGGTTATTGGTACTCTACTGTAAAAATGGACATGAGAGTATGTGGCACCCCTTGGGAAGGTGTTGGCTGGAGAGATACTTCTACTTCCTGCAAATGGCTCCTAGACTCCAATTCTCAAGAATCCCCAGAACATGTCCATTTAAGAGCAGGATGCTAACATCATTCCCACAGCTGAACATAGCATTATGCCAGGTCAGCACACAGCATCCTTGGACATCATTTTGCAAGAATAAGAAACAGATTACCATTGAACAATGCGAAGACAAGCTCCAGGCCCTTACAAATACCAGGGAGGGAGGAGGAGAGAGGGGGAAGTTTATCTCTCTTTTTCTCTCCCTTTCTCTTTCTATCCCTTCCCCAGTCCCCCGTGTGTTTGAACATGTACAGAAAGAAGCTTAAAAGTCATGGAGACTGGTCCCCTGCTACTTGTCCGATCAAAGGTTTTTAGCCCAGAGGTATTTGTGTCCATCACTGTTCTTGAAATCAACTTGTTTTGTTCTCACCTCCTTGGTATTGACCCTTTGGTGTTTCTGTGAGCCAAAAAAAATCACTATTTAATCACATACATATTCAAAACTCGTGGTGGTGGGAATCAGATTTGGTTCACAGAACAAATGCAGGAGGCTTGGCATAGAAGATGCCATTTCTTCTGACAAGCTAGTAGGGATAAGCAGAGCCTCTGAAGGGAAAGGAAAAAATGATTCTGAAAGAGCAGCCGCCAGAGTGCAAGGGCAGGAGCCAAAGTGTTACAAGTACTTGAAGGGAGCGTAAAAACAGGAGGGGGTACAACTGTTAATATGGATGGATAGTGATAGAACAAGGGGGAATGATTTTAAACTAAGACAGGGGAGGCTTAGGTTAGGTATGAGTGTGAAGTTTTTCACACAGAAGGTGGTGACTCACTGGAGCAGGCTGCCAAAGAGGTTGTGGATGCCCCATCCCTGGAGGCATTCAAGGCCAGGCTGGATGTGGCTCTGGGCAGCCTGGTCTAGGGGTTGGCGACCCTGCACATAGCAGGGGGGTTGAAACTAGATGATCATTATGGTCCTTTTCAACCCAGGCCATTCTATGATTCTATGATTCTATGATTCTATGATAAGTAGGCTGCAATTGACACTTAAATCTCTCATACACTTGTAATGAGCAAATTTTCTTTCAGGCTTCAAGTATAGCTAAAATACCAATGTTACTGCTGTCATTGCCGCTTATTATTAAGCATGTCAGTTGAAGGGTCAAAGTGAATTTTCAAGGTCTGGAATTAATATTACCTGGAGAGAGGTAATATTCCTGTCTACTAGGCTTGTCTCCTCACATTGGAAAATGCAGGTGGCATCCAAGTTCAGGGGCAGGAAGGATATTGATGTCTCCATATTATAACCTTGTTGCTAATTACAGTTAGGAACCAGCCAAAGAGAAAGAAAATGAAATTAGAGCAGCTCTCTTCTGTGGTTTTATCTAGCAGTGGTGGACTCACTGCTGGCAGTTTGGTGAAAAAACTCAACTTTGAACTAGAAGCTTCCAAATAGACCTGAGAAAGTTTGTCTTTTGCCATCAGTGGGAAGGGATGAACCTTTCATAAACAATTACAAACTCTGACTAATTCATAAGATGAGGTCATGTACTACAGATAATTCAGGCACTTCTGTGTAACTGAATGACATGGTAATGTCCAGAGCTGACATGGGTAGTGGCAGAACTGTGACCTATTATGTGGATGGGGATGCCAGAGAGCTCTGCCTCATTACACCTTGATGCTGGGCTGTAGGCTATAGTAAGAGACTATTCCCAGTCAACTGTGATTCAGGCAGGCTACAGCACCAGCCTGTGACAGATTGGTGTGCAGGTTCCACCACGAGTATGGCTTTCACACTTGCCTGTTCAGAATTTCTACTTTCGTCATGTCTCCTCTTGCTTAATGATAGACCTATCCATTTTAGGGCCATAACCACTTCAAAGTTCTTGCTTAATGAACTAGAATTGCTGCTGAGCAAATGGGCATGTCTCTGTCCCATCCCTCTGGCCAGTTTTACTGATGCAGAGCCACAGGACCTTGTCACATTCCAGCTGCAGTTGTTACAGCCTCCATAAAATGCTGTCTCTGCATTCAGCTGGCTCCAAGATCCCTCTTCACTTTTTCTCCAAGAACAGTAATGTAGTTGTTTACACTTCAGAAATGGCTATTGAATAGTCAGAAACCACATTTGGTGCAGGAAGATCTTAAGAGAGCTGGAGCCTGGGAGTGTATCAAGTCAGAAGCATTCTCACTTCTTTCTTCTCTAAGATTTCACTTTCAGGAATCTATTGTTACTGGATTTCTCTTTTTGGGACTCCTCCTAGCAAGACTGCTTGACCACTCAGAGAAGGAAGGACAAACAAATACTTGGGCAAATAATTACAGAGAATAACAAATGAAAACATATTTTAGGGGAGTGAGATTCAGAGAGGCAAAAACGCAGCTATAGACAGTTGGAAAGGGATACAAAGCAAGACATCTCTACACAGGCACACACTGCTCCCTAAAAATCTCCAAGGAGCTAATGAACTCTAGACAGTATTGCCCTGAGACATTATAACAGGTGAAGGTCCAATAGCTTCCAAGACATGTCCAGAACTCATCATGTTG
Organism: Pavo muticus; assembly: GCA_016647715.1. Classification (NCBI taxonomy): domain Eukaryota; kingdom Metazoa; phylum Chordata; class Aves; order Galliformes; family Phasianidae; genus Pavo; species Pavo muticus. Next base: position 197,119 of record JACDJE010000474.1, on the reverse strand, counting down.
CATACCCGTCTCATTTCCTGCTAGTGCTGACCTACTATTATCAGTATCTGAGACATTCCTCAATGTCCTGATTTTGGTAGGGACGGAGTTAGTTTTTTTTATAGTGGCTGGTATGATGTTGTGTCTTGGATTTAGGATGAGAATAATGCTGGTAACTTCCTGATGTTTTAGTTGTTACAGAGCAGTGCTCACTTTAAGTGAAGAACTTTTCTGCTTACCACACACTCTGTCAGTAAAGAGGCTGGAAGTCCATAGGAAGCCAGAAGGGGACACAGCCAGGACAGCTGACCTAAACTAGCCAAAGGGATATTTCACACCATATGGCATCATGCTGTACAATAAAACCGTGGCAGGTGGCAAGGGGGACAACTGTTGCTTGGGACTGGTTGTATTTTGGTCAACTCATCATGAATATCACCATTACTAATATTTAACCTCTAAAAATATCTGGAATTAGAAGTCTGAGAAAAGATTCTGTATGTCACCCAAATAGGCCTACTGACACTTGATTACTTCGATGTTAGGACACAGGGGCCAATAATTTGTTCCTAGATGGTAGAGGAGCTTGCCAACTGGGAAGCATTGCTAAGGATTCAGGCATTGACAGAAGGCTCAGTAGATGTCTGAATGGAGCTTTCACTCTCTGGAAGAAAGTGCTATTAGCTCTAAAGGAAAAATACCCCTTCAAAGAGGACCTGATTTATGAGGTGAACAAATGGACTACTATGGAAAAAGGTAACCATTATTTGAAAGAGCTAGCCATGGTGGCAATGTTATATAACCCCACGTTCATTCCTGATGATCCACACACATGATCTGGAGAGATTCAGGTGTACAACAAGTATGTGGAGGAAATTAACAAGAACAGCACCAGAAAAGTATGCCAGTGCACTAGCAGGAATGTATGAGAGAGAGCAGAGAAGACCAATTATTTGAACTGATTATTACACTTCTTAACTTTGAACAATATCCAGCCCATACAAAAGCTTATATTACAGCCATTTTGGGAGTAACTGAAAGACTGGATAAAGTGCAGAATAATCCACCGTCTACATTGCTTAATCGTGATGAAACCAATGAATCCAATAAACCCGCAGTGGCATCAGAGACACATGATAAGAATCAGGATGATCAAAACAGTCTACTGAAGGAGCTGATCAAACTGATTAAAGGTGATGAACCCTGCTCCCCACCTGTATCATCCAGTATCTTAGCTATTAAAAGCAGATGTTCTCCTGCACAAGGAAGTGGCAATAGTAAGTCTATGTCGCATATTGCCTTGAGATGTTAACTAAGTGAACATGGAGAAGATAAAAAGAAGTGGAATAAAAAACCCACTCCTGTACTATGAGCACAGGTAAGAGAACTACGAAAAAGATCAATCACCAATGCGATCTCCTCTACAAAGGCGAACACTCCAGTTAACGAGGAACACAGCAAAAGCTGTAAGGATGATCATGACTCATGAGAGAACATGAGTCACAGGTAATGTACAGGCAACAATTAGAGGAGCCCTGCCCACAGCCAGAGGCGTGAAAAGGGATAATAGAACATACTGGATTGCATGGATTTGTTGGCGTGGCACACCAGAAGCACAGAAATATGAGGCACTGGTAGACACTAGTGCGCAATGCACTCTAATGCCCTCTAGTCATGAAGGGACAGAATCAATTTATATTTCTGGGGTGACTGGGGATTCTCAAGAGTTGACCATGTTGGAGGAAGAAATAAGCCTCACTGGTAATGGCTGTCAAAAACATCCTATTGTCACTGGCCCGGGGGTCTGTGTATACTTGGTATTGATTACCTCAGAAGGGGGTATTTTAAGGATCCCAAGGGGTATCGACGGGCCTTTGGAATAGCTGCTTTAGACACAGAAAATGCTAAGCAGCTGTCTATTTTGCCTAGCCTGTCAGAACCCTCTTGTGGGGTTGCTACAAGTGGAACAGCAACAGGTACCAATTGCTACAAAAACAGTACACAGACAGCAGTACCACACTAACAGGGATTCCTTGCTCCCCATTCATAAGTTGATTCGTCAACTAGAGATTCAGAAAGTGATAAGCAAAACTCACTCACCTTTTAACAGCCCCATATGGACAGTGCGTAAAGCCAGCAGAGAGTGGAGGCTGACAGCAGACTACCGTGGCATGAATGAAGTCACACCTCCACTGAATGCTGCTGTACCAGACATGCTAGAACTCCAGTATGAATTGGAGTCAAAAGCAGCCAAGTGGTATGTCACCACTGACATTGCTAATGCATTCTTCTCCATTCCTTTGGCTACAGAATGTAGCCACTGTTTGCTTTCAGTTTGAGGGGCATTCAGTATACCTGGAACCGTTTGCCCCACGGGTGCAAACAGTTCAACCATTTGCCATGGGTTGATCCAAACTACCCTGGAATAGTGTGCATGGTGCTCCCGAGCACCTGTAGTACAATGATGATATCATTGTGCGGAGCAATACAGCAGGGAAAGTTTTCAAGAAATGAGAGTGAATAATCCAAATCCTTCTGTGAGCTAATTTCACTGTTAAGCAAAGCAAAGTGAAAGGATTGCACAGGAAATTCAGTTTCTAGGAATAAAGTGTCAAGATGGACATTATCACATCCCAGCAGATGTGATCAACAAAATTAATGCTATGTCTCTGCCCACTGGTAAGAAAGAAACTCGATCTTTTCTGGGTGTAGTAGGTTTTTGAAGAATGCATGTTTTGAACTACAGCCTCATTGTAAGCCCTCTTCCTCAGGTGATGCAGAAGAATAACTTCACGTGGGGCCCTGAGCAACAGCAGGCTTTTGAGAAAATTAAACAGGAGATAGCCCATGCCATGGCCCTGGGGCCAGTACAGATGGAACATGATGTAAAAAACATCCTCTATACTGCAGTTGGAGAGAGAGGCTCCACTTAGAGTCTTCGGCAGAGAGCCTCAGGAGAGACCTGAGGCTGACTCCTTGGATTCTGGAGTCAAGCGTACAGAGGATCCAAAGAGTACTGCACTCCAGATGAAAAGGAGATATTAGCCACATATAAGGGAGTTCAAGCTGCATCCAAAGTAATCAGTACTGAAATCAGCTCCTTTTAGCACCTCAACTGCCTGTGCTAAACTGAATGTTTAAAGGAAATGTTAACTCCATCCATCATGCTACTGATGCTACTTGGAGTAAGTGGATTGCACTGATTACACAGGGTAGGATGGGGAACCTGTCATGGTTATTTCTAGATCTATCTGTGTCTGTGGCAGGAGGACAGCAGGTCCACAGGCCCACCAGCCCAAAAAAGGGCGGGGGGGGGGGGAGGAAAGGCAAAAGAAAGAAAAAAGAAAAAAAAAAACCCACAGCAGCAACGATCTGAGGAAAAAAATAATTTACTAATTATAATAGCAGAAATACAAGTTAATTGGGATTGAAACTAATAAATTAAATAAAATGAGAGAGTTTCTGAAAACTGAGGTTTTTACTCTGATCCACCAGGGATCAAAGAGAAAATCTAGTGACTTTCAGTCAGTTTTATCTTTTCCACTGACCAGAAAATGGAGATGGAACAGCAAAGTTTTCTGGGAGGTGTAGTACATTTCTTCTCTTCCAAGACTCCCAGTGCACTACATGATGTGATGATGTGGAATGCTAATAACAAAAATCATAAAACCACGACAGAACCTCAGTCATCCAGGTATCTTAGAAGTAATAATGGACTGGCTTGAAGGCAAAAAATTTGGAACATCACCAGGAGAAGAGGTAACGTGCTAAAGAGGCCCCACTATACAATGAATTGCGAGAAAATGAAAAGAAATATGCCCTGTTCACTGATGGATCGTGTCGTATTTTGGGGAAGCATCGACGATGGAAAGCCTCTATATGGAGCCTTACAAGATAAGTTGCAGAGGCTACCAAAGGAAAAGGAGAATCAAGCCAATATGCAGAGGTAAAGGCTGTCCAAATGGCCTTAGATGATTCTGAATGGGAGAGGTGGCCAATGCTTTATCTTTATACTGACTCATGGATGGTGGCAAATGCCCTATGGTGGTAGTTACAGCAGTGGGAACAAAACAACTGGCAAAGAAGGGGTAAACCTATCTGGACTGCTGAACTGTGGAAAGACTTTGCTGCCCAAATAGAGAATATGGTTGTAAAGGCATCATGTAGATGCCCGTATGTCCGGGAGTCAAGCTGCTGAGGAACAACAAAATCATGAACAGGTAGATCAAGCTGCCAAAATTTAAGTGGCTCAAAAAAATTTGGACTGGCAGAACAGGGGTGAATAATTTCTAGCTCAGTGGGCCCATGAGAGCTCAGGCCATCAAGGAAGAGATGCAGTATATTAAGTGGGCTAGAGACCAAGGGGTGGACTTAGCTATGGACACTATTGCACAGGTTATTCATGACTGTGACACATGTACCGCAATTAAATAAGCCAAGAGAACGAAACCTCTTTGGGAGGAAGGGCAATGGCAAAAGTATAAATATGGAGAGGTGTGGCAGGTTGATTAAATCACTTTGCCACAAACCCGCGATGGTAAGCGTTATGTGCTTACCATGGTGGAGGCAACCACAGAGTGGCTTGAAACATATCCTTGTACCTCATGCCACCACCCAAAACACTATATTGTGTATCAAGAAACAAGTTCTTTATGGTGACATGGCACTCCAGAAAGAGCTGAGTCAGATAATGGACTCATTTTAAAAAAGATCATGGCATACAGCGGATTTATCATATCCCCTATCATGCACCAGCTTCTGGTAAAATTGTGCAATACATACTGGACTGTTAAAAACCATGTTGAAAGCAATGGGTGGTGGAACATTTAAGCACTGAGAGAAGCATTTAGCAGAAGCCACCTGGTTGATCAGTACTCGAGGATCTATCTATTGAGATGGTGTGACCCAATCCAGCTCCCTGTGTACTGTAGAGGGAGATAAAGTCTCTCTAATACATGTAAAGAGCTTGCTGGGAAAAACAGTTTGGGTCCTTCCAGCTTCAGGCAAAGGCAAACATTTCTGTGGAACTGTTTTTGCTCAGGGACCTGGGCCCACTTGGTGGGTAATGCAGAAAAATTGGGATGTTCTGTGTGTACTGCGAGGCAATTTGATGCTGGGGAAGTGCAGCCAGTAATTCCATGTATGTATATATGTGTGTGTGTGTGTGTGTGTGTGTGTGTGTGCGTTTAATGCATGTTAATTATTGTTTGTACATATTAAGTATGATGTGGTGATGTGGAATAATGGGTGGAATGTCATAGTTTTATGGTTTTTAATCAGTATTCCACGCCACAACATTATGCAGTGCACTGAGTGTTAAAGAGTTAATGCTGCAGTTCCATAGATTGTTGATATATTTTATGAGTTCCAGTCTCTCCCTTCTCAGAAAAGAAGAATGAACTACAGCTCCCAGAAGATCTCTTTTTTCTGTTTCTGTTTTCCATTTGGAGGGAAAGATAAAACGGACTAGTCATGAGACTTGTCTTTCTTTTGCTCCCTGGCCACTTTGTGTTCAGCAAGCGTAAGGACTCCAGTTTCAGAAATCTCTCTCTTTTGCATTTTATTTGACTTATTAGCTTCAATTTCAATCATATTGTATTATGCTGTATTATCTCACATTCCACTACTATATTTTGTAAATTGATTCTTTTTTCCTTTGGCTCGTTGCCACTATTTTCTTTGTCCAGGCCTGTCTCCCCACCTTTTCCCTTCCCCCCACCCTTCTTGAGGCATGAATCTGTGGGTCCCTTTGCCCCCTTGTCATGGAAACCATGCCAAACCATGACAATTGTACATCATTTGTTTTGTGTATTCATTTGGTTTTCTTCTCCCTCTTTCCATCCCTCCCCCCTTTTCTTTCCAGTCAAGCTGTCCTTCTCCCAGCCCAGGCATTCTACATTTTTTCTGATTCTGCCCCCAGACAAGGGAGTGAGCAAATGGTGCTTAGCTGCTTGCAGGCCTTAACCACAACACTCACAATTTGAAGAGAATCATACTACTGCAACCAGCTGTCTGATAAACCAAGAAGCCCAATGTGTTTTCGTTTCCTTCTGCCTTCACAATCATTTTGTCCTTTTATTCTGCTGTATATCTTGACAAGAGCTCTTCTCCCCTTGCCACCTTCCCACCTTCATCCAATTCTCTCTGGCCTGGGGCTAAACAGCTGAGTGCTAGTTGAAGTTCAGAGCAAGAATAAGCTACCTTTTTGTGTGTCAAGAATAACCCTTCTGTCTGCTTTAAAGACATTGTTCCCCTGTCTTGACTGCAGGAAAGAAATTTCATTGTAATACCAGCACTGAAATGCGCTTTGACTGCCAGGAGCAAAGCTGCAGGATTTATAGCTGGCTTTGTACTCATCCTTAGATGATACTGCAGGAAAAGCAATTCATTTGGAGCTGGTCACCATGTTTGTGTTATAGGATTAAGATCAACTTTGTGGTGATATGTACTCTATTGGAATTCAGGTCACGTAAAACAACGTGGTTTGAGAAACAACATAGAAGAAGCTAGGCGATTCAGAATGCTCTTGGAATGTGTTGAAGATAACTGCCTTCTCTAAGTGACAGAGAAGACACTCTGCCAGACCTCATATTCATCACCAATGAAGATTTTGTTGGAAGTTTGAAGGTTAAAAGCAGCCTTGTCTGCAGAGACCATGTGATGGTGAAATTCAGTATCCTGAAGGCAGAGAAGAGAGTAAAAAGCAATCTCACAACCCTGGTCTCAGGAGAGCAGACTTCTTCAAATATACTTGGAACAGTTCCATGGGATAAGGCCCTGAAGGTTAATAAAGAAAAGTGGCTAATATTCAAGGATCACCTCTCCAAGCTCAAGAGCTGTGCATCCTAACAAAGATGTTGCCAGATGAAAATGCCAGCACGCCTCTGTGGATGAACAAGGAGTTTCTGGCCAAACTCAAACATAAAAAGAAAGAATATAGAGATTGAAAGCAAGGATGGGTAACCTGGGAGGAATACAGAGTGATTCAAGTCCAATCATTCAAGTTCAGAAAGCTAGATCCCAAATGGATCTGATTACTGTATATGAATACTTGAAGAAAAGGGTGTGAAGAAGATGGAGTTAGGCTTTATTTAGCATTGGGCAGTGTCAAGACAGGAGGCCTGTGAACTAGCAAATGTGTATTCCACAATGCTATGGATAAAGCTATCTCTGTGCTAAGCTAACAAAACTCTTACGAAGCTTGAGGAATTATGACAAGAGACAAGCATGAGTCTTCAGGTGCTGAAGATTTTCTTAAACATTTTTAGTGGAGGGTTTCCATTTTGTACTGGCCACGGATTTTACATATTTTATAGTTTTATACCATTGTACTTCTAGATTCTTAGACTGGATTCAGCTAATATTTATAGCATAATGAAGTTTCAGAGGAAGACATAACTGCAGATTTTTGAAGATGTATGTGCTGATTAGGCTCAAAGTCAATTGCCACACATCATAGCAGCCCAGTGAATCTTTATTGCTGAGTGGTTATGGATTTCACTGTACTCAAATACATGCTGCTCAAATTATTTGATTTCTCTAAAGGAAAAAACAGTTAACACTAGGTTGGTCAGAAGGAAAGCATGTGACTCAGGACCTAGAAAGAGGGGACAAAAACTTCAGCCATGTTGTACATTTGTTGGAATAATTTGATTTTGTTAGTGTAGGAGACACTCCTCAAGACACCTTTGCTCAACTTTAGATACTCCTCAGACAGCAGGTGCCTCTTCAGCCTACAACTTTCTTTCTCTCTTGATCATCTGTTAGATATCTTGAAACCCTGTCATGGACAACAGATGCCATTTATCTAATAGAAGAGAGAAGCATGACTCCCAGTAGCCTCTGCCTTATTCTTCACATAGTCATTTCTGCCTGTCATGTTTCAGGTCTCAGCAGCAGCACATTCCCTGGTAGCCTAGAGGGATGACACAATAGATCTCCTGTTTGGGGGCACTGGGTCTCATGAAACTTGGTGTTTCCAACATGGTTAATTCAGATATTTTACATTATTTCCAGTGCAAACTACAAAATGTAGAAATGCCCAACATACCCATATCTTCTCTTTGTCTTCTCCCTTTAGAGATACCTCAGAGCTTTCTATATATTCTACCTCACTATTCCACTTAGGGCTACCAGCTGGAAAAGCACAGGCTTTTCACAGTTCTGCCCAGTTTGCAATGAACAGCTAGGACAGAGTTACAAAGGAAGGATGCATGCACAGGATCTGGAGAAGAAAAAAATCTTTCCACAGAGTTGACATTTTCCCTTTTATTCTGTTGTTTCTACATAGTCATAAAAATAGGGAGAATAAAACATTCACAAAAAAGAAAAGAAAAGAAAAGAAAAAAAACCAGCACCATAGTAATTTGTGATGTAATTCTATTAAATTGTAATAAAAGCAGTAATATAATAACATAACTGAAATACAACAGTATGAACTATTTTCTGAATCATGAAAGTAATCTTCATTAGAAATTCTCAAAAAAAAAAAAAAAAAAAAAAAAAA